>PVLA01001772.1:214538-322265 GCA_004027455.1 Hydrochoerus hydrochaeris | reverse complement strand
AAGAGCTCATGGAGGAGGATTTACAAAATTCCTGTGAGACAACTGCCCTGAGACACTGGACAGGCAGCCAGAGACGGGCAACTAGGACACATATGTTACACCACCGGCCGCCTAAGACAGGCACAGGACCAATTGCTGTCCTGCAGGCCCATGACGGGTAAGGCCTGGTTGGGTTCATATGAAGAGTCCTTGACCCAAGTCAGGTGCTATTCTCACAGGGCCTGCCATACTCCCATAAGTGATAAGGGAAAAAATGTAGGGAGCAGCATGATAGCTTCACAGCTGCCGCTCCATCTCTCCCTCCTGTGGGCATGCCGGTGTGTCAATTTACATTTCCCAAGCTAATTAGGTAACAAGATTAAAGTGTAACAAAGGTGAAAAAAGTTAATTAACACATATTGTTTAAGATTATCCCTGCCTGGCCCTAAGCCTGGGACGCTTCCTGCTTGAGGTTTAAGTTACTGCCAAAAGTTAGCAAATATATACTCCAGCTTCTGAAAAATAAAGCAGATTCAGATTCCCTCACAGACTGGTGTGCAATGTCTTCTGTCTCTCACTCGCCGACTCCCTGACCACCTTTGGGACCCCTGAGCCCTGCCGCAGCTGGACTCCGGCACCAAGAAATCATAAATGTGATCTAGAGGTGCTGAAGGAGGTAGGCACTCTAAGATGCCCTCACCTCAACTATGTTGAGCTAATCAAGTGAACACTTGAAATGAGTGATAAAAGGGAAAATTGCTCAGCATGATTATGAAATTATTTTTGGTGACTCATGCACATATTCAGCCAAGCTGCTGTTTCTACTCATATTCTGGAATCTTTGTCAAATTCTTGAGTCAGAGAAATTTGAGGAGTTGAGTAGAGTTGTTTTGCTGTTTGATGGTTCTCAAATTTAGCTGCACATATTATATCAACTGTTATATATCCTCTTAAACTTTGTATGTTGGAGACTAATTCCCGATGTGATAGTAAGTAGACTGAGGTGGGTTCTTTCTAATATAATGAGGTCAGAAGGCTGAAATTTAATGTGAATGGAATTAGTGTCCTCATAACGAGTGACATGAGAGAGCTTGCTTCCTGTCTCTCTGCTCTCTCACCAGGACTTGGATTTGCAAGCACTGTTTTCTTAGACTTCTCAACTTCCAGAAGAGTGGGAATTAAGTGTGTGTAAGCCATACCGGTTTATGGTATAGTTGCTGTAGCAGCCTAAAGTGACTAAGACAACACTGAAATCACTTGAGTTGGGTATCTTTAAATACTGCTAATGCTATTTCCTCTACCCTGCCACTACCATCAGAGATTCTAATTTAATAGCTCTGGGGGAAGACTCAGCATCATAGGTTTTACATAATCCTAAATGATTCTGCAGGGAAGCAACCTACTTACTGTCTAACCTAGAAATCATAAAAGTTAAAAGGCAGAATGAGAAGACATCTTATTTTTTTCTTTCTTTGCTATTACTCTCACTCTTCGCTTTCTTTGTTTTTTATTTTAGTTTTTTGCTTAACTTTTCTTTATGAGTCATGTTAAGAAGCTAAGCAACATCGGACATTGAAAGAATGGCTACCATTTCCTCAGGAATCCTCCTTTGCAACATTTTGTCATTCACATTCATTAATTCATTTAGTTCATCCAATGGCTCTGAAGCAAGTTATTGGGATGCAGATTGAGAGGATGCTACTTGAGTAAGCCATTTCTTTACCCTGGCAGATTCACTCAGTAAGAGTGAAGTTTTGCTAGGTTCTGAGCTCAGTCACAACAGAACCTGACCTTTACAGAAAAGTCTATTGGCCCTAAACCTATGTGCATATGAGCATCTTATAGCATGTTTTAAAAAAGGACCCATGCTACAGTTTAGAGTAGTGAAAGTATTCTGTGTGAGATATTTTTAGTGGACATTTGATGTAACGCATTTGGAAATTTACAACTCAAATTATTGAACCTTACTATATGCAAATTTTCAAAAACATAAGTTTAGAAAAGCCCTGAAGTGGAATGCAGACTGTGACCAAATAATTTAACTGTATTACCAATATATTCATAGACTCATCAAAGAAGATAGAAGAAAAAGGACCTGATCTAAATAACATAGGAATTTAGACAAGAATGAACATTAAAAAGCATAGGCAATATCTGTGAGGTCTTCACTCTAGTTGGTAAGGTTATTTCCTATAAGACTGTAATTTTGCAATTCTGAAACCACTCTACATGTATACCAGATTTGCATAATTTTCTAAATAGATGCTGTAGGGTAGGAACCAGGAACAGGAGGCATGGACAAGCAAAAGGGAAAGGCTAGAATGATTCTCAAGGTATTAGATTATAGAGTTGACAACAGAACAGATTTGTGCTTTTACATATAGATAATGTGTACATTCAAAAGCCCATAAAATGCATGTATATATTCCAGCTCTGTCCACTGAAATGGTCTAGAATCAACAACACTCCAGAAACAAGGAATGCGCCAGGTGCCCTGATATTAGTTTCTTGTACCATGCTCTAATAAAAGGAACCAACCCTGCTTGGAGAAATAGCTGCTTCTGAGATTAAGCTAAAGAGTATACAGGCTTGGAATTCATAAAACAAAAAGTTGAGTGTATGTAATGGGGATAGGAATTAATTAAAAGAACTCTCAATAACCAAAGCTGGAATAATTTGAGAGGTGAAATAATCTACTGAAGTATAACACAAAGTGTAAAGTTATTTCCATAAGTTTATAATAATATGGATGATTAATTAAATGTATAAGTAAACGTGAAAAGGTCAACACCAGCGATAATATTATGTTTATAGTATGCTATTAAGTGATTATTTTATTTGTGTGTTCTCTCTCCTACATTACTCCATCTTGTCATGAGAAAAGAATCAGGCAAACCAAAATAAAAGGACACTATACATAGTATCATGCTGCCACTCTTCAAAACTCTGCCCAGGTTTAAAAATATCAGCTCTGAAAACTTGCCTTAATCAAAAGGAGCCTAATGTAATATGGTATCCAGGAGAAGAACGAGAATGTAATATGGCATGTTGGATAAAAACAACAACAAAACATATTTTGTTATAGTTGGGTATATAAGACAAAAGATTTAATATGTCCACACATAATTTATAGTATTTTATAATATTTATCTAAAGAGTCATAAGCAGAAGAGTGGAGGAGATCTGTCCACACACTAGAGACCCAAAGAATCCAACTGAGGGCCTGCATCCCATGGCAATGTCCTGCCTGGACCCATCTGAAGACCTAGAGCCCATGGCAATGTTCTCCACGAGTCCAGCTGGAGGCCTAGAGCCCACAACAGTGTCTCATGAAAGTCTATCAAGGATCTGCATCAAGACTGTGCAAGGACCACTGGTGAAAGCTAGAAAGACTGCACCAGAGGAGTGAAGGATTTGTGCCAGCAGGCTGAGGGATCTGCACTGCAGCCAGCAGGCAACACTCAAAGTCACGAGCACGGCTCACCTGAAGAGAACTGCAGCCGTCCTAAGCAACAGCAAGAACCTGCACTGGTCTAACGATGAGAACAGCTGAATTCATACCAGGAAACCCACCCATAACAAGCTTCTCTGGGAGAATCAATAAATATCACACACTCTCTGCCTCCAAGTCTGCACCAGCAGGATGAAGGATCTGCGATAGCAGGCTGAGGGTCTACACCTGAGCCAGGGAGCAACACTGAAGGTAAAGACCAAGCTCACCTGAAAAGAATTGCAGCCATCTTCAGCTACAGCAAGGACTTGAGCTCCTCTGACCATGAGAATACCCAACTTCATATCAGCAAAGCCAGGGTGACAAGCTTCTCCAGGAGAATCAACAGCACAGATCTTCCCCTCCAGTTCTTTTACGCTGTTGGCAACAATCCTCATGTGGATCATCCATACCTAGCACCATGCTGATTCATTTCAGTTGGGTGTTACAAGCTGATCATTAGTTAATCCACCACACATAGGTAGGTAAAACTGAAGCAATCTGAATGAAAAGTAGGCTACGATTAGTAATTATGAATCAGCTTTTTATAGTAGTTATAACAAAGTTATCTATAATATTAGATGGTACCAATAATGAAAATGGTATTTCTCTGAATTATCTATGAAATATTTTGTAAATCCATAAGCATTCTAAAATTAACACTTATATCAAAAAAAAAAAAACAGGCCATCTATTCCCTGGAACACATACAGAACCTCAGATTTGTCTGGTGTAAGATTATATATGTTGGTACATTTTTAAAGAGGACAGGTGATTGCAATGACTGTCTAAAGCAGATTGGAGGTAATCAGTAGAGAATCCATGGCATGACCTATCCTTTCAACAGATCCAAAATACCCGCTTTCAGGCCAGAGATCAGTAGTCTTCATTGTAGGTTCTTTTACAAGTGGTCAGCATAGACTTTTCAATTTCCTTGCATCTGAGCTTATGTGAATTAAGGAAATTCTTGTGAAAGATTTGAAATTGATTAAAATGGTCTGATATCAATTAACAACTAAAATTTCATATAGTCCTTTACCAGTGCATCACATACCTCAGAAAGAATTCAATCCCCAAATATATGATGCATTAAAAGCAGCACCTGAAATAAGAGTGAGTGAATGCCTTTTTATACAAGCCACATGTACAAATTGTTTTGTTTTTGTTTTTATTTTTGTTTGGGTGTATCGTGTGTGCAGAAGTGTTGTTCTGATTTTATAGCAGATCCATGTTACAGACAGCAATAAAGGGAATAAAATTTTGTGCCTTTGAAATTATCTACCCTAGTGGTTCTCTGTGTTGTGTATTTCTTGGGAACTTCCCTTGATATTGGGGGGGGGTAGGGAACAATGTGCTCCCAACTTTACCCTGCTTCATTCGAAGCAGTCCAGGATTATTCAGTAGTGTGTACGTGTTTACACTTAATCAGACTTCTTAGGATAAGGAAAGTATTTAAGCCACTGAAGTAGTTTAGTTTCCTCAATTTGCATAGGAAATATCTAGGCCACAAAAATTAGGGGCTTGTTGCTCATAGTTCTGTATCTTTTCTTCAGTCAGTGATATCTCTTCTTGGACTCAACATGAATTTCAGTGAGGGCAGTAAGTCTGAACATTTCCAGGCCTTGCATCTCCTTCTAATAAATCGGCGAGATCAATTTATGAGCTCAAAATTATTTAAATGCTAACAGTCACATCTGTTATGTATATCCTTCTGTGTTCCTTCTCATTTATCAGATTAGGTACCTGGGAATATTTTTAAATTCTTGCACATTAATTTGAGATGGTATGTTGGTACAGTGCACAGAGAATATTTTTATTACTTTCATCCCCATTTCTCCCTCTTGTTTTTCTCATTTACTCTCCAGATCCCTTCGCTGTCACTATAAGTTTACTTTCCAGTTTCCTGTTATCTCTAGATTTTTAAATTTGTCTTTTTTCATTTTTAGATTTCTTTTTTTATAATGTATTTTTTTAAATTTTATTTTGAAAAGAACAAAACCAAATGAGAAAGGAAACAAAATGGGGTCATTCAAAACAAAAGGATGGACATCGCATAAGATTAAAACCACAATACAAGATGATCTACAATGATTACTATGATGTCTCCTGTTCTCTGCAATAGCATTGTCTATATCATCAGGCATAGTAAAATTGAACATAGCAGTACAGAACAATATCAATAAAAACCAAACATTGGAGATATTATAGGACTTCAAAAGCAGGTAATAGTCAAACCATAATGGGTATCATAGTGAACTGTAGTCTTCAGAGTAGTTGCCTATACTCTCAGACTTGATACTATCAGACATAATAGATTTGAATAAATTCAGTCAAGACAAAACAGTGATCTAACAAACCAGATTCAAGTAAGATCAGTTATAATAAGATAGTGTAAGTAATACAAGCCTTCTGATTAAGTTAATAGGAAATTAAGGATGGTTACCATAATATATCCTGCTATTTTTGGAATAGCTGTCTGTGCCCTCAAATCTAGCACAAGTAGACAGACTGGAACAGAATATAATAAAACTAAACAAAGCTATGAGAATAATATGGATTTTAAATCCTGATTTACTATTAACAATGTCCTCTGTCTTCCTTTTTCAGACAATTCCTCCCCTTTCACTTTCACAGGGTGCATTGTACATCTTGGGTCCCACTAACTCCTTTAGTTTTTATATTGGGGGGGTACCTGCTATTTACCCAATTGGTTCTGAACATTTTTATGGCTGAGCTTGATCTGAAGTTGTATTCCTTTAACTACAAAAGTCTCAAGGTTTTCCTTCCTTATAGCTGAGTAGTTCTCCTCTGCACAAAAGTGTCATGTCTTTCCAACCTATCTGCAGCTGCTGAACAAGCTACCCCTATTTCTCTCTGGTTCCCTGTCCTATAGAGCATTATTTTCTCATTTTTGATTTTTAGTCCATAAACCCTCTTTCAGGTTGATTATATTTCTGATATTTCTTGATGGACCCTATCTCCTAATCTATTCTGTCTGTGTTTCTTTTTGTTAGTGTATCAAGGCCATCTGTGTTAGATTATAGCCAACATTCCCTACCTCATCTCTGCTATGCTATTTTTCTGCCATTGGTTGTCTAATTTCCCCTTCATTCCACTGTCTGCCCCATTCATTGAGGCCTCTCTGCCACTGTTCCTGAAACCCTGGTTTTTTTTTCTCTCTCTCTCTAGAATGTCCTTCAGTATTTTTTGTAGGGTTGGATTGGTGGTCACAAACTCCCCCAGTTCCTCTTTGTCAAGAAAGCATCTTATTTCTCCTTTAATTTTGAGAGGTAGTTTTTTTATTTTATTTAAAGAGGGGGGGAAGCAAAACAGAAAAAAAAGGGTAGAAACAATACAGAATTTCAAAACAAAATAAACAGTAAGAAATCACTACTTGATACATTACATATTGTCTTCTTGGATATAGTTGCTCCAGTTACAAAATTAAAGCATACAAAGTAGACATTCAAACAGTGAGGCTGCAAACAGTTCTGTTCACCAATCCAACAAAAACTTAGTAACATGGTTATCAGTCCTACACACTTAAGCATACATACAGTTATCTCTTTTAGAGCACTTTCTTTTCCTCCTCTTGCTTTTTTTTAAATTGTTTTATTTAAAGAAAAAATTTTATTTCTTACAATTTATCTTCTTTTCTTGAAATTCTGTAATATTTCTAACTTTTTCCTGTTTTTTTCTCTTTAAATAAAAAAATGAAAAAAACAAAAAAAAGAAAAAATTTTGAAACAGAAAGAGGGTAGAAACAATACAAAATCTCAAAAACAAAACAAAAACAAAAATAGTAACCAGGAAAAATCACTAGTTGATAATTACACTTTCCTCTTAGATGCAGTTGTTCAAGTTACAAAACTAAAGTCCACAAAGTGGACATCCAAACAGTGAGACTGCTGTCAGTTTTGCTCATCCATCCAACTAAAACTTTAGCAACATGGTTATTAATTCCACACACTCAAACATACATACATTTATATCCTTTAGAATTCTCTCTTTTCCTCTCTTTTTTCCTTTACAATAACTATAATCCATTCTCGTAAACTACTTAGAAGTTATACACATGTATAAGTCTCTACATATATACCTAGACTTTCTGTACTAGAGGGAGAAACAAATCAAAACAAGTCAGCAATACAAATTCCTAGAGAAACACGAAATGAAAAGAACATACAAAAACACAACACTAGGTGATCTATGGTAGTCACTATGATGTCTCTAGTTATTTTCAATAAAATTGTCTATATCATCAAATATAATATAAACTTAGCATTGCTTCCTGGTTCCTTGTTATTTTTAAGAGTCTTCCTTTCACGATCATACTTTGCAAATCTATCTTCAAGTTTTGAAAGTTTGTCTTTAGTTTCTTTTAAAAGGTTTTGCCAGGTTTCAATGGAGTTTTTAATTTCCTGATATTCTCTTTGGATCTGTTTCATATATTCTAGGTTTTGTTTATATTCTTCATCAAAGGTTTCTCTCCTTTCTCTGGGTTCCTCTATTCTTTCATTTGTGTTTACTTGAGGATTACCAAGGACTTCTTTTATTAATCTTCTTATATCTTGCTTCACCTGAGTTAGAATTTCAGATTTAAATTCAACGATGAAGTCACGGATGTATTTCTTTATTTCTGATGAGGCTGTCTCTGACATTACAGGTTTGCAGCTCTCAACTTCCTCTGCATTTACCTCTGTTGGACTCACTTTCCCTGGTTCCACAGTTGGGGACCTTTTGCTCTTTCTCTGTCTTGTCATGGTTTCGGCTCCCTTTAGACAGGTGGGTGGTGGAGGTCTCTGAGCCTTTCCTATTGCTTACAGTTTTTCTGCAGTGCACTTGCTAGGGAAGTACTGCCCCTCAATCAGCAGTGGATCTGCGAGTTGCATGCTGAGAGCTGGCTCCTCCCCCTATGCCAGTCAACCAGTTTATGCTTCAACAAGTTTTTGTGCTCCCTGTGGATGCCACTGCCCAGAAAAGCCTCATCCCTGGCTATTGGGTTTCAACCAGGGGTGTGGCCCAGCCCGAGCAGATCCCACCAATCTGTGTTGGACTAGGAGTCATCAGCAGACACTGCCTAGGGCCCAATTCAAGCCCACAAAATGTCACCCAGCCAGTCCTCCTGGTTTGGGGATTCCAGTCCCCATCACTCACCAAAGTTTGTGCAGCTTGACTGGCTGTTTCCACTCCCCATCTCAGGGTCTCCCCCAGCTGAGGGTCTGGAGCTCACCAACCCCCCACTCTCAGCAGGGATGCGATCTCAGCTCGATTGTGAGTCACCTGATTCTAAGACGTGCCAGTACAGCAATCGGGGCTTGCCCAGCTCCAGCCCTCTGTCCATGCTTCTTTTTCTTCTTTCTTTTTTCTTTTTCCTCAGTTTCTTCCTGGGTCGTGAGAATTCCTCTCCTTTTGTCTGGCTTTCTCCATGTTGCTAGATTCCAGTATCTGAGTTGTTTTTATTTTTTTTTTCAGAGAAGCTCTCTTATCCTGCCACCACTCAGTCGGCCATCTTGCAATCCCAAATTTACTGGTTTTTTGTGGGGTTTTTTTGCTGCCTCTGGGATGGAACTCACAACCTCATGTTTGCAGAGTGGGGCCTCAGCCAACTGAGCTAAAGCAGGGAGCACAAGAGGTAGTTTTTCAGGGTGCATCAATCTGGGTTGGGAGTTATTTTCTTTCATGGCTTGGAATACTTTGCTCCAAGCTCTTCTTGATTTGATGGTTTGTGTCGAGAAGTCTGTCATGATTTTGATGGGTTTTCCTTCACAGGTTATCTGTTTCTTTTCTCTGACAGATTTTAATATTCTGTTCTTGTGATGAATTTCTGGAATCTTGATTATTATATGTCTGGGTGTAGATCTGTTTTTGTTGTAGCTATGCTTGGAAAGTTTGCTTTAATTATTTCTGTGAATAACCTTTGTATTTCCTTTGTATTTACCCCTGCTTTTTCACTCACATTTTTTATGATCCTCTCATCATCTTCTAGCCTTTGTATTGTTACTTCCTGGTTCCTTGTTATTTTTAAGAGATGTTTCCTTTCATACTCACACATTTCAAACCTGTCTTCAAGTTTTGATGGTCTATCTTTAGTTTCTTTAAAGCAGTTTTGCCAGCTTGCAATGGAGCTTTTAATTCCTGGTAATCTCTTTGAATCTATTTCATGTACTCTAGATTTTTTTTTAAATTCCTCATCAAAGGTTCCCCTTCTTTTTCTGTGCTCCTCCATTCTTCCATCTGTGTCTTCTTGAGAGGCGCTTAGCATTTCATTTATTAATCATCTTATATCTTGCTTTACTTGTATTAGTATTTCTCTTTTGAGTTCTTCTGTAATGTCATGAAGGTATTTCTTTATGTAAGCTGATGCTGTTTCCAATACTGCCCTAGATCTCTTCTGTGTTTACCTCTCCTGGACCCATATTGTTTGGGTTTGTGGCTGGAGACTTTTTTTGTTTCTTTTTCTTGTCATGTTTCTGGTTTCTTCCAGACAGGTGTATAGTGAAAGTCCCAGGCCATTTTTGTATTGCTCTGGAGCATGCTGGCTAGGGATTTCTACCCTCTCCAGTTTGCTATTGATCACTGAGGTGCAATAAGGGGTGGTGCAGTCTGACCCCTCCCCAATGAGCCAGTCAACCACCAGGGGTCTTCAGCATGTTAGTGTGTGCTGCACGGATGGAACTGGTTCAGGGGCAACTTTGTCCCTGGCTATTGGGTTCTGCACAGGGATGGGACCCAGTCCAAGCAGTTCCAACCAATCTGCTTTGCTCCAGGAGCAGCACACCAAAACTGCCACCATTCTGGGTTCAGGCCCATCCTGTTTGATTCCAATATGTTGCCCAGCTTGTCAACCCCTCCCACTGGAGGACAAATTCCAAGCACTCACCACAGGCCACTGCAGATCTCCACACTGGCTCCATTCTCTGTTGTGATGCGTCATCCTGCCAAGGTCCTTGGGCTCTCCAACCCCCGACTTCAGCACAACCATGAGTCATTGGACTCCAGAATACCTAGCACACCATGGGAATGGCTCCAGTGAGAGCGCATCTGGCTCCAGCATTCCATCCACATTTTTCTTCTTCTTTTTCTTTTTCTTTTTCTTTTTCTTCCTTTTCCATAGTTTCTTCCTGGGTCACAAGAATGCCTCTCCCTTCATCTTGTCTTCTCCATGGTGTTAAATTCTAGCATCTGAGCTATTTCTCTCAGAGAGGCTCTGTACCTTGCTATTTATCGATCCACCATCTTCTACCGGGCTCTCTTTTATATTTCTTATATATACAGAAAGCATACGATTTTAACTTTCCTAGACCATGTTATTTTACTTAACATGGTCTCCATTTCTATACATTTGCCTACAAATGACATGATTTCATTGTTCTGTATGTATATACACAATTTCTTTATCAATTCCTCTTTTTATGGGCATCTATTCTGGTCAGATAGCTTAGTTATTGTGAATTGTTCTATAGTAAGTATAGCTATATATGTATCATTATAGTATGATGCCTTTAATTCTTTCTGGAATAAAGATATAGCTAAGTCAAATGGAATTTCAAGTTTTAGTTTTTTCTAAGAAATGCCATATTGTTTTCACAGTGGTTGTACTAATCTACATTCCCACCAATATTACACAAAATTTCCTTTTCCTCATAGCCTCACCAGCATGTTAATTCTCCCCCACTCTCTCCCAGCCCCTCTTGCTCTCTCTGTTGCTGTCTTTCCCTGATATTCTTTATAGTAGCCATTCTACCTGGAGAGAAATGGAATCACACTGTAGTGTTGATTTACATTTCCCTAGTGGCTAATGATGTTAAACATTTCTTCAAATATTTAATAGAATTTTTTTCTTTTTTGCCCTTACTTTCTTTAAAAATTTTTTATTTTAAAAGGGAAAACAGAAGGCAAAGATTATATGTATGTTGGTGAACATATATAAATTTATGTATTATATGTACATTGGCTATGTAACTATACTACTAATCTCTCTTAGTTCATCAAAAAGACCAGTTTGTGCTGTCATTGTTTGATTGATTACTTTTGTATCAAGATTTTGTAACTTGAACAACCAGTTCTGAGATAACAATGTGCAATATATTAACTAGCATTAATTCCCTACTTTTTTTCTTTTCTTTTTTGAAATTCTGTATCTTTTTGTTCTCCTGAAAATTCTCTGATCAATTTACTTCCCACTTATTAATTGGACTAATTTTTGGTGTTAAATTTTAAATTCTTCATGTTTCAGGTATTTATCTTTTATCAGAAGGCAACTAGCCAAGATTTTTTCCCTTTATGCAGGTTATATCTTTACTCTGTTGTTCCCTTTTCTGTGCAGAAGTTTTTAATGTGTTGCAGTCCCATTTATTATTTATATTATTTAATATATTTTTATTGTCCCATTTAGAAAATCTTTGACTGTACCTATGGCTTCAGTGTTCCTTTGTGTCTTCTTTCAGCAGTTGCAAGGTTTCTAGTCTTTTATTAGGGTTTTTGCTCCATTTTGATTTGATATTGATAAGGATGAGAGATAAGAATCAGGTTTCAGTCTTCTGCATGTAGATATCCAGTTTTCCTGCTACTAATTGAAGAGTTTTTTCCCCAGTGGACTCTTTTTAAATGGCAAGTTGCATTTTTTTCTTCACATGTGGATAACTGAAGCAATTAAATATTGACTGCCATGTGACAATGTGAAACCTACAGATGACCGTTTTTGTTACAACAATAAAGTATGCTACACCGCCTGCTCTACCATGCTAGGATTGGTAGATTTGCTGAGAGCAGACTGTTTTCTTCTTTGTAAGGGAAAGTTTTTACCTATGCTTTTTTTCACACACCATGGTGGTTAAGTTTAATTGTGTCAACATGATTAGCTTGGGAGCTGCCACAGGAATAAGTAAGCACACTTTGGGGTATGTCTGGGTGACACAGGGAAATGTGATCTGGAGCACTAAGTACCATCCCTCTCTCCATCTCTGGTACCATTCCTCTGCTCTGTTGCTGACAGCCATGAACCAAGCATCTGTCTGAATACAGCTGAGGAGAAAAATCCCAGTATTCTCTTTTAAAGTGGTATGATAAGATAGAAGTAGCAGATAGACAGGATATGACCCTGAGCTAAGTTCTTGCTACAACTCTTTGAAAAGTTCTCAAGTCTAAGTTGCTCTTACTCAGCATATTACAAAAGAATACAAGAACATCTCTTTAGATTTTATTAGAAACCCTTGAGAGAACTGTAATCATGTTTCCAGAACAAGTAACTTAAATGCCTGAAAACAAAAATCTTGGGCACTGTAAGTGCATTTTGTTGAAAATCTCATTTAACGTTATTTAACATTAGTGGAATTTTAACTTAGAAATAAAAATTACCTCTAAGTGGAGACAAGCAACAATGCTTCATTGATTAGGGAATGGGTAAACAGTTATGTGGGTTTTCTAGATAAAGCTTGTGCCATTATGCTGTATTTTTTAACACAAATAATTGTGTAAAGACATATGAATACTTTCTTGAGCAGAAGTTATTTGCCACAATTCTATTGTGAATATGAAAAATAATTTGTTTATTAAGAGCACCTTCACTTGTCACAATGTTTAAGTTCAAGTTCTACTTTGTATCTTGCTAAGTTTGTGATCTTGGATAAGATGTTTATGACCCTTAGAGTCTTTACATATAAAATACATTACTCATTACTGTCTTATGAGAATTACAATAAAATAATCCCTGAGATTCCAGTAGCTAGCATAAAAGATCAGTAAATGCTAAGCATTACTATTGTGGTTGGTTTCGCAGTGGTTAATTGGGGACCTGGTCCGGTCTGCTCCTTGTGTGTTTATCAACTGCACTTCTTGCTTTTTGTGCCCACCCTTGCTTTGCATCCCACCTCAAAGCATTCTGTTACTATCTCCATTCTGCCATGAATGAAAAGCTAGAGAAGACAATTTTCAGTGTCTGACAAATTGCTGAGGCATAAACTGACTAAATAAGAGATGCGAGTAAACCCTTGGCTTCACAATAGAAGTTTAAAGCAATTTTTCTGACTCTGAGTCAATTTGTACTTCAGGGTTTGAAAATATGTTAAGGGGAGTGGCTATAAATGAAATTTGTTGTTAAATGTGACAAAATTAAATATATGATATGCAAAAACCCAGCTTTCTCTCTCACTGCATATGAACTACACATTTTATTCTGGGTATATGAAATTTAGTTCCCTATTTCCTTTTTAAAATTTTTTTTGTTATTTTTTGTACCAGGGATTGAACTCATGACCTTGTACTTACCAGGCAAGCACTTAAGCAACTGAGCTAAATCCTCAGCCCCCTATTTCCATTTAGTATATGATAATTAATTATGATTATAAGAAAATTGCCATGTGCAGAATCATCATTTTTATTATTTTGAGTAATATCACAAATCAAGTTCATTTTTCTTTTTAAATCAATATCTCCAAACTTTTCAAGCTATTGGAAAAAAGAGAAAAAGAAGATTTCTTATTACTTTTAATATTCTAACATATCTTTCTAGTTGTTTGCACTCCTTTCTAATTTATATTCATGGACACACAAATAAATCATTTTGATCAAAGAGCATACATTTCTGAAGGCTAGGAACATCATATTTTTTCACTAGGATTCTAAAAAACTTTAACCTGGATGTTATGAATCTGTAAATAATGGATTTTTTCTCAACCATGAACTCAATACTTAGTCAACAAGAAAAGATTATTTCTTTCTAGGAGATTTATTACTCAGTTTCAGATGAAGAAAATAAACAGTAATAAAGATATGTATTAATTTATAGGTGAAGTTGATAACTATTTTAAATGAAACCCTGTTCATAACTTTTCCTCCCCAACCATTTTTCTTCCTTCTTATGCATATTTTAAATAGATATTGACACTTGCTATTCAATAAAAGACCTTTCCCATGAAGGTTATCAGCATCACACAGTTTTAACCAATGAAGTAAACTAAGATTCTGAAAAGCATTTATAATCAGTTAACACATATAGACATATTTGAACACTAGAAATTAAAATCATGTCAGGAGATTTTTAATCATATGGGATTTTCTTACGGTCCACAGAAGAGTTTGTTATTTTTAATAGCATCACCTTGTTTATTCATAATAGTTTATTTTCACTGAGTTGGAAAATAGTTTTGAGTAATTGTGTTCAATAATGGTTTTACTGAAATACTAACTGTTTGAAACTGACAACCACCTGATCTAGAAATTCTCCTATCTGTATATTATAGGAAGAAAACGAGGCATACAATTAGTGCTGGGGGGAATTGTATAACACTAATTAGTAGTTCAAATCCTGAGGGTTTCTGAAATAGTAATTATTACATGAAAAAGGCTGAAAGTCACCTTATATGAAAAAGTAAAGATAATTTAGGGGAGATTTTGACAGAGTATATCATATATCAGTCATGTCTAAAAATGAAACATGCAAGATATTTGGATATAATATCTATATTTGAAATCTCATTTAAATATATAATGGTGCTTTAGCAAACTCTGAGAGGTTAATACAAATCATCAGTATGATGTGTAATTTGACAAGTTTGCATATATTTTTATCATTAAAGTTGAAGACATCAGACAGACCAGCTGTCTGATCTACCCTTAGTGAGGTCTGGAGATTGAGAAGGGCTTGGCTTTGTGCTGGTGGCCTGGAAAGTATCTGCTCTGTGTCTCTGTCCCTTCATCCTCTCTTGATGTCTGTCTTTTCACTCTAGCCCCATTATGACATCTTGACCTTTATGATACCTACCTAGGCCTTTTCTTTGTGGCTTCATGGTTTGACCTTGTTACTAAGTCACCCACACATTACTGTTCAGAAAGAAATACTACCACCCTTCCCACTAGAAAATTTATTCTTTAAATTGATCATAAATCTGTGCCTTAAAATCCACTTGTATCCCTCAAGCTTATGTCAATGATTCTCTGGCTCAGTTGAAAATAATTCTCTGGTTCACCACGATAAATCCATTAAGTAGGCATATATTGGATTACAAGTTTCTGATAAAGTGAGCCCATGATGAAAATATAATTAGGCCTGAATTGTCCAGACTCCCAAATCATCCATAAATATAAAATAGCTCTTTTGCACAGACCCCTGTCTTCCACCTTTCCATATTGGAATTGACAACCTCTATATAATTTGCAAAGGAATTATTCAATATATGATAACATGTTTTGGAGGGTGTTCCAAAAGACTCCACTTAGCTTTGTTTTTGGCTTGGCCACTTATAGAGGTTAAATTGATTGTTATGGGTCACTCTGCATCTTCTAATCTCAACAATTACTTGAGGATGTTTAAAGAAATCAAACCACAACAATCTTCTTCACTTAACATTTTATTGTGGAAATATTGGTTGGTACTAGTGATAATAGGCCGGCTGTCTCATTTTTTATTTTCCTTCTAGGGACTTAGTAATGCAAGCCTTACTGCATTTTATTTCACTTCTATCCTTTAATTATTGTCTGTATGGTTTCTGTAAGTTCTCTAACTACCACACACCCCCGCCTTTATTCATGACAAGACCATTTTACAGTCACTTATTGTAATTTGGTTTTATTTTTGAGAGAATACAAAATCATTTATTAATTCTAAAGGGCAACAAAAGATGTTACTGAAATTCAGAGAAGAAGTAAAACAACTGTCAGGGAATATCATCACTGTACTAAATTCATTAAGCCTTAGGTACCAGGTCATTGTGCAGAATACAGGGTAGAAGTCACACAAAAATAATTCAAAACAAAACTGGCATCATAATGATCTGGAAAGTGCTGAGAAGTGAACCACGGAGTCTGTGTTTGGAGCACAGAGTTGTATTTACTTTTTTTTATTTAAAGAGAAAAATAAAAAAAAACAAGGGAAGCAATAATACAAAATTTCAAAAAAATGAGATAAACTAAAATAAACACTAAAATATCACTTGTTGACAAATTACATACTGTTATCTTAGAAATAGTTGTTCAAGTTACAGAATTAAAACACAGAAAGTGGACATTCAAACCGCGAGACTGCAAACAGTTCTGCTCAACAATCCAACATAAACTTAGTAATATTTTGTTATCAATCCTACACCCTTACACATACATGCAGTTATATCTTTAAAGCACTTTCTTTTCCTCTCTTTTTTACAATAGCAATTACACATTTTGGGTTTTATTACTCCTACATTTCTTATTACTTTTTTTAATTAATGAATTACATGTTGCCCCCTTAGAAATAGTTGTTCAAATTACAAAATTAAAGTACACAAAGTGAACATTCAAACGATGAGACTGAAAACAGTTCTGTTCAACAATCCAACAAAAACTTAGTAATGTGGTTATCAATCCTACACACTTAAACATACATGCACTTATACCTTTTAGAGCACTTTCTTTTCCTCTCTTTTTTATAATAGCAATTACACATTTTGGATTTTATTACTCCTACAGTTCTTATTACTTTTTACATTAGAGACACAATGTGATTTTTATAAATATGATTCTTATTTATTTCACTTATGAGAATTGGCTCAAGTTGCCTCCATTTGCCTGTGAAGGCCTCAAGATCATCCTTTTTTATAGCTGAGTAATATTCCATTGTATAAAAATACCACATCTTTTTCATCCACTCTGCAGTTGATGGGCATTTTGGTTGTTTCCAAGATTTAGCTATTACAAATTGTGCTGCTATGAACATGGGGGAACATATATCACTGTGATATAACCCTTTCAGGTTTTCTGGGAAAATACCCAGGAGGGGAATAGCTGGGTTGAATGGAAATTCCAATTCTAGTCTCCATACTGATTTCCATAGTGGCTGTACCAGTCTGCACTGCCACCAACAGTGGGACAGTGTTCCTTTTTCCCCCCACAGACTTGCCAACATTTGCTATCAGTTGTTTTCTTGATGACAGCCATTCTTTCCAGACTGAGATGAAATTAATTTGCATTTCAGAGTTGTATTTAAATTGAATCATGTGACCTTACAGAGTAGATCCCATGAAATATAGTGTCAAGTAGATATTAGTCATGAAACAAAAGAAGAAGTGCCATGTGAAATACTGACTACGAAACAGCCATAGTTGTTTCTGCATCCTCAGTGTTCCAGGCCATCCTCAGTGTTACTGTTCAGTACTCCTGTCAGCACAAGGTTGGTCTGCTGCTTTGTAATTTGCTTCAGTGAGTAGAATGTGGTAGAAGCAACACTGAGCCTGTACTAAGATAAAACCTCCAAAGACCTTGCCTTGCGTGTTCCCTCCTGCACTTGGGAATTAGTGTGCTACTCAGTGAACAACCTCTGTGTAGCTGTGAACAGGGGTAGGTGCACTTGCTCAGTCTATCCAGTCGTACTTCCATGATCTAGAGGCAGACCACACACCAGGAAATTTAACCAAATCAAAGATCTAACTGTCCCAAGTTGCCAAAATGCAGAATTGCATGCTTCAAGAGTATACGGATTTAAGTCACTATATGAAGAGAAAGTTTATTGAGCAATGGTAGCTAATTGGTACAGCTCAAATTTATAAAACATAGGTAGTCTAGAATTTAGAGGCTTTGCCAAATGACAAGATCCTAAAATCTGGATGAAGAGCTCATTCACCATTAGCTATGAACCAAATTAAAATTGACCACAAAGTTATTCGTCCATTTTTCTAGGGTATTGGGCAAGCCCCAGCATTAACTAAAAATGCATAGTCATATCACTAGACTCTCATGTGTGGAAGGAATTGTGGAGATTGTCACTGGAAGAAGTATTTTGGAAAAAAAAGTCAATTAAAATGTCTTCATTTATTAAATGCCATGTACTGTTGAGGGAAGTTGATACAAAAGAAATTGAGATGCTATGTGTTAGTTAAAGATATTACTGACCAAATAGTCTTTGTAAAATTTTTTGGTATGCATTTTTTTATAATTTAATTAAGTGTATTGTACAACTCATGTATATACAGTGATCATATTCATTGTGGAGAATTTGCACTTGTGCATGATACACCCTGATTTGTCTTTTCTCCCTCCCATTCCCTTCCCTTTCACCAATCGCCCTTCCCCTTATTACTTACAAAGTTTTGTTTCTATTTTATCCTTCCTCATTTTTTCTTTTCCCCTCCTTCCTTTTTCCTTCCCTCCTCCCTAGTTCCCCTTTCCTTCTGAGCAATTTCTTCCCCTTTCACTATATCTCTTGTACAGTTTTAATAATGCAAAAGTGAAGTCAAGATCTAAAGGTCATGTCTTCATTCCTCATATTCATTGTAGCATTATTCACAGTATGCAAAGTACATAAACAATGTAAATGCCCAGTGACAGGTGAATGAACAAAGATTATGTTGTATATAAAGATAATGCAATATAATTCATTCTTAAAAAGTCAGGAAATCCTGTCCTATTTGATAACATAGATGAACCTAGAGGGCACTAGGTTATACAAAGTAAGTCAGCCACAGAAAGCAAATATTAGATATTTCTACTCTTCTGACATTTCTAAAATAGTAAAATTCACAGAAACAGACTTGAATGGTATGGAGTAGGGGCTGTGGAGACAGAAATGACAATTTGCTCAGTAGATACAGTTTCTTCTGTGTAAGATGAGTAAGTTCAATAGAATTTGCTATATTTGTGCTTGTAGTTAACAGTGCTGCACTGTGCACTGGTAAACATGTATTAACAAGGTTAGTGAATTTGATAAGAGGTTAGGGCTTTTTACCACAATAAAAATGCAAATCTTATTAATCTAAGCTCATGATCTTCAGTATGTTTTTCCCCACGGTAACACAGATATGTGAAAGTTAATAATTGGACCTTCTTCTCCATAAAATTTCAGGAAAGAATCATATAGGTTATGTAGTACAAATCTTTTTCTAAATGTTACAAAAAGTCCTGATGTGTTCCTTAGTATAGTGAATGCTTTCTTCTAACATTTCCACATTTAAAAAACTATTGCTTTATCCATGTAACATAATGAGTTATTTTAAAAATTCAATTAATGGAAACTATTCTAAATTAAACCAAAATAAGATGGGTTTAATTTTGGAAAATGATATAACTTAAACTTTTTTCCCATTCTTACCCAGGTACTATTATTTATATTCTGCTTGCATAGTCCATTGCTAAGACATTTTCCCTCAACAGTATAAGAGCCTGATAATTTATATTATACTAATTGTCAAAATGCTACAAATTACACTACTCTTGGAATGAAACAACTAAGTAGAAATATAAACACAATTTTTATTTTTACCTGAAGATAGACTATTAAATTGATGGAAAAGTTTTATAAAGTTCATGCACATTAGCAAGAATTTATAAACTAGCATAGGGAACCTAGTTTTCTCCTATGCATGCATGCATGCATGTGTGTGCATGTGTGTGTGTGTGTGTGTGTGTGTGTACGTGTGCAGAAGCATACACTTATATACAAAAAAGCGTACAAGAAATATAAGACTTGATCCTTGTTCTCTGGTAACTAATAAGACAATTATGTAGTGAAGACATAAGCATGAGATGAAGGTGGTAGCATGCCACAAGCAATTTTATACATGGAAAGTCTAAAATGGTTCATTGAAACAAGTAATGCAGTAAGAGTTCGGGCAATATAGGACTGATAAATCAGTGTGACTTGAGAACTTTGTTTTTAAAAAGTAGTACTTAGGCCTGAAGGATGAAGAAAAATTCTGAGGAATGAGACCTAGAGATCTTTTCAGGAAAAGGGCAAAGTGCAGGCAAAAGTTTGGCCTGGCACTGCTGAATATTCAGTAACACAATAGGGAGATCTGTTTGATTAGAATAATATAAGTAGAAATGAAATCATATTAGCAGTAATAGACAAGATTATGGGACTATATCTATCCCGGCATGAAGAAATAGATCCCTCCATAAGGAAATGTAACCTGAACAAATGGACCTTAAACCTAGTTAAGTGGTCACTGCAAACTAATAATATCCCTCTGCCTTTAGTGTGCCCCAGTTTTACTGATATTCTAGCCATTAACTATGAGAGATGGTGCAGTTGCATCTTATCAGTTGCATCTTATCAGACCTCATTAATCCAGATATGCTGCTATATTTGGGGTCTGCATGGCTCCTTGCAGGCCCATGTGTTAAAGCCTTGATCTGTTCCAAGACAGTGCTATTGAGAGGTACCGGAAGCTTTAATAATAGGTGAGGTCAGGTCACTGGCAGCATGGCCTTGAAACTGATTGTGGAATCTCGACCCCTTATTAATTCTCTTTCTCTTCCTGCAGTGTTGTGCTGCTTTGAACTAAAGGCAACAGTACAAAAGTCATGGACTGAAAATTCCAGAATTTTAGTAAAATAAACCTTTTCCCTTTAAAAGTTAATTATCTCAGGGATTTTGTTACAGGGATCTACTCTAAAGATAACTGGCACATGACATCTGTAATCTAGTCAAGTGTCTTCTACAAAACACCATGATACTTGGTGTGAAACAAAGAATATATTTATTTCCAAAACCCCTGATAAAGTCACCCTTATTTTGGAGAATGTTCATCTAAGACAGTTTAGAAAAGCGGAGATTTTATTGCAGACTTTCAAATTATTTCATTGTGATTCTTATTAGGTCACTCACTTGTTAATTTTTATTGTTTTAAACCTTGGTACCTGTTGCTACTTGTGGTGCAAAAAAGAGAGTCACTTAGCTGTTGAAAGAATGAATAAATGAATAATTTCTATTTATTATGCCTATGGAAAGGCATCAGTGAGCGGACACAGTGGGTCAGATGTAGGCTTCTAGATTCAGACCTGGATTACATTGCTACTTCTCCGTTGTGCCGTGCAGTTAATGTACTCTGGCATGGATAGTAAGAGCTCATCTTAAACTTGTCTGGTTGAATATGTACAGTGACTATGGGTTGTTAAAATGGAAGGAAAATAGAATTATGACCTTGCCCTTAATAATCTTTAAACATAAAATTATTCACTAGAGCATTATTACATATTCTTCAGAGTAAATTCCCATTATTTGGTCAGTACTGAAGAAATTATCAAAAATACTTGTCTTCTACAAATATTTGTCTTAACTTTTGAAGGCTTTCTGCAGTAATTCATAATAACATAGGAACCCATTTTCCACATTGGAGCATGACATGTTGATAGCGGTAAATAGGAAACGGCTCGGCCTTTTGCTCACAGCGGGCGGTCTCTTCACTCTGTGCTCTGTGCTTCTTGTCGCCCTCTTTGGACTCACTATTCCACTGTTCTGGATGATTTAAGGTCTCTATGGATGCTCATTTCTAAGACTGCTCAGTGGCAGCTGTGACTTTTTGTCACATTATGTCTTAACAGTATGTCCCACAATCTATGAGTTCCAGCCTACAACAAGCTACAATGCCAAATCAGATTCACTCTGCACTTGGCTGTAATGTTGACTTCCAATATGAGAAAAGCATGCCAATAACACAAAAAGTGTTCTCTGAGAGCCCTATGTGGATATGAAAGTGATGACATTAGCCATCATTACTGTCTCTAAGCCTGTGAAAACCACATTACGGCACAGATATACCTGGGGACCTCCAGGGAGCTGGTTCCAGCATTCCTAATGGATACCAAAATTCTATATAAAATGGCATAGTATTGGGATATAATCTGTGCACATTCTCTGTCTCAACAGTCAGTGGAGACAAAAATGTTTTCCTAATTATTTTCTATCTATGATCTGTGAAACCCCTGGATTCAAGACCTGTGGAAGTAGAAGCCTGACTTTTCTTATGGTGGAGGACAGTAGATAAAAACGACATGAGGGGAGGGGTGTGTTTATACTTTGAGATGCAGCCTCTCCTTGGCTTCAGCTGCAGATCTGAAGTAACAGTTATCAAAGATAAGCTAGGCACTATATAATCATTCAATAAATACCATCAAAAATTAAATATCATGAGCTTCTCTGTTTATTATTCAATTGTAACTCAGGCTAAAGTCAAAAAGACCTATATTTGAAGCTTCCTGCAAATTTTGAACATTGAAATCTGCATTTCTTGCTCTGGTCAGCAAAGGCAAAGTTAATGCGGGGTTGATTTCACCAACTGTGAATTACTACTACTAGGTGCATGTACTACTTAGTGCTAGCAGATTGTGTTGATTAACCAAAAATCTGTCAACTTGATTAACTTGAGAGCTATCTAAGGAATTAGTAAAGCATACTTCTGTGTTTGTCTGGCTTGGCCCTGAAGGAATTTACTTTAGGACCTCTATTTGATCATTGACCTGCTTTTTTCCTGACCCTAGTCCCCCATTGCTCTGTCCAGCTGCTATCAGCGAAATGCCTTTGTTTCGCAACACCTTTCTGCCATTACGCTCCTGCCTCACAGTTAGCTAGACATGGACTGAATCCTCTGAAACTGTGAGTTAAATTAAATATTTCCTTTAAACTGTAGGTGTTAGATGCATTCTTTAGTGGTAGTAGATTGTATCCTACCAGTGAGGAGCTAATACACCAAGTTAGTGTTGTAGCTAGGCCACTGGTTATCTAACTGCTGGATTTTACACTCACCATTGAATCAGCTTGGTCTATGTTGTGCATGTTATTTAACAGTTCCTGTATCACACCAGGATACTTGTAACAGAACAATTTTGGCTGCTGTTGTTGCTCTATAGTTAGAAACTGAAATATTCATGATATTTCAAAGAAATAACAAAATATTGTGATGTTTACATAGATGAGAATCTGTAGCAATTCCAGAAAGAAAGTTATTCTTCACAGTTCTTGTGTCTTCTTGACATCCTACCTATTTATTTTTTCTATTTCAGAATATTGTCTTTTTTTTTCCTTCTCTGATTGGAAGTATTTTCCTTTCTCTCTTCTTTGTATTCTTTCCTTATGATTAATTGTCCTGATTTCTGAATTTAAATTCTTGGAATAATGATCAGATCAGCAGTCTCAATTTTTTAGATGCTGCAGGTCTATCCCTAGCTCATCTTCTGTTAACTGTCACATCACCTCTGTACTGAAGTCAAGGATAGACTGTGTCAAAAAAATATAAAATATGCCCCTTCTCTCATGTCATAAGGAAGGTATGCAGTGCCCCTTAAAAATCTGTGTTACTGGGGTGAGAATGGTGACATCTTTAGTTATGTAATAATGTCTGAAAACACCATGACTCATTTTGGTTTTTGTGCTATTTTAGTAGTTTATTTATTGGATCAATTATGTTGGAGAAAGTGATTGTTGGTTTTTGCTGTGGTTTGGATATTGGAATACAGAAAATAAATTCGTTGGGCATTGCATAATTGTTCATTCAAAGAAAACATCTATTTTAGCCGCTTCGTTTAAAAATCTTTTCTTATTTAATTAAAATAAACCATTGACTTAAGTTTGTCTTTTAAATTACAGTGATACAGAGTTAGTACTGTATGTTGAATAAAATTGACTAAGCACACAAACAAGGAATTCTATAAATATACAATTTAATGCCACTGTTTTCACCTACACATATGTACTTCCTAATCAAAGAACATCTCAAACTACACAGGAATATTTAGCTGCAGCTTGTAGCATATTTAAAAGAATTTTTTCTTGGTCATAGAAGAAAACATGCTGCTATCTTTATTCTAAGCATGAAAAAATTAGCATTTGAAATACTGAATAATGATCTTAACAAAAGAAACACTGTATAAACCGTAGGATGGTAGAATAGCAATTATTTCATCATGTAGTTCCTTGGGCAAGGGATCCTCACTTGTTCGTAACTCACCTCTTTATCTTTCTTAGCTTTAAACTCTAGACACTAAAAGCAAATGTTTGGGAATCATCAGAATACTGAACCTCCCTGTCTGACTTTCTGAAATCCATCAGTGCACAGATTAGTTAATAAATGCTGCAAAGTTAATAAATGAATAACCCCATATTTTTCACATCTATGAAACTATAAACATGTAGATTTTGTGCATGTGTTAAAAACATAATTAAATATCAATGTTATTGAAGAGAATAGTAAAGAAATAAGGTCTTGTTATCACTGGTCCAATCTCAGTGAGTTTTAGCCTCTCTTATGTGTCAGTTATTAAAATTCTTATATTTCATAACATCAGTGTTTAGAGGAGCTTCTTTAGCATCAAGGACTGAAGTGAATTTTGCCAGAATCTATGTAGATTAGAAACCAGCACAGCATGTAGAATCATCTACCTGTTCAGATCAAAGTTATGTGGAGTAACACACATTTATTTACTAACTTTTGGGCTTCATATATTTATCTACAAAATTATAGTTGTTTTAAAACTCATATTTAGAAGAATTAACACTCATGAAAATAATTTTAAACCAGAACTATTTGTATGTATTAAAACAAAATATTCTATGTTTATCTTACTTCATCAAAGTCTGCTTTATTTAATACATGTTTCCCATTTCATATTTTATCTTATGCAAATTTTTGCAAATGTTATTTTAGTCATCTCTTACCTAAACAAAAATAATAATGTATTTTTGTCATTACATATTTACCGTGTGAAATATTAGATATTTAATTGCTTTCAAAGTATTTAAAATAGAGAAAATACTTGTTTTATGCCTTGAGCATTTCTTGAGCACACTGCGAGGTAAGAGCTTCAAGGACTAATGTTTTCAGGGGATGTGTCATGTGCAAAGATGGGAACTATGAATCAGAGACCACAGGTTTGATTAAGATCTGAACTTTGTGGTCCAAAATGAAGGCCCACAGATGGCAAAGAAGTGAGGATTCCGAATGTTCATCAGGAAATTTATCACAATGTTTCGATGGCTTGGATACTATGCCAAAATGCATATGAAGATTACAGATATTTCTAAGATTATCACTTTGGGGGCTCTCAAGGAGCACCCTTTCAGCACATAAGCCTGCATATGTGGACACTGTGTGACAGGATATGTGAAATGATGAAAATTACCAACCTTAACAAATAGTTATTTCTGTTCTGTCTGCAATCTGTTGTTAGGAGACCAAATGATAAGACTGTGAGTTGAATTTGGCTCTGAAGACAATAGAATATGTATAATGTGGCCAAGGCACCCTAAGAAAATGAGTCACATTTGTGTGTGATCCTTTTCTCTATAGTATGGGCAGAGCCTATGCATTTCTTCTAACTCACAGAATATGGCTAACAGGATGGGATGTTATTCTGTATCCCCTTTTCTATGATATAAACCTACCAGTGAATGCCTGGAATTTTTTGTGAATGCCAGGAACTATCCTGAAGATGGTACTGAGGTCTCTATATACACTGGCTTCTGTTCTGGCATACCTAAATTGCCAGCATCACGATGTTTATGATTTGGTCCATTACTCAGTAAAACACAAGTTATTTGGACAGAAGCACTATGGTGCTGCACACCTGACACTGAGACAGTTACTAAGTGATGGATGGATATACAGTATTGCAATGTGCATGAGCTAGGCAAAGCTTCAATTCACATCCTAAGCACAACAGAGAGGCATGGCGTGAGAGTTCATCACAGTACTCAGAACAGTGCTCAGTTTAAAACTTTTGAGATGGGGAGGGGATGGAGAAATAAGTAGAATAAAGATAAATCATGTGCAGGATCCTAATAACCTGAATGAATGTGAACCTTATATGCATAAACAAGAACTAAGTTTAAACATAGCAAGAATGAAAAGGGGGAAAGGGAATTGGGGGAAGAGGTAAGGAGAGGGGAGCTGTATTATGCACACGTACCAACTTTCCAAGGTGATTGTAAAATGCATGTACTTAAAACATGTACTAATTTTAAAAAAAGAAAAACAAAGCCAAAAAAAACAAAACAAAAAAACTTTAGAATTATTTGTTTCTTGGATTTTCCATTTACTAAATTTGGTTCATATTTGATCATGAACAACAAAGCACAGCAAGCAAAACTGCAGATAAGGAGAGTTCTAGCAAAGAAATAGTTGCAAATATAGTGAGCATAGCTTTATGACTCTGAGGATTGGGCAGAAGTATGAGAGGCCCCGCCTTGGAGACTTTGAAGTGAGCTGCCTCATTATTAGGTGGCCTGTGAGGGAACATGTGACAAAGGACAGCAGGGCCCTATAAGAACTGAGAGCACTCTTCACATGACAGCCAGGAGTAAAATGGAAAACTTAGTTCTGAGGCTACAAAAACTGAATTCTTCCAACAGCTGCAGGAACCTATGGGAAAAAGCTGTGCTGTAGAGTGGAATGCCGTCCAGACCACACCTTCAGTGCAACACTGTGGAAACTCTCAACAGGGAACCCAGCTAAGCCAGGCCTGAACCCCTGGCCCAGAGAAACTGAGATGACAAATGTGCATGGTTCAAAGCCACTGTATTTGTGATTATTTGCTAGGTAACGATATAAAAAATACTGGTATCTAGACAAAGATGAGTGTATTCTAGACATCCTAGATGTACAAAACCTCATCGACTATGGCACAGAGGTCAAAATAAGGTTGACATTTTCTTCTTTGATTTGTATATTACATGTCTATCTTCAGCACCTACTGAGTGCTGGAGTCTGACCAGGAAATTGACAGGGGAAATAAAGAGAGTTTAAGGAACTTTTCCAATGTGGCAGAGGAGAGCTATGTAAAAATATAGGGATTCTGTGGGGGAAAATAGAGCCAATCATATGTCACATTTAAGCTTATAGGGTATGTAACTACTTAATCTGTGTCTTCAGGTGCATCTTATTTTGAGTTATTTTCTGTACACCAGACCGTAAATTTTGTTTGAAATAATTTTGTATGAAATCAGTGATAACATTTATTTTTCTAGTATCCAGGAATACATTAGAATTATTTAGAAGTAAATAATGGGATTATCTCTATGAAATATGTAAGTGTTCTACAAAAAAATAGTAATAATATTACTCCTCTGCTGAGTGTAACAGAGAACCCTGCAAGGTGGAAAAAGAAATTGTGTCCTGAAGATAATAGAAACAGAAGTGAAACTTCTTTTAATCTTAGAAATGATTTAAATTATTTTTTAAAAGAGAAAGAAACAAAGTAACAAAGAAGTCAGGATCAAAGTAAAAATTTCTCCTGTCTACTTTTACAATCACTGTATTAGCCCTGTTGAAAACTTTGTATATATTGGTCTGCAATTTATATACATGTACACAAAACACTTACATCCATGTACATATAAACATTTATTTGTGTCTATATAACGTACTTTTGTACTTCTGTTTTAATGGCATTTGTTTATACCACATACATCTTTCTAAAACTGGCTACTTTAATGTAGGAATACATTGCTGGACTCTGTCCACATGGAAGCATAGAGAACTACCTCAGTTTTTATAAGTGATGGGGAAATGTGATTTTTTGTGTGTGAAACATAGCTTCATTTTATGTGTTTGTGTATTTCCATCTGCATGAGTAGGGTATTTTTGCACATGATAAATCTAAGAAATGCACTTAATGATTGCTAACAAACATTTAATTCATTACACAAACTGTAGCCCCTACCAATGCAAATCCATAGTTCTCATGAGTATTTTCTAACATTTTTTTCTTCTATATCAAAATATTATATTGTTGCCAGTAGTTTTGAGGTACCTTATGCATTATCAATTAATATGTTTATAGCTGCAACCAAATCTCCTGGTATTAATCAAATGTATAATAATGTATTATAGTTCAGGGTATATCACAAGGCATGTAAATTTTTACGTAAGGAATTTTCCACTTTGTCTCGACATTGTTTATAATGTCATTTGATATATACAAGTTTAATTTCATTAAACAATTTTGGCACTTCCTCTATCATTTCTTATTTTTATATTATTTCTAAAGAGGTAAAATTATCCAAATAATACATATTTTATAAATATGTTATGTTTAATTTTCTATCTTCTGCTCATGTATTCATTGGGAAATGCATGTGTGTTAAGTGAATCCATGCATATGAGGTGGGGCTTAGAAAATAGGAATCTAATATTTTTCCCTATGAAATGGTAATCTAATGGAGATACTCACTCTATTGAGTTACTAATTCTCCACCTTTTGCTTTTGAACTGTATATTTTTCACATAAAAAATCTGTGTTATGCATAGATATATAGATATAGAAACATTTGATAAATATATAATATCTATCTGTATCTACCTAAGTCTGTTTCTGGACTGTTCTCTGTTTCATAAATCTGTCTTTTCCATTTCAGTATTATGCTGGTGTTATTCCTGTAGCTTTGTGACCTGTTTTTATATACAGGAAGACAAGACCTTGATCATTTTTCTACCATTTCAAGATTGTTAAAACTCATGTTGGACATTTATCTTTCTTCTTGATTCTCTTACTTTATGAATTTCCAGTCCTCCTGGAAAAATTCACATGGCTTCCAGTTTGAGAATCTTGTTCTAAAATCCAAATGCTTTTGGAGATGTTTTGTAAGTTCTTGTAATCATAAAGATGTCAATGGTAGAGTCTCTTATAAAATTCCTGCTCAGGTATAAAGCAGAGAAACATACTTTCATATATTGGTTTTATTTTCTTCCTTCTTGCAACTCTATTTTCAGGTTTTCAATAAAAATTTAAGATCTAATACAGAACATAGTCAAATTGTTCAGATTATTGAAATAAAATGCCTTAAACTTTGTCCCCGACTGTTCTACTCTAATGTTGCTGTTTCTTTTTTGAAGACAGTGCCTGATCAAAAGGGGAAGAAGTATTTATGTTTCTTCTTACCCTCTGACCCAGAGAAATGTCACTCAGCCAGAGCTTTCAGCCCTTCTGACTGTCAGGGTTAGAGCTAATACTTTTTGAGTTGATGTAGAAAGAGCTTTGTCACACTCTCTGGTTACCTCAGCATCATTCCAAATCCTGCTAATGCCACCCATATTCTGATTGTTTGATTTTTATTTTCATTTAACCTGCAGGCTTTGTAATTGAACACCCAATGTAAGCCACACTGCCCAACATCTTAGTCAAATGTTCATTTGCTGGAAATGCACTTTTGCAGTATCAAACCCAGGGACAACCCAGAAAATTCAGCCGCTAAACACATAATCTCTACACATAATCTGAACACATAATCTCTAACTACCCTCCACCTCCTCCTCCAAGGCAGCATCCTAGATTAGGAACTTTTGGAAGTAAAAAATTCCTTTTCCCATAGACTTCTGAACTACCAAATATTCTTCCTCAGCTGGGACACCCACAAATGATTCCTGTTACATACTTCTTTTCCCTGCTTTTCTCTCCTTTATACTCAGGTTTTACTACCTGAGTAAGCAGCTGAAATCATTTACTTGTTATTTCCTCTCCATTGTACCACCTTCTATTTGACTCCAGCCATCTTTAAAGGGGGCAGAAATAGCTCTTTGCATATTATTTGAGTTTTAGTCTATGTGAAGGTATCCTTAGAGAAACCACTGAATATTGTGGGATGACCCTACTAGAATTGTGCAACTCAGAAGCCTTGATGTTGTGGTTTGTGTCTGGATGTCCCACCAAACCCTCATGCAGTCATGGGGACAGACTTCTAATATTTGTGATTGATTCTTGGTCTAATGCTGGGATTGTGGTAGTGAGTGCTACCCCGAGGGTGGGTAGCCTATACACCATATAAAGAACACAAAGAACATTTTCTCTGCTCCTCCCTTTTGCTCTTGTTGCTTTTGTTGTCTCTGCTGCCGTGAAGTGTTGGCCCTCTGCCACTCCACTTTGCCTTGGAGCCAGCTGCTTATAGACTGAAACTTCCACAAACTGTGAGCTGAATAAATCTTTCCTTCCTTAATTTTGTCTCAGCAACATGAGAAAAGTGAAAAAAAAAAAACCCACACTTGACCTCCCTACACAGGGGAGTGTTTAACTAGCTCAGTACCATAAAGTTAGAAGAAGAAAAATAGTGACTTATCAAGATTTCTAGAAGGAATTATCAAGGGTATTATCCTACTGAATTTTGAGTGTCAGTGACAGTATCATTCATTTTTTGTATTTTGTCTTTAGTAAATTTTTTCAGGCAAACAAATATATAAGTATTGTAAGATGACAAGCAAGTGTTCTGAAATGTGTAAGATAGGCTAGAGATATAGCTCAACAGCAGAAGCACCCGCCTGGCAAACGCAAGCTTGAAAGTTTGACCTGGTACAAAAATAAATGAATAAACAGACAACAAGATGCATAAGAGGAAAACTAAACTTTTGACAGAGTATTATGCTGCCATTTCTAGCTTCTTTCCTCATTTTCATTCAATCTCATAGAAACTGATTTAGAGTTAAGATCAACTCGTATTTTTCACTACCACTAGAATTTAAGGAGTGGCAGGGGAAAAGGAATTAAAGTTTTTTGAAAGTTGCTGAATAACTGATATTGTGATATCATTTTCTATGTTTCATCTTGGTTAATTTTTATAAGACTCATCTGCTTTTCACAGATGAGGAAACACAGGCTCAGCAGACTTTAGAAATTGTTCCTGGTCATGCAACAGTAGCAAAAACAGAGTTGAAACCCTTCTATGATAAAGTGAAAAAGTATTTCTCTTTCTAGGAAACTTTGTACTACCATGAAAATGGATTTCCAAAAAATAAAAAAATAAAATAAAATAGGTATCTTGTTGCTTCTTAAAGGGTTATGTGAATAAGTCAGAGGAATGAGTAGAATAAATGTCACACTACTCTCCAGTTCAATGTCAGTATGCTTTTGCGATTTCTCTTCCTGTGGGTTTTGCCTTCGTAATTTCAAGGTTCAGGGTCACAGTAAGTCACAGTGTTTTACAAGAATAATTTTCTGCTGTATTCTTAACTGTATTTTACTGTTCCCCCAAACCATACCTTCTCCTTATTTTCTCATTATATATAAACGCAATGCCACTGTTGAAGTTTCATGATGTCCTTGTTCTTATTTTTAAAAAAATTTAACCTTGGCCTAGATCTCACATTATTTCTAGAAAAAAAATGTAACACACTTTTAGGAACACCTAGAAAGATTTAAATATGATGTATTGCAAACTCAACTGATTTAATATTCAGCTTTATGTGAAATTTAATTATTCTATAACAGCCAAATATTTTGAGTGACTAGGACTAGGAAGCTTTTGTGTTCATTTTATATCAGTCCTTCTGACCTTGTGTATCATACTTCATATTTTTATTACACCGTATCAGTCCTGATCTTATCATAGAATGTTTCATTTTCTCCTATAACTAAAATTTACTGTGCTCAATTTGGTTCTCAAATTTCAGGGCTTATTTCATTTTAATTTTGTGTCATTTTTGAAATGAATTCCATAATAGATTTGTAGCCTTGACTTGCCTCAAATGAAAGTTTGCCATTAATTTCCTTTTGAAACTGAGGCTGGCTTATCTGACACCAGGTAAATGGTTGCTTAAATAGTGAATTCAAATATCTTATTTGTGTCCTAAAAGCAACATTTTTGTTGTCAAAGGAAAAGATAAATTTCAGGTACCAATGGGAATAAGGTTTGGGTTTCAGATGGGGTTATTTTCTTCAAAGCCATAGAAATTAGATTTTTATTTGAGTTAATGTTTACTTTTTTTGTTTGTTTGTTTGTTTTTTATACTGCAGTCTTTCTCCCAAGCCTCTGTTGTCCTCTGAGCCATAACAAGGGCTCCTTCCAGGTGCAGGAATTGGTAAAATGGGCTATTTTTAGATTTAATAGACACATTTACAGATATATTTTAAGGCCCCTGTGTAAATAATTGCAAGTGAAGGTGATGTTTTCTGGCTAACATGTGAAGTCATAAGAGTCACCTGCTTTAAAAACAGCACTGCACTTTAAAAATAGATGAACTGCAGGAAGAAGCTGTCTTATGCATGATAGATCTTTCCCTCTTTGACCTCAAAGTCCTATTTGTAGGAATTGAACCTACAGATATAATCACGGGCATAGTGAAAATATATGAAGAAATCTGTTCATTGTTCTCCTAGGTGTCAAACACACTAGGAACAGTGAAAATATCCAGAACACAAAACAAATAATACACAAAGTTTCCATAACAAGCACCATCAATCTTAAAAATTAGGAGTTTGGAGATAGAAAATGATGTGAGACAAGTTGCACAAAGTCAAAAAATAAAAAAAAAAGTGGTATAATAAAATTCACAAATTTTTATATGAAAATTGGTGTTTATGGGTAAATAAAAAACATTTTTATGCATGGATTTTTTTACACATGAAATGCTGTGCAAAAATAGCAATAGCAGGTTGAGTTGGGGGAGAATTTTAGTTAGTTTTTCTAATACTTTGGAACAATTTCTTTCCTTGTTTGAGAAGTGCGCTGTGTACTTTATAAAAATCAAGGGCAGCAGGTGTCCCTACATAGGAACGCTGAGCTCTACATGTCAGTCACATTCATACCACAACATCGTGGTCACTCCAAAGTGTGGCATCTATAGCTACAAAAAGGTCACCACCTTGCCTGGTTACCTATGTTCTCTCATGGTCACACCTCCTTTCAGCTGCAAGATACGATGCAAAAAGAAAAATAAAAGGTAATTTTTTACCAAAATAGGCTTCTTTCTTGGTTAAAACCTAAAACCAAATCAAAGAAACAAAAAAACCCCAAACACAAACAAGACAGGCAGACAAAAAAAGGCTCAGGTACCACCAAAGGGTGCTACAGTATAACTTTGTCTTGCACTCAGAATAATACCTGTTTTACATTTCTGTAAGATTCCTGGGGCTCGCTCCCTACAATTAAATAATACAAAACTGTCTCTATGGCCAGAAGAAATGAAGTAGGTCAGTCAACACTGGTGTTAGAGAGGGAAGAGATATGGGTCTTTTCAATAACCACACAGTGGGTTGACTTGGGTAGTGATGATGTATGATCCTTAGTTCATGTACAGCAGCTACTAGCAGTGTGCCCCTTTTATGACAAGCACTCAATAAACAGTAAAGCGCCTCATTTATGAACTTTGAGTTCTCTTAGAAAACTCAAAAGGAATACTTCTGTTATTTTTATTACTATGCGTTTGGAGTACACAATGTTTATATTCCTTATGGGAAGTTGGTACATATACATAACATGCATCTTAGTTCCTTTGCTCATTCTCTTCCCTCCCTTCCCTCCCTTCCCTCCCTTCTCTCCCTCTATGTGTTACATAAAGTAAAATTAAAGTGTTCAAATTGTGCACAGTTTTTATTAGTACATGTTTGCAAAACATACTGAACACACCCACCATGGGGAATTTTACACATGCACTCCAACTCTTTATGATTTTTACTTTCTATTCCAGCATATCTCTTCCTCATTACTTTTTTACAATTTGTACAAATTGCTTTTGTACCATCCATCATTTATTTGGATCTTTAAATTTTTTTACACTCTGGGTTTCTCATATAACAGAAATCATGTGATATTCAACCTTCTCGTTCTGATTAATTTTACTCAGTGTTATGGTCTCTTGGTGCATTCATTTACCTACAAATGACCAAAATCTATCCTTCCTAGCACTGTAGTACTGCACTGTGAATATATGCTAATGTTTTTATCCAAACATCTTCAGTTGGGCATATAAACCACTTTCAGGGTTTACATAAAGTAAACTGTGTTACTGTAAACATGATTATCCATTGTTGGAGACATTGAGGCTGAATACACTTGCAGGGCTGTGGCGTGGCTGAGCATGGCTGAACTGAGAATGAAGAGACATGTCAGGGGGCAAGAGATGCCACTGCTCAGGCCACCTGGAGACCTTCTATATAGTTTTCACTAATTAGCTTCATCTGTTGCTCTGAGGGGTCCTTGAACCACCCCCAAGATCCTGCTCAGGTTTCCTGCATTTTCCACTCAACTCCTTGCTTGATGTGATTAAATATAGGCTTCCCAGGCTCAGTTGGTCTGCCAGCTAGCAGTTATGAGCTCTGTGGAGGATATTGGTCCTCCCGGAGCACTAAAGATCACGCCTCTTGTCTCATTCCTTTGGGCCTTGCACCTGTTCAGGGGATTGGGCGCTAGACACAGACCCCCGACAGCGTGGTGCCTGACATGACACTTGACAGTGGAGACGTCTGGAGGGTGACTTACCTTGGCTGAGCTCCAAGGTGGAACATGGCACCTGAGCACATCTTTGTTTTACCTTATTTTCTCTGGAAAATCCCGTCACCAGGGAAGTCATGGGGAATTCCCTGTCTGAAGCACAGCAGAAAGGTAAAGCAGAACTGCTTTCCTTTCTCAAGAAGGTGGATCATGTTACCACTGAGTATAACTTAGTACAACTCTTGTGGGAAATTCATGATCTTTGTCCTTGGTACCCAGGAGTGGGGGGGGTACACTCATTGTGGAGGATTGGGGCAAGATAGGAAAACTGCTGCATGAGGAGCCTCGAGCTCCTATCTCTGTCTTTTACACCTGGTATCTTTGCTGGGATGCTGTGACAACATTTGGCAGGCAGGCAGATGGAACATCGCACGGCATGGTCGGCTTCCTGGTCTTCTTGAGTGCGCTGCTTCTTCTGCTTCTACATCTCCCCCATATGCTTCTGACCCCTCCACATCCCCACCGCTGCAGCCTCCACCGCCACTGCCAGACTCAAGCCCTGTTAAACCTCTTGGTGACTCCCCTCCAGTTCTCACTCCAATGCAAAAGCTGACCCAAGAAACTAAACATATGGAATTGTTTGTCCTGTTTTGCATCAACAAGGATAAGAGTGCTGCTTTGAAAGTTTGCAGTACTCTGTGTTTAAAGAATTAAGGCTGTCAAAGAACACAGACTTAAAAGGACTTTTGTACTTGGCACTATTGAGGGTATTGGTCACAGTTAGGAAATGACCCCTTTCCACTGGAAAGCCTTAGTGAACACTATCGTTACTTCAACCCAACATCAGGTATGGCACTAAGAATATAATGACGCTGCGAACACACAAACTATAGATAATTTAGATCACGATATTCCTATGGAGCTACTGAATTATGGGGAGAGAGAGCTTTTTCAGATATTCACTGACAAGTTCGTTGCCACCCCCAGGTTTATCCTCAAATGGCTCAAATTGCTTTAAAAGCTTGGAAAAGAATCCTTGAAGTAGTGGACCCTCAAGGTTGCTTTAGTACCATTAAACAGGAGGCCACTGAATGTTTCCTACCTTTATAGAGATTCAATAAAGCTATTGAATGCCAAGTGGACAATGGAGCAGCAGCCTCTATATTGTTAAAGCAATTAGCATACAAAAATGCAAACCAAAACAGCAAAAATGCTTTAAAAGATATTTATATGAAACCTGCTACTACCTTGGAAATGCCTGACACTGTTTATAAGGTTCCTACTACTTTTTCTGGTCCTTTACCTCCCAGGACAACTGGCCTAGTTCTTTCCTCTCAACCTGCATGAAAAAGACATACTTTTGTGATTCCCAGTATCATTGATGCTAATTATACTGGAATATTGTTGCTTCATTTGTGGTACCTCTTATTCAACTCAATGTTTCTGAATCAAATCAATAGCTCAATTAATTGTCTGCGTTATGTCTCTGCTAAAGCTTGTGATGTTACTTGTGGAAATCAAGGATTTTGCTCTACTGTGGTGGCTACTGCTATTCTCTTGGGAAATGAATGCCCACTCCTCTCTTTAACTATTGATAACTTTTCCTTTTCAGGTTCTCCTGGTCATTACCAGGAGAAATAATACAGTAAGGTTTTTGGCTACCAGATGCCTGTACAAAGGTTTCATATAGCTATAACAGTTGATTGTTATTAACTTCATAATATATTCATGGCTCCAGATGCACAAGTCTCCCAGGTGGTAAAACAAGGATTACTTATGGTAATAGACTTTTTTTTTTTATTTAGAGAAAAAAAGCAAAACAGAAAAAGGGTAATTTCAAAAAAAAAAAACCAATAAGAAATTACTAGTTGGTAATTTACATATTGTTATCTTAGAAGTAGTTGTTCAAGTTGAAAAAAATCAAAGCATAAAAAATGGACAGGCAATCAAACTTTTGTTTCATATTCAGACCTCTGTTGGTATGAAAGACTTGTGAGACATGCCACTAAAGGTCAATAAGTTGCATAGAAGCTTTTTGTGTATTACATAAGGGTGATTGACTATAAAGGATATTTTATGTCAAAACTGAAATTTGGGGTATGGCCACTGGTTGTAGCAGTCCCCTCTGGTTCCTGTGGCATCTTGGTACCCTGGCAGACCACTTTCACTTCCTGTTATGTCTCCTATTATAATCTCAAATACTGTGTACAGCCATCTAAGTATTGTAATCCACTTTTTAGTTTTTTTCATAATCCAGAAAGTTATATTTGTAATCCCATTGAGACATTATTGGAATCCCAGCAAGTTAATTTTAATCTACCACCACCGATGCAACCCACCGCGAGAGTCAAGACACCAAGACATATTCCAAGATAAGGGCAGCCAAGGGGTCCTAAGTCTAATCCCCATGAGGACATGCTGACAAAGCCCTTGATCCTGGGCCTCTCCCAGCATTTATTATCTTGTGAAGAAGGGGGTGGCTTAAGGATGAGTGACAGTGAGAATGGTGGGCGGGGCGGGGGGTGTTTGAGTCCTTTGAGCTGGCTGGCCAGGTGGAAGAATGGCATCTCTGTAAATTGTAGAGATAAAGATATGTAGAAGGATCAATTCACATAGTCTAATTAAGGTAGCAACTGAATTGTTTTGGGAGGCTGTTGCTTTGGTTTCTGATATGTAAACTCTTGTGCCCTGGGGAGTCATAGCCTCTTTATCTTGAGGCTTGTACCCAGTTGACATTCCCAGAGCTATTGGCAATAACATCCTGCTGTGTTCATACCCTGTATACATACTGTATGGAGAACACTATGTGAGGAAACAGGACTATCTGTTGGCTTTCTCAGCTAGCCTTATTTGCAATACTTAGAGCCAATTGAAGAGAGAAGGAAATACCATAGCCAGTTTTCTACATAACTGTATAAGGAAATAAGTCTCAAAAAAAACCCTGAAATTTGGATTATTGAAGAATGTCATGATTGTCATGATACAAAAATATGTATAGTTTTGAGTCCTGACTTACTGTGTAAAATATGTAACTGTTAACACTCTCTAGGTGTTAAAATGTCCAGGATAGTAGAAAATAGGGTTCATTTAATGTTCAAAGGTGCTTCATATTTAGATAAGATAGTAATGTTAAGCTCACTGTACTGTTATCAGTCTTTTCTTCAGGATGTTCAATAACTAACATTAAGAAACCAAAAATTAGATGAATGGGCTACAAGGATAGCCAATATTTTGGCCCCATCTCTTCAAAGTCAGTGGGGACCCAGTACATAAAAGAGCCACTGCTTGCATTATCCTAAGATACTCAGTGAGTTCCTAGTCTTCTGATCAAGAAGAGTATGAGACCACAGAGGAAAGCAACCTCTAATGTATGGTGTGCCTGATGAGTCACCAGGAGAAAAATCTCCTAAGCTTTCACAGAAAGCTTGGTCAAGCAATGGCTGTGACCCATCCAGATGGCTGACACTGATAGAAGAGTCAAGAGGTGCTATGCATGATTCTAAGATAATTCCTGAGGAGACCTAACTGACCTTGATAGGAAGTAAGAACCTGATTTTATTTAATGCAGGTCTTGTCTTAGCTTGGTCTTGAACCTCCTTCAGAAAAGCAAGGCCTTTGGAGGTACAATGCCATGTAAAACGCTGGCTGTGGGCAAAGCTTGAATCACTGGCTGCACTGGCAACTGACTACTGTTGTGGACTGATGGACTATGTGGAGTTTAAATTGTGGGAGTTCTCCTAACACAGCTTCTCTAACTTCAACTGGCCCCCAGTCCTGTATTACAATGAAACATAAAAGAGGAATATATTGGAGCCATTAAGCTAAATACATGTGCCGGGTTGTGGCATGACTTGGGTATGGCTGAAATGAGAATGAGGGGACACCTCAGGGAGGCAAGATAGGTCACAGCTGAGGCCACCTGGAGACTTTCTGGATAGCTTTCCTTAATTAGCATCATCTGTTGCTCTGAGAGGTCCTTGAACCACCCCCAAGATCCTGCTCAGGTTTCCCGTGTTTTCCACTCAACTTCTTGCTTGTTCTGATTAAATACAGGCTGCACAGGATCTGTTAGTAGTCCACCTAGCAGAGTTATGAGCTCTGCAGAGAATTTCGATTCTTCTGGAGCCCTAAAGATCATGCCACTTGTCTTATTCTTTTGGACCTTTGCTGTGTACCTGTTTGGGGGATTGGGCATCTAGGCACAGACCCCAGCAATTCGTATGGTACTGTAATATGATGTCTTTAACTCTTTTGGGTCTCATATGGTAATAGCTGTGTCAAGCGGAAACTCTATTTGTAGTTTTTTGAGGAATTGTGATAGTGACTCCCATAGTTGTTTTATTAATTTACAACCCTAACAACAGTGTAGATTGGTTCCTTACCACCAACAATCTCACCATCATTTGTTATATTTTGAGACATGGATGCCAGACATTCTTACTAGTGCAACACAAAACTTCAGTAATTTTTGACTTGCATTTCTCAAGTAGCCAAAGATGCTGATCATTTTTTCATGTACTTAATGGCCACTTCTGAGAAATGTATTCATTTGAATTGCACTTCTTAAACTGGGTGTTTTATTCTGAAGGATCTTTTTAAATTATTTATATAGTTTAGATATTATTCCTCTGTTTTAGGATTAACAGGCAAAAATATTTTTCCCATTTTGTAGTTGTCTTGTCACTCTTTTGGTTATTTCCTTGGATGGGCAATAACTTAAATTTGATATAATCCCATTTGTTGTTTCTTGGTGCTATTCCTTGTACAATTGCATTCTCTTCAGGATGCCCTTGTCTTTCCTTATGTATTCAAGAGTTTTATCTATTTTATCTTCCAGCAGATTGAGGGTTTCTGATTTAATATGTAGGACTCATTAATTTTGATTTGATTTTAGTATTATGTAAAAGATATGGTCTAGATTCATTCTTCTACACATGAATAATCAGATTTCTCTGCTGCATTTGTTAAATAGGTTATTTTTTCTTGAGCATGTTTCTGGTCCATTTGTCAAAGATCAAATGGCTGAAGGTTCCTGAGGTTATTATTGTAACATTGGTTCTGTTCCATTGATCTAGATGTCTGTTTTTGTGCCAGCACCATACTGTTTATCACAGTAGTTTTATAAATTAACTTGAGATCTGGGATTGTGAAGTGTCTTGCTTCACTCTTGTTGCCTACAGTTGGTTTGACTCTTCAGGAATTCTTCTTTGTAAATTTCTTTTTTTTGTACTATGGATCAAACTCATGACCCTACACTTGCCAGACAAGCATTTAAGACACTGAGCTAAATCCCCAGCACTGTAAATGTCTTTTTATTGATACATAATATACATATTAATGGGGGACATATGATGTTTTGACTCATGAGTTCATCAGGCAGTGGTCAACTCGGTGTTATTAGAGTATCTTTCAGTTTAAATCACATTAGTATATTCACCCTCCCCTCATAGCATACCAGATGTTATTATTGCTGCTATCCAACATTTCTTGATGTATCATCTGCTGTAGACTTTGTATACTTTATATTGGCAATATCATATTTCAGAGAAAGCATTCCATCCCTCTTTGGACACTCCTATCCCTTATACCACGCTTGTTTGGAGTACTGTCCATCACTGGCAGACTAACGTGTTTCAGTCCTTCAGAATCCCAAACTGCACTTCATCCTTCTCTGTGGTTAAGAAAATGTTACCCAATACTTTCTCCATCTCTTGGTGACAAAAATGGGCTTCTATAGGTGTCCATCATGTTTTTCTTCCATGATTTTCCAGCATAGATTTAGGACCTTTCAAAATAAAGATATTCTTGCTTTATTGTTTTGGTATATACTTATTCATTGAGTTCTGTGGTTTCTGGCACTTGTCTCACCAATGATTCCTCATCTCATCTTATCAACATACAAATAGGAAAAATACCTCCTATATTGAAAATAAAATTCAAATCTGGGCCTACTGATCCCTTCCATGTATAATCCCATTTTTGTCTTTGTGGTAAAATTCTTGAAATCATCTGCACTTGCTAGTTTTTGTTTGTTGGTTTGTTTTTACTTATACATCTCTCCTCACCCTCATTTTTCAGTCCCATCTAGGAAATTTTTGGCTCCTCCACTAAGCTGAAATCCCATTTGAAAAATCAGTATTTCTTGTAATGATTGTTTAACATAATAAGAGCTATGAGGAAGCTAAAAGGATATGACTGGGAATAGATAAACAGATATCTCTAATCTGTGTATGTATATTTCCCCACTGTTAAAAGTTATGTACTAAAAATGTATTGAAATAAATGTGAGAGATTCTGGGAAGATGGTGGATTGGTAGGCAGCATGGTAGAGAGCCTCTCTGAGAAAAACAACTCAGATGCTAGAATTTAACACCATGGAGAAGACCAGATGAAAGGAGAGGGATTCTCATGACCCAGAAAGAAACTGAGGAAAAAGAAAAAAAAAGAAGAAAGAAAAAACATGGATGGAAGGCTACAGCTAGATGAGCTTGCACTGGAGCTAATCCCGAGTTGTGATGGGTGTGCCTTGGAGTCAGATGACTCACAGTCATGCAGAGTTGCACTGAAGTGGCACTGAAATCAAGGGTTGGTGAGCCTGAGGCCCTTGGTAGGAGGTTGTGCCACAGCAGAGAGTGGAACTGGCATGGAGAGCTGCACTAACCAGTGGTGAGTGCTAGGAATTTGATCCCATGGAGGGGGTGACTGACTGGATGACATATTGGAGTTGGGCAGGATGGGCCTGTACCCACAACTGCAGTGGCATCATTCAGCTGCTCCTGGCCCAAAGCAGACTAGTGGGATCTATGAGCAGGGTCATGCCCCTGGTCAGGACCCAATAGCCAGAGATGAAACTGTCCTGAACCTGTGACATCTGCATGGCACAGACTAGCATGGTGAAGGCACTTGCTGAATGACTGGTTCAGAGGAGAGGGGCCAGCCCACAATGCCCCTTCATGTACCTGACAGATAAACAGCAATCTGGAGAGGGCAGCAATCCCCTAGCCAGGATGCTTCACAAAAACCATAAGCAATATGGAAAGGACCTGAGACTTCCACCACACACATTTCTGAAAGAAACCAGAAACATGACAAGAGAAAGAAACAAGAAAAAACCTCCAGCCACTTACTCAGAGAAAATAAGTCCAGGAAAGGTAAATACAGAAGAGATCAAGGGCAGCAAACATGCAATATTGGACACGACATCAGCAGACATAAAGAAATACATTTATGACCTCATAGATGAACTTAAAACTGAAATTCTAATTCATGTGAAGCAAGATATATAAAGATTAATAAAAGAAATGCTAAGCATCTCTCAAGACACAGATGGAAAAATGGAGGAATATAGTCAAAAGAGAGAAACCTTTGATGAAGAAAAAAATCTAGAATACATGAAACAGATCCAAAGAGATTACTAAGAAATCAAAAACTCCATTGATATCTGGCAAAATTGCTTAACAGAAACTAAAGTTAGACATTCAAAACTTGATGATAGATTTGCAATATGTGACCATGAAAGGAAAGATCTCTTAAAAATAACAAGGAACCAGGAAGTAACAATACAAAGGCTAGAAGATGACAAGTGGATCTATAACTTAAGAATAAAAAATGTGAGTAAAGAAGCAGGGGTAAATACAAATGAAATAAAAAGGCTATTCACAGAAATAATTAAGGAAAACTTCCCAAGAATAGGAAGAGGAAATGATATTCAGATATATGAGGCATACAGAACTCCAGCTAGCTACAAACAAAACAGATCTACACCCAGACATATAATAGTCAAGATCTTAGAAATTCATCACAAGAACAGAATATTAAAAGTGGTCAGCAAAAGAAACAGATCACTATAAAGGAAAACCCATCAAAATCACCACAGACTTCTTGTTGCAAACTATCAAATCAAGAAGAGCTTGGAGCAAAGGATTCCTGAAAGAAAATAACCTCCAACCAAGATTGATGTACCCTACAAAACTGTCTCTCAAAATTAATGGAGAAACAAGATATTTTCATGACAAAGAGGAACTGGAGGTATTTGTGACCACCAATACAACCCTACAAAAAATACTGAAGGACATTGTAGAGAGACAGAAAAAAATCACCAGAATTCCAGGAACAAATGGCAGAGAGGCCTCAAAGAATGGGGCAGACAGTGGAATGAAGGAAAAAAATAGACAACCAATGGCAGAAAAATAGCATAGCAGAGATGAGGCAGAGAAGATTGGCCATAATCTCTAACACAGATGGCCTGAATACACTAACAAAAACACTGGCAAAGTAGATCAGGAGATAGGATCCATCAAGATTCTCTGTATCAGAAATATAATCAACCTGAAAGAGGGTTTATGGACTAAAAATCAAAGATGAGAAAATAATGCTCTATGTGACAGGAAACCAGAGAGAAATGGAGACAGCTCATCCAGCAGGTGCAAATAGGTTGGAAACTCATAACACTTTTGTTCAGTGGGGAACTACTCAACTATAAGGAAGGAAAACCTTAAGGCTTTAGGAAGTAAAGGAATACAGCTCATGATCAAGCTCAGGGGTAAAAAGGTTCAGAACCACTTAGGTAGATAGTAGGTTGCCCCCTAATCTAAAAGCTAAAGGAGTTAGTGAGACCCAAAATGTACAAAACACTCTGAGAAAGTAAAAGGGGAGGAATTATCTAAAAAAGAAGGCATAGGACATTGTTAATAGTATCAGGATTTAAAAGCCACATTATTCTTATTACTTTGTTTAGTTTGATTTTATTCTGTTCCAATCTGTTTACTTGTACTAGATTTGAGGGCCCAGAGAGCTATCCAGGATATACTACAGTATATATAAATAGCAGGATATAGTAACTATCCTGCTATTTATATATAAATAGTAATTATCCAGTATATATAAATAGCAGGATATAGTAACTATCCTGCTATTTATATATAAATAGTAACGATCCTTTATTTCCTATTAACTTAAACTGAAGCCCTGTATTACTTATACTGTCTTACTATGAGTGATCTTATTTGAATCTGGTTTGTTAGATCGCTGTTTTGTCTTGACTGATTTTATTCCAATCTGATATGCTTGATAGTATCAAGTCTGAGAGTAAAGGCAACTACACTGAATACAAGATTCAATAGGATATACATTCTGGTTTATTAACAGCTTTTGAAGTCCTATAATGTCTCCATTATATGTTTTGTTTTCTTTTTTTATTTATGTTTTATATTATGTATTTTTATTTATGTCTTGTTTTTATTAATATTGCTATGTTCTGCTATGTTCAATTATACTATGCCTGATGATATAGACAATTCTATTGAAAATAACAAGAGACATCATAGTAACTACTGTAGGTCACCTAGTATTGTTTTATATACCATTTACATTTCGTGTTTTTCTAGGAATTGTTTTGTGTGTCTTGTTTTGATTTGTTTTCCCCTGTAATACAGAAAGGACAGGTATATTTGTAGAGACTCATGCATGCATAGAACTTCTAAACAGTTTTCAAGAATTGATTATATAATGCACAATGCAATGAACAGATACTTTGAAGAAAAAGACACTAAGATACCCAGTACTAAATCCTTAGTGTTATGATATGAAATCTAGCAATACTATTATTCTCTGTTCAGAGTGATATTAGTCTCTTTTCTTTTGTTTAATTTCAAAATAGGTAAAGATATGGACAGTTATTTTGAAGAAAATGAGAGACATTATGGCAGCCATTATTGATTTCCCTATTGTCTTGTCTTGAAGACCTAAACTGCCTTCTTCATCCTATCCTGATCAGTTTAATACTATTTAGTTCAGTATGAATTCACTGTGTGTGAAGATATGGACAACTATTTGGAAGAAAACAAGAGACAATATAATAGTGAAGATCTGTGGTGGTCTTGCTTTGAAATCTGTGTTTCTTAAATTGTTTTCTTATGATCTGTTTTGTTCTGTTTAATTTTACCCTCTTCAAAAAAATAAAATAAAATAAATGTGAGAATTTTTAAAAATAATAAAATGTATCCCATGGAAAGTTTAGATTTTAAAGGGAATTTTATCCAAAGATCTCCTAGTACAGTGACAGCAAAGCTTTTAGAGTATTCAGTGATAAAAAGAGCACACTGCATGTTTTTGCCATAGTTTCACCACTACTGTATCTAGAACAATTCTGTACTGTGCTTTTCCTATAATTGGAAACAGAGTCAAGATACTTTATTTACTTGAAAGTCACAATTCAGGGAGGGCCTCAATATATAATGCTACATAACTAAAATACATGCTGTTCCCTCTGTGCAGTGTTTCAGAGTATGTGATGACAATTTACAGGTAGAAAATATATAACTTAGTTTTGTAATTTCACCATTATAATTTTGGACTGTTGAATCTGATACCTTCTACTATCAGCAGTATTTCATCTTGTAGAAATAGTGTAATATAAATATATATATATGGTTTTGTTTTATTAAAACATTCTATAAACTGATAGCTTTTTCTTCAATCAGGAAATTATATATAGTCATCAGAATCAGTATATGCCTTTTATTTTTTATTTTTCCTGATATTTGTGGATATATTTTTAATATTTAATGAGTATTATTATATAATTCACCACTTAAAATATTTCAACATGAAACAAGCTTTTCTTCCTTTTCCTCTTCTACTTCCTCTTTTCTTTTTAAATTTTATTTTATAGAGGGTAAAACAAAACAAAACAAAGCCAATCAGAAGAAAACAATGTAAATGATATGGATTTCAAAGCAAGACAACAAGGGATCATCACTGGCTACCATAATATCTCTTGTTTTCTTCTAAATAGTTGTCTGTATCTTCACATACAATGAATACATACAAAACAAAATAGTTTTAAACTGATCAGAACAGTGGCCTTCAAAACCAGATGATAGGGAAATCAACAATGGCTGCCATAATGTCTCCAGTTCTCTTCAAAATAGCTGTTCATACCTTCATGTATGTTGAAAGTAAACAATACAAAACAGACTGAAATCACTTTGAACAAATAATTATGGCATTACTGGATTTCACAGCATGGTGATACAGAACCAGCAATGGATAACATAATGTCTATTTTTCTTCAAAGTAGCTGTTCATTTCATCATGCATTGTCTAATCAGTTCCCAAAAACTGTTTAGGAGAAGTTCTATGCATGTATAAGTCTCTACACGATACCTATCCTTTCTGTATTAGAGGGAAAAACTAAACTAAAGAAAACAATACAAATAACTAGGAAAATGCAAAACAAAAAACACACATAAATAACAGTAACAGAGAACCCAAAACACTAACATTGTAGGCCTTCACAACAAGGTGGTAAAAGCATAACTAGTGTTGTTATTTTACATAATGATCTTCAAGAGTTCCTCAGATCACCATACAATAATATGCACAATCGTTCCAATCTTATGAATGTTAATTATTTTATTCCAAGGACTTATAGAGTTTGTAGCAAAATTATCTAAGCTATCCTAAGTAGGTTTGTATAATTTTAGATATTTTTTTCTTTTCCCATAATGTTCCTTTTTCCTCTTTTTCTGTGAGATATTATTTTTCCCCTTTAAGCAGATTCTTATCCTTTCACTGTAATTATGGAGTTTTTTGTATCTTATGTACTCTTACCATTTCTTACATTAGGGAGACTATATAGTATTTACACATGACTTTGATTTATTTCACTTAAGAGTATGGCCTCAAGTTGTATCCATTTATTATAAATATTTCAATGTGATAATTCTTTATAGCTGAATAATACACCATTGTATAAAAATACTACATCTCTTTTATCCATTCCTCAGTTGATGAGCATTTAGGTTGTTTCCAAGATCTGGCTATTACAAATTGTGCTGCTATAAACATGGGTGCACATATATCACTTTGGTATGATGTTTTCAGTTCTTCTGGGAATATGCCTAGAAGTGAAATAACTGGGTCAAATGGGACTTCCAATCCCAGCTTTTGAGGAATCTCCAGACTGGCCTCCACAGTGGTTGCACCAGTCTACCTTCCCACCAACAGTGCAGAAGAGTTCCTTTTTCCCCACAGCCTCTCCAGCATTTATTGTTGTAGTTTTGTTGATCCTGTCCATTCTTTCTGGAGTGAGATGGAATCTCAGTGTGGTGTTAATTTGCATTTCTCTAATGACTAATGATGATGAACATTTTTTCATGTATTTATTTGCCATTTGTATTTCTTCATCTGAGAACTGTGTGTTCATCTCAGATGCCCATTTTTGGACTGGGTCTTTTAATTTTGGGGATCTGATTTTTTAAAAATTTCTTATATGTTCTAGACAGAAGTCCTTTGTCTGAGATACCGTTCATTAAGAGTTTTTCCCAGTTTGTAGGTTTTATTTTTACTATGCTGGAGATTTCTTTTGATATGTAAAAGCTCTTTACTAGGATGTGACCCAAGTTATTGATTCTGTGAAGTATTTCCTGTGCGGTTTGATTCTTGTTCAAAAATTCTCTACCTACTGCTATGTCTTCAAGATTTCTACCTACTTTGTCTTCCAACAAATTTTGTGTTTCTGTTTTAATATTTAGATCTTTGATCCATTTAGATGTTAGTTTAATACATGGTGAAGGGCATGGGCCTAGTTTTAGTTTTTGGCATATGGAGAGCCAGTTTTTCCAGCACCATTAATTAAAGAGACTAATTTCTTACAGTGAATGTGTTTGGCCCCTTTATCAAAGATAAGGTGGCTGAGTGTGTTTATGGTTTAGTTGTATCTTCTAATTTATTCCGTTGATCTTTAAGTCTATTTTTATTCCAGTACCATGTTATTTTATTACAGTAGCTTTGCAGTATACCTTCAAGTCAGGGATTGTGAAGCCTCCTGCCTTACCTTTGTTGCTTAGAATTCTAGGTCTCTTCTGGTTCCAGATGAATTTTAGGAGTGATTTCTCCAGATCTGTGAGGTATGATAGTGGTATTATGATTGGGATTGCATTAAATCTGTATAAAAATTTTGCTAGAATGGCCAATTTTCACAATATTTGTCCTTCCTATCCATGAACAAGGGATGTCTTGCCATTTTCTAAGGTCCTCTTTGATTTCCTTCTCAGGGTATTATGTTTCCTGAATAGATCTTTTACTTCTTTTGTTAGATTGATTCCTAAATATTTCAATTTTTTGGATGCTATTGTGAAGGCTGTGGCTTCTCTTATTTCTCTCTCCATGATTTTGTTATTAGTGTATAGGAATATTATTGATTTTTGAATGTTGGCTTTGTATCCAGCTACATTACTGAATTTATTTATTATACCTTGGAGTCTTTCAGTGGAGTTTTGAGGGTCTTCTCTGTAGAGTATCATGTCATCTGCAAATAATGAGTTTAACTTCTTCTTTTCCTATCTTTACTCCTTTTATTTCTCTCTTGTCTACTTGCTTAGGCTAGTAGGAGTGGTGATAATGGACATCCTTGTGTTGTACATGATTTCAGGGTAAAGGCTTTCAGTTTTTGGCTTTTTAACAGGATGCTGGCTGTTGGTTTGCCATAGATGGCTTTTATCATATTGAGATAAAGACCATCTCTTCCAATTTTCTGTAAAGTTCTTATCATGAATAAGTGTTGGACCTTATCAAAAGCTTTTTCTGTATCTGTTGAAATGATCATGTGATTCTTATATTTGGCTCTATTGATATGGTTGATTACACTTATTGATTCATGTATGTTGAACCATCCCTGCATTCCTGGGATGAATCCCATTTGGCCATGGTGTATAATCTTCTTGATAATTTGCTGCATCCTGTTTGCCAATATTTTATTGAGAATTTTTGCATCTATGTTCACTAGGGAGATTGGCTTGTAGTTCTCTTTTTTGGTTGGGTCTTTCTCAGGCTTTGGTATTAGAGTGATATTTGCTTCCAGGAATGACTTAGGGAGAATTGCTTCCCTTTCAATTTCATTGAAGAGTTTGAGGAGTGTTGGCATTAAGTCTTCTTTGAATTTCTTGTAGAATTCTGCAATGAATCCATCTGGACCTGTTGTTTTCTTTGTTAGTAAGGATTTGATTACATTTTCAAGTTTGTTAATTGAAATTTTGTTCTTCAGCAGTTTTACATCTTCTACATCCAGCTTTGGTAATTCATATGTTTCTAGGAATCTGTCCATTTTTTCTGTGTTATTGAGCCTATGAGAGAAGAGTTTTTTGAAATAGGTGTTGATGATCTTCTGTATTTCCACAGGGTCTGTAGTGATTTCACCCTTTTCACTCCTTATTGCATGAATTTGAGTTTTTTCTTGCCTTTTTAAAATAAGGATGGCTAGAGGCTTGTCAATTTTATTTATTCTTTCAAAGAACCAACTCTTTCATTCATTGAGTCTATGTACTGTTTTCTTAATCTCTATTGCATTGATATAATTTCCTCCCTTCTTTTGTCTTTGGGATTGACTTGCTCTTCTTTTTCTAGATGTCAGAGTTATAGCATCAGGTTTTTATTTGTGTTTGTTCTGTTTTCCTGATGTGGGAGTTCATTGCAATAATTATTCCTCTGAGAACTGCTTTCATTGCATCCCACAGGTTCTGGTAAGATGTATTTGTATTTTCATTTGCTTGTAGATATTGTTTAATTTCTTCAAATGCAAAAACCCAACAAACATATGAAAATCAAATGATACCCTCCTGAGTAATCAATGGGTCACAGAGGAAATTGAAGTAGAAATTATGTTTGTTGGGTTTTTGCAAGTCAATCCCAAACCCAGAAGAAGGGAGGAAATTATAAAGGTCTGAGCAGATATCAATGCAATAGAGACTAAGAAAACAGTACAAAGAATCAATGAATCAAAGAGTTGGTTCTTTGAAAGAGACACTAAGGTACATAGGGCTGATTCTGTAGTGTCATGATGTGAAATCCAGCATTACTATTATCTGCTGTTCAGAGTGACTTTAGTCTGTTTTTTTTTTGTGTGTGTGTGTTGTTGTTGTTGTTTAATTTCAACATACATGAATGCATGGACAGCTATTTTGAAGAGAACAAGAGACATTATGGCAGCCATTGTTGACCTCCCTATTTTCTGGTCTTGAAGACCTAAAATGCCTTCATCATCCGGTTCTGATCAGTTTAATACTACATTGTTTTGTATGAATTCATTGTATGTGAAGATAGGAAAACTATTTAGAATAAAGCAAGAGACAATATGATAGACAGTGAAGATCTCCTGTTGTCTTGCTTTGAAATCTGTGTCTCTTACATTGTTATTGTGTGATCTGTTTTGTTCTGTTTAATTTTACACTCTTTAAAAATAAAATTAAAAAAAAAGTGCTGGGGGATGGATCTTAACTTGTTCCTTTTATGATGCTAAACTTTTTCCTCATTGTGGTACCTCCTTCTCCCTGATGTTGATATTCAAGGAAAAGTATAGCACCTTTCTCTTTTTGCCTGTCTGACTGGCTAATAAAGGTGGACCAGTCTAATCAGGGCTTTGTCTTTTGCCCTATCTGTTCCCCTCCACACCACCTGCAAATTCCTCTTTGACTTTTTTTATCCCTCAATATGCCCCACTGAGCAGGCAACTGAGGGTCTGACCAACCCTCAGTACTGGACTAAGCATAGTTTATTTTTACTTTGTGCAATGCATTATTTAGATAGGATGCTATAGTTCCAGATGCATGGGAATCAAAAAGCAAGAAGAGAAAAGAGACAGTGAAGAACAGAAATATATTAAGGCAGAAACAGAGGTAAAAAAACATTAGTGTTTTGTCTAAATCCAGCTTCTTACTGTTGTTTTCCAGTGTATTCTGTTATCCACCATATTTTGGTTTTTGCAAAAGTCAATATGAGTTGGAATTCTATTTACTTGAAGTGAGGATCCTGACTAATGCAAGCTTTATAAGGACTGGCAGTGTAATATTCAACTACTTATAATAGGACATCAAATATAAAAACTGTGATGCAAGGTTTTGCATAGAATATTATTAAAATGGCTTAACAGAGAATATAAAACAAGACAAAAGATATATACTCATACATCAAAAGGACTAAATCTATTAAAATATAAAAAAGTCTCTCTTGGACTAATTAAATGAAGAGAATGCATATTGTAATATCTTTTAAATTTTCATTGTTATGTAGAATACATGCTACTTACTTGGAACACTTATTAGTGGGAAAAACATAACTGTTTATATTGTAATCTTTATTTTAATAAAGAGACTTCTTAAAACAGTAGCTCTGAACATTGGTACAAAGGAAAATTACCTGGAAGGGACAGATGCATAGTGCACCTCCCTTCAGTGTCAGGAATCATGGACCCTGCAGAACAGGTAGCAAAATGGTTGAATGTGATGTCAGCGGGAGGTGGGGAGCAAATTTAACAGACTTGGATTTGAGCTCTGCTTCTTCCTTTCCTCATTGTAAAATTTTGATGAAGCTATTTAGTCCCAAATGAGCCTTATTATTTCAACTGTAAGGATAGACAAACAATTCTTCTATGGTATATAGCACAATATCTAGGTGTAGTGAAGCACTTTAAAATAATATTTAGCCACATGTGCCACATCCCAGAGCTTGGGAGGCTGAGGCAGGAGGATCATTGCAAGTTTGAGACCAGCCTGGGCTACAAAGTGAGCTCAAGGCCACTTTTTTTAAGCAACATAAAATAACATTATTTTAAAGTAAAGGTATGTATCAAATAAAGAATATAGATAATAAACAATGCGTATCTTCATCAGTTATTGAACTTCCATGATGATAACATATGTGCCTTGACAAAGAGTTATATTACTCCATCAATTTACACACAATTTTGAAGTTCATATCATTCACTGATTTGGGGTGGGGGACAGTCATCTTTTACCCTCCAAAGTACATTTCAAATGGCATCATTTTCCTTAACAAATCACTTCCAGTTTCTTTCAAATTTTATTAGAAGTTGATTGCATTTCAAGAATCACCACTGCTATATAGCTTTCAAAAACAAAAGCAAAGAAACAAAACTCCTCCTTAGTTTATTTATTTATTTATTTTTGGTACAGGGGATCAAACTCATGATGTTGTGCTTGCCAGGCTAGCACTTATGCCACTAAGCTAAACCCCCGACTTTTATCATGAGTTTTTTAAAGTGAAAAAGACAGAGATTAATTATGAGGGAAAATAAGTTTCATCTCCAACCCCTGGCTCAGGTTACCTTGTATGGGAGGAAAATACCAAAACATAGCGCTGGGGCTAATGAGAATTTCTAGCCAATGGATGATCTGAATTCTAGGTGACCTTTTAGCTTGAAGTATAGTTCCAGTGGATTAGCCTTGGTTTCTGCATGTTTGTACACATTCATTTACTGAAATTGTATTTTATATACACAACATCAAAACATTTGAAGGGCAGTGAGCATTGTGCAGATATTTCTTTATGTTGATTATTAATTTGTAGTTTCTGAGAGCAGAGATATGGGTCTGCTGTAATTATTTTTCTTCTTTTTCTTGTTTTTGTTTTTCCATGCTTCTCTAGGACCAGCAGTTAAAGCAGTGCTTGATTTAGAGAAGGTTAATCAATAAGCATTTTGGACACTGGGTATAATAAAACATATACAATGGCAGAGTGCAAATACCTCTGCTTTTTCTATTTGAAACTTCTCAGAAAATAAAACTACTCAGAAATTAAGTTAGACAAAAAAAAATCAGCAGAGAATTACTAAGGAAGTGGAAAGTCAGAAAGTTGGCAAGGCCAAGCTCCAAAGTCTGGGAACAAATAAAAGGTCTTTTTAGGCTGCTTTTTTGTTGCTATAAGACAATACCATGTACCTAGAAAATTAAAAAGAACAGAGGTTTATTCTCAGTTTTGGAGACTGTGTAACCCAACATTAAAGTGCTGACACCTGGTGTGTCATGCTGTATTGATGTGACAGAGGCCTCACATAGCAGGCAGCAAGCACGTCGGTCAGCTCCAGTCTCCACTCTTGTAAAACCACCAGGGCTGCCTAGGTTCCCACACTTCTGACATCAGCTAATCCTAACAATATCTCTGAGATCTCACCACCAAGAAGGACCGATGTATGAATTTGGAATATTGGGATTAAATTTCTAATATGAACTTTAGGCATATGTGTTTATATCATTACAGGGTCTTACCTTTTTGGTAACAAAAGATCAGTATACATAGTTAGCTACAGGGTGCCCTCTGGCATCATAGAATTACAAGAATTTCAGGCAGAAGAATGTTTCAGATTAGGTACCATAAATCATTTTTCCTGGGAGTAGCCCATGAGGCAAGACCTAGAGGAAAAAGTCAGAGACTTTGATTAATCTTTAACTGTAAGTTTCTGAAAGTTAAAGACTAGAAAAGGCTATCTTCTCAGTCACTGTCTGTCTGTTCCTTTCCTGTACCTGAAGAACTGTATTGTGAAACATACATTTTTTAGTTCTGACTTTTGTACATTTTAAAGTCTAGAATATAACAAGGCCAGAAAGTCCTCATCTAATTCAAAGTGAACTATATTAAAAAAGAAACCAGTTTAATTTCTATCATCTCTATCTCTATCTTTCTAAGGAGAGAAAGAGAATAGGAGCAATGGTGCAGATAAGTGAAAAGCAAATGTTATGGATTAAAAACTGGTGGTCAACTTAACGCCAGATGGATTACATCAGTAGGGTGCTGAACATAAATGTTTCACCTGAGGAAGTTGCCGGCATAGAGATGTGGAGAAGGAGAAGCTATCACATTAGTGTGTTATGGTGTTAATGCATTGAGGCATTGTAGGTTCCCCTAGGTGTTGCTGTTTGAGCTGTTAGTTCTCCTGGAGAAGCTCTGGTCCTCACATCAAGCATTGCTTCTTGGCTCTGGAGGGGAAGACATGTGCTGCTTGGTCTCCAGGATGAACTCATCATGCTGGCTTCCTGGCATGTGCTGGACTATGCTTGTCATTGGAAGAGCTTGCAGCCTCTGTGTTGCTGAGGATGGCTGTGGTACTTTTCAGGACAGCCCTGGTCTTTGTTGTGAGTGTGACTTCTCAGCTCCAGCATAAAACCCTCAACCTACCAGCACAGCTCCTTCACCCTGCTGGCATAGACTTTCTGGCTTCTACCGCTGACCTTTGGGACTTCCCAGCACAGATCCATAAAAGAGACTGGTGTAAGTCCTTCCTGTGGGCTCTAGACCTCCACTGGACTCATGGGAGGCATTGTCGTGAGCTCAAGGTCTTCATCTGGACTCATGTGGGACATTGCTGTGGGATTCAGGCCCTTGGCTAATATTCTGTCTTTAGCATTGTAGATAGATTTCCTGCATTTTCTTGTGTTAACTCTGAGTGATCATCATAAAAGTATCATAAACTCCATGTCCTGATTCTAATTGTTTTCTGCACAACCCCTAACTACAACAGCAAACATAGATCATGCATCAGAAGAAAGTTGCCAAAATGAATGTATGTTGTAAATAATCACATTGACCAGGATTCAAATATTTTAATAAATATTCTAATAAATTTTATAAAAATAAGATTTCTTTCAGAGAAATTAAAAATATTAGAAGATGTCAGGAAAGAAATAGAAAAATATCACTTAAAGATTATCTTATGGAAAAATTTCCCAACACAGAAAACAAAAATGATTCCGAGACTGCTTAAAACATAAAAACTTGAAGGGGAGGAAAGACTGGAGAAATTGTTCACATACATTAGTAATGAATTAATTAGGGCTGGAGAAAATGGATAAACAAACCTGACAAAGAAATGTTGATAAACAATTAGTATCCTTGAATAATCAAAATGGAAAATCATAACATTAAAAAGTTTTTTGGGAACCCATTCTAGACATTTAAAGGAAAGGAAACCACATGATGGCTCATGGGAAACCAGGAAGGTATGCTTAAAACTGAATTTAACCAAAACAAGCTTATGAATTTTAAAGATAAAATTACATAATTTTGGGCATTCAGGCAAAATGATCAAGTAACTTCCAGAAGAGAAGTATCAGACTGGCCTTAGGTTTCAGAAATATGCATCATTAGAAAACATTGGATGGGTAACTGCACAATCTTCCAGGAAATAAAGTGTGAACAAAATGTTATATCTGGACAAATTGTTGAAACAGGCAACAGCAAGAATTTTTGCTCATCTGAGCACTAATAGAATATATTACCTCTAAAACCACTCTGAAGAAAATTTTAAAAGATAAAACTTGGTTGGACACTAGTTGAATAGAGATGGTGCATCCAAGACAGTCGAGGCTAAAATCCGTTTAACTTTAAGAAGTGAGAAAGAAACATCAGTTGGAATCACAGTTTTAGTACATAATGTGGATGGGATGGTGAGGGAGAAAAAATGTAACTCCTAGGAGTTGAGAAAGAAGTTAGAGAGTTGTGGAAGAATATTAACTACTTCACCATTTATAATCATAAGTCTTCAAGTGTTACTGATAGCTGACATCAAAGGACTGAGATCTGTGTATATATTAAGGTACGGAGTATTGAAGGACTAACAATTATAATAAAATCTACTAAACCATGTGGGAAAAGTAATTAGATCAGTGTTAGAGTAATAGTGTTTAACTAGATTAGTGTCTAAAAAAATAAATTATATTACAAGGGGTATAGTCATTATGTACTGCAAACATGTGCTAATAAAATTTAAAAATGAGTCAATTAATAAAAATGATTACATATACAAAATCATGCTACAGTATAAAATCAAACACTAATATACAAAGTAGGGAAAATATGTCTAAAGGATAATAAGGTCACTATTCCTCATACTAGAAGAACACACAAAAAAGAGGAAATTCTAATAAGGCCAGAATGAATATAAATTGTATCATTTTAATATAAATAGGATTGTCCCCACTTATGAGTATAGGACATAGTTTTAGATCCTCAATGGATACCTCTTCCACCTCAGTAATCCCAACCTTCATATATTCTGTGATTTTTTTCTACACATATCTGTTATAAACCTTAAATTATAAATTAGTCACAGTAAGAGAATAATAATAATAGAGAACAACATACTGTAACAACATTATTGAATGTGGTCACTCTCATAGTATTATACATACTATTGGGCAGGTAGCATTTACAGTGTGAATATGTTTTGCAAAAAGATGATTTATGGCTTGTTTCCAGTGTGAGGTCTTACCATGCTCATCAATATAATACACAATTTAAAAATTATGAATCTTTTGTTTCTGAGATTTTCCATTTAATATTTTATAGTTAGCAGAAACCACAAAATGGGAAACTAGTAAAAATTAAACTGCTGAAACTTCACTGGGCTAATTATGCTTCTGATTATATTACAAAGGAAAAGTCCAGTATTTATTTATGTGCTAAATTTATGACAAAAAGATTTAAAAGGAAATGATAATAGCAGCATACAGGACATGCACATTTTAAAAAATCAAAGTTTGTGCTCTTAATACAGACAAAGATAAATCAGGACCAAAAGCATTGATATGATAAAGCAGATGTTGTGGGATAAACTGTGGCCTCTAAGGAGATATCACTAATTCCTAGCACTCAGTACTCGTGGATGTGATCTTGTTTGGTAGTAGACAAAATGAGGTCTTACAGAGTATAATTAATCAAGTTTAAATGAGTTTATACCAATTAATGGAAAGACTGGTGTTCTCATAAGAAAAATTTGGATAAAACACAGAAATGTGTGGAGACTGACTGAAGTTATGGGGCTGCAGCAGAGGAGCCCCAAGAGGTGCTGTGATGTGAGAGCAGTTAAGAAAAGCAGGAGTGCATCTTCCCAGAATTTGTGAACAGAAATGCACTTGTCCCCAGTTTGAGGCTGTACTTCTGGGATCCAGAACTTCAAATTTCTGTTGTGCTAAATAGTCAAGTTTGTGAAACTTTGTTATGGCAGTCCTAAGAAATTAATACAGAAAGAAAACAAAATTCCAATTAATAATTTATTTAATATTTCCATTAAATTAAAAGTTAAAACATATATATTTTAAAGGCTAAGTCTTGATTTATATTAGCTCATATTTATCAAATTCATAGAAATTAATGTTCACAAACAAAATTACAGTAAATCTCTTAAAAATTAGACCAAAAATTGGATCACAGGAATTATTCTCCTTTAGGCTATGGAAGATCAAATGTACAAGTTGTAAGTTCACAGTACACTACATAAGAAATGGATATAAATGTAATTTTAGTAGATCAACAACTATGTCTGGAAAGAGAATTCACACAATTTTCCTGTGCTAATGTAGTATTTATTTGAAACTAAATTCTATATATACAGCTTTTATGGACAACAATTCAAATACAATGAAACTAGAATTTAATGATAAAAATTAGATATAATTGCTGGGCATGATGGCACACAACAGTACTTCATCTACTCAAGTGTCTGAGGCAAGAGAGTTGCCAAGATTGGCCTGGGTAACCTGGTGATGCTCCATCTACATTTAAAAATAAAAAAATCTCTCAATGTAGATCAGTGTCACAGAGCTTGGCTGGCATCCATGAATATTTAGCTTCTATCTCCAGTGCTATAAAATAAGTAATGCATAAATTAGGTAATGAGAAATTGCACTTTACTACCACATACGGTTAAGACACTTTCTTAATTTTTGATCATCAGGGACTGGAGCTTTATCTCAGTGGTGTAGTGCCTGCCTGACAAGTGTTAAGTTGTGAGTTTAGTTCCTGGTACCCTCCAAAATTTGAACAATGAAGCAATGCTTAAAATCAGAATATTAAAAAAAATTACTAAATAATGAAATATGTTCACCTGAAAAGTCTTCAGAGAACTAGGCATAACTTTATTTATATTGTAATCATTAATGAAAGTCAGTGATTCATGTATTTACTTTAAAATATAGGAAATTAACATGTGTATACAAATGGGTATTTTTCCAAAATCAGTCTTGGCCTGATGGAAAAATATAACGTTCCATTGAAATTAGGAAGAAAACAAGAACATTCACTGCCATAAATATAAATGTGGTATAAAAAATGGGAAAGAAAAGAATAGCATTATTGTTATTTATAGAATGCATGGTATACCTGAAAAAAGGAAACAGAAGACAATTTTCAGGAAGTTTATTACCAAATTAAAAAATACTGTGAGATAAGTGAGGACAAAAGTAATAAATATAGTAAGGATAAAAAAAACCCTACTATATTTGAAAAACTACATTTTTAATACAAATGCAAAGAAAGTATCTTTGTATTAACTAAAAAATACTGAAGGTAACATTTATTAAAGGAATTAGAAGGCAATCAACATGTACTAAACTAAAATCTAAATGGATAAAAGATGTAAACACACATGGAGTTACATTCTTTAGAGTACTTTCTTTTCCCCTCCTTTTGACAATAGCAATTACACATTTTGGTTTTTATTTCTCCTACAATTCTTATTACTTTTTACACTACAGATACAATATGATATTTATAAATATGATTCTTACTTATTTCACTTATGAGAATAGGCTCAAGTTGCCACCATTTCAGTATGAATGCCTCAAGATCGTCCTTTTTATAGCTGAGTAATATTCCATTCTATAAAAATACCACATCATTTTCATCCATTCTGCAGTCGATGGGCATTTTGGTTGTTTCCAAGATTTAGCTATTACAAATTGTGCTGTCATGTACACGAGTGCACATATATCACTGTGACATGACCTTTTCAATTTTTCTGGGAACATACTCAGGATGGGAATAGCTGGATTAAATGGAACTTCCAATCCTAGTCTTCTGAGAAATCTCCATAATGATTTCCATAGTGGCTGCACCAGTCTGCACTCCCACCAACAGTGGAGCAGTGTTCCTTTTTCCCCCACAGACTTGCCAACATTTGTTATCAGTTATTTTCTTGATGGCAGCCATTCTTTCCAGAGTGAGAGGAAATCTCAATGCTGTTTTAATTTGTATCGCTCAAATGACCAGTGATGGCAAACATTTCTTCATGTATTTATTTGTATTTTGTATATCTTCCTCTGAGAACTGTGTGTTCATCTCAGATGTCCATTTTTGGAGAGGGTCTTTGAATTTGGGGGGCTTGATGTTTTTTAATTCTTTATATGTTCTGGATATAAAAACTTTGTCTGAGGGTTTGCTGGCTAAAATTCTTTCCCATTCTATGGGTTTTCTTTTTGCTCTGATGATGATTTCTTTTGAAGTGTAGAAACTTTTCAATATGAGATCCCAGATGTTGATTCTTTGAAGTGTTTCCCATGCAGTTTGCATTTTGTTGATGAATTCTCTGCCTACCTCTATGTCTCCAAGACTCCCACCTACCTTGTCTTCCAGTAGATTTAGTGTTTCTGTTTTAATATTTAGATCTTTGATCCATTTAGACTTTAGTTGTGTGCATGGTGATAGGCATGGATCTAGTTTCAGTCTTTGGCATGTGGAGAGCCAATTTTTCCAGAACCATTTATTAAAGATGCTATACACCTTCCATTGAACATGTTTAGCCCCTTTGTCAAATATCAGGTGGCTGAGTGTCTTTGTATTTGTGTTTGCATTATCTAATCTGTTCCATTGATCCTCATGTCTATTTCTTTGCCAGTACCATGCTGATTTTATCACTGTGGCTTTGTAGTACAGTTTCAAGTCAGGAATTGAAATGCCTCTTGCCTTGCCTTTGTTGCTTAGAATTGAATTTGCTATTTATTCTAGGTTTCTTCTGTTTCCAAATGAATTTTAGGACTGTTTTCTCTAGATCTGTGAAGTATGTTAATGGTATTTTGATTGGTATTGCATTAAATCTATATAACAGTTTTGGGACTATGGCCATTTTCACAATGTTGATTCTTCCTAGTCAAGAGCAAGGAATATCCTTCCATTTTCTAACATCCTCCTCAGTCTCCTTCATTAGCATAGCATCATTTTCAGCATACTACCTTTTACATTCTTTTACATTCTTAGGTTGATTCCTAAGTATTTCATTTTTTTAGATGCTATTGTGAAGGGTGATATTTCCATATTTTCTCTCTCAGTGAGTTTTTTTGTGTACGGGAATGCTATTGATTTTTGAGCATTGACTTTGTGTCCAGCTACACTGCTGAATTTATTACTTCTAGTAGTCTTTTAATGGAGTTTTTTGAGTCTTCTATACAGAATATCATGTCATCTGCAAATAGTGATAATTTAACTTCTTCCTTTCCTATCTTTATTCCTTTTATTTCTATCTCTTGTCTGATTGCCCTGACTAATGTTTCCAGAATTACATTGAATAGGAGTGGTGATAGTGGACATCCTTGTCTCATTCCTAATTTTAAAATGAAAGCCTTCAGTTTTTGTCCATTTAGTATAATGTTGGCTGTTGGTTTGTCATAGATGGCCTTTATAAGGTTGAGATAGATGCCGTGTATTCTGAGTTTCTGAAGAGTTTTTAATCATGAACATGTGTTGGACTTTATGGAAAGCTTTTTCTGCATCTATTGAGATGACCATGTGGTTTTGTTTTTGGCTCTGTTGATGTGGTGTATTACGTTTATTGATTTGCATATGTTAAACCATCCATGCATTACTGGGATGAATCCCATTTGGGCATGATGTATACCCTGCTTGATGATTTGCTGCATTCTATTTGCCAGTATTTTATTGAGAGTCTTTGCATCAATGTTCATTAGTGAGATTGGCCTATAGTTCTCTTTTGGTTGGATCTTTCTCTGGTTTTGGTATCAGAGTGATCCCTGTCTCCAGGAATGATTTAGGGAGAATTGCCTCCTTTTCAATTTCATTGAAGAGTTTAAGGAGTATTGGCATCAAATCTTGTCTAAATTTCTTGTAGAATTCAGCTGTGAATCCATCAGAACCTGGGCTTTTCTTTGTTGGTAAGTTTTTAATTACATTTTCAATTTCCATAGCTGATATTGGCTTATTCAAAATTGCTATATCTTCTTGGTTGAGCTTTGGTAGTTCATATGTTTTTAGAAATCTGTCCATTTCCTCTGTGTTTTCCACTCTATGTGAGTAGAGATTTTCAAAGTAGGTATTCATGATCTTTTGAATTTCCATTGGATCTGTAGTAATTTCCCCATTTTTGGTTTTTTTTTTTTTTTTGCATGCATTTGGGTTTTTTCTTTCTTTCTCTTGATAAGATTAGTTAGGGGTTTGTCAGTTTTGTTTATTCTCTCAAAAAACCAGCTTTTTGATTCATTAATTGTTTGTATTGTTTTTTTAGTTTCAATTACATTGATTTCTGCTCTAATCTTTACAATTTCCTCTCTTCTATCAGCTTTAAGTTTAGCTTACTCTTCTTTTTCTAGATGCTTGAGATGGAGCATTAGGTTGTTTATTTGTGCTTGTTCTGTTTTCTTGATATGACAGTTTATTGCTATATATTTCCCTGTTAAGACCACTTTCATTACATCCCACAGGTTACATACAATATGTTGTTTCCCCATTTTCATTGAATTGTAAGTATTGCTTCATTTCTTATTTAATTTCGTCTGTAGCCCAGTGGTTGTTCAAAAGGTTGTTATGTAATTTCCATGTATTTATGCCAATTTTGCAGTTTTTTGCAGTAATTTCAATGCTTTTGCATTTACTTGAGAATGTTTTATGGGATAATTTATCATCTATTTTGGAGAATGTCCCATGCACAGCTGAGAAGAATGTGTATTCTGATGTAGTTGGGTGGAACACTCTGTGAACATCTACTAAGTCAATTTGCTCAAAGATATGATTCAGTTCTATTATTTCTTTGCTAAGTTTTCACCTTGTTGATCTATCTCTTTGTGACAATGGGCTGTTAAAGTCCTCCATTATAATCATGTTCTTGTGCCTTTGTTTTTTCTTGTCCATTAGTATCTGTCTTATATAGTTGAGTGCTTCTGTGTTTGGTGCATATATATTTATAATTGTTAGTTCTTCCTCTTGAATTTTTTCTCTAATGAGTATGTAGTGACCTTCTTTATCTCTTTTAATAATTTTAGGTTTGAAGTTCATATTGTCTGCAAATAGAATAGTTACCCCTGATTTTTTTCTGGGTTCCTTTTGCATGAAATACTGTTTTCTATCCTTTGACTTTTAATCTATGAGTTTCCTTTTGGGTCAGATGTGTTTCTTGTATACAGCATATTGTGAGATCCTGTTTCTTGATCCATTCCATCAACCTATTTCTTTTAATAAGTGAATTGAGGTCATTTACATTTATGGATATCACTGATATGTACTGGCTCAACTTTGCTTTCTGCTTTTCCCCTTTGTTTAATTACTTGTCCTACATGGTGGTTTCTTTCTGTTGTTGTTCTGGAGATTGAGGTCATTTTTATCTCTATCTATAATGTCTTTCAATACTCTTTCTAGGGTTGGCTTGGTAGGCGTGAATTTCTTCATTTGTTCTTCATCATGGAAGTATTTTGTTTCTCCATTAAATTTGAATGAAATCTGTGCTGAATAAATCAGTCTGGGTTGAAAGTTGTTTTCTTTCAGGGCTAGAAATACCTCACTCCAAGCTTGTCTTGACTTGAGGGTTTGTGCTGAAAAGTCTGCTGTGATTCTAATGAGCTTTCATTGATAGGTGAGTTGTTCTTTTTTCTAACAACTTTTAGTATTGTGTTTTTATGCTGTGTGTCTGAGACCTTATTGTATTTCTGGGTGTAGATTTATGTTGGTTGTGACTGTTTGGCATTCTATATGCCTCACTAATCTGCATATCAGATTTTTTCCCCTTGTTGGAAAATTTTCTTCTATTGTTTCTGTGAATATTTTGGTTATGTCATTTGCATTGACTCCTGACTCTTCACTGATGCCTATTAATATTATATATTTTTTTTCTCTTGGCATCATCTTGAAGCTGCTGGATTTTCACTTCATGCTGCTTTGTTATTTTTAAAAGTTCTATCCTTTCATGATTGATAATTGCAATATGGTCCTTAAGATCTGAAATCCTATCCTCAGCTTCATTTAATTGTTTTTGCCTGCTTTGAATAGAATTTTTTGTTTTTTGGGTATCTCTGAGTTATTTCATGAATTCTGCATGTTCTCTATATTGTTCATTCAAGGTTTCAATCAGTTTCCCATGCTCCTGTAGTTTTTTCTCTATTCTTTATCTGTGCTCATTGACTCTTATACTAAGGTTGTTATTTCTATCTTTACATGGGAGAGTACTTCTAGTTTGATTTCCTCTATAGCCTCATGGAGTTGGGTTTTTTTTTTATTTCATTTGCTATCTTTCCAGAGATTTCTGGTGCATTATTTTTGAAACCCTATATTTCAATGTCTCCTGTACTTGCTCCTGGTGGACTAGATGTTTGAGGTTGCATTTTGCTTTTTCGTTTTGCCATTTTCCCCTTTCGAGTTAATATTTCATCCTTCAATCCCACTAGTGTCAACTGTTGGTAGTATTTATCTTGGTCTTCTACTGTAAGGTTGATGTTTGTCCAATTGCTGGGTTCCACAATGAAGAGGTGGGCCAGTCACCTGACTTACCTCTGCTGGGCCTGTTGGATAAGTTCTATATTCTTCCTGGGCTGTCAAGCCTAGTAGTATTGATGTAGATCAACTTTCAGTTACTGCTATGACTTTATCTTCAGGTTATTATAGGTCACCAAATCTCCTTGTCTATAGTATTTGTTTTGGCTGAGGCCCTACTGTGTCCCTCCCTATTGTGTGCCTGTGTGTCTCATAAGCCCTTTTGATTTTCTCCAAGTTGGAGGAACACTCCTCACTCTGCCTGATGTTTTCTGTGTGCAGGAAGGACTCACCCACACTCTTGTCAGACTCAACAAGGTCTTACAGTTAGTTGGAGGGAGCTTTAACACTGGTCTATTTACCCACTGTATACCTCTATTTTAGGGGCATACTCACCACACTGACTGGAGCCTGCTGAGATCTTTCATTTAGTGAAGCAGTCACTGAATCTCCCCTCAAGCTAGCACAGTTAATCTGCTGTAGTCCAAGGTTCTGGGAGAAATGATAGGAGCTCGGGCTGGAATTCCCTGGTCCCAAACAGTCATCTGCAGAGATGGTGGGAGTCCCAGGAGGGGCCTAGGTCTAGGCTGGCCCTGTGCACAGCTCTGGTTGGAGTTCCTGGGTGCCGCAAGATTGTCTGTGGAGAAGGCGGAGTTGCAGGAGAGGACTGCATCTAGGATGGCCTGGGAGCACCTCTCACTGGAGTTCCTGGGGGCTGTGAGGTGGTCTGCAGAGATGGTGGTGGTTGCAGGGGAGGCTGGCAGAGGTGGCAGTGTCTGTCCTCTGAGTCACTGATGGTAAAGTGAAAAAGGTTTTCTGCCAGCTCAGGACACAAAGAATCCAGTTGAAATCCCCAAGTCCTGTGAGTCCAATGTGAGTTCCTTTCAGGACAAAGCATATGAATTCCAAGATTTGAGTAAAGATGAGTGCTGGAAGAGGCAAAATTCTATTGTCTTTACTATTACATGTTTTCCAGTACATGCTGTTTATAATTATTTTGGGAAGTGGAAACTTGCACACAATACAACTTTTTCTTTAAATCCTCTTCCCCTTCCCTCCCATCTGCCTCCTTCCTCCGTGAATTCTCCTTTCCTCATTTTCATTATATTATTGGTAGCACATGTTTATGACATAAAATTGTTACATTAATTGACATTATTAGGTTCCTGTACATGGTATATCATGGTATATTTTTATTGCACTTATTTATCTCTAGAAAATATAATGTTGAGGGATATAAATCAGACACACAAGCTTAAATACCATGTAGTATTTCTGAGCTGAGTAAGACAAAATGCAGAGAGTAAAATAAAGGATGGATTGAAGGAGACAGAATGGGAAGATTTCCAACAAATGGGAAGGAGTGCAAGAGACATGGCATGAGGGAAGAGGCCGGAGAAGGGGAAAAAGGATGAAATAATGTTTTCAATAATTAGAAATATTCCAAATAGTCAGTGGTAGAAAACTGAATTCAGTATTATGATACAGCTTGATTATGTTGTCATCTGTGCACTGGTTTAGATTATATCCTAACAAATTCACATAAAATGGATGATATCTTGCTTATAGAAAAAGAAATAGGAAAATAAACATGGTGAAGGGTCTTACATTATTTCTATATGCATTTATAGTTTTGGAACATATAGCTTTTGCATGCATTACACATTAAAAAACACAAATAATAAGGAATGAAAGAATTTTAGTAGGTGTTTCATGAATGTATCTGTACTTACTTACACTTAGTATGGAATTTCATTTCAAATGTTCAGTTTTCATTAATTTGTATTTTGGAATAGTTTAATTCAATTCTGTAGCAGTTACTACACATTAATTTTAAAACTTTATAGAAACTTCCAAAATATTAGATTATGACAGAAAATCATCAGTTAACTTGGTAGACTTTCCATGCTTAATGAGATATAAATTAAAATTAATTTTTCATAACTGGAGCTGTGATATCAGAATTCCCTATAGACTTCCATATTTATATTGGAAGTAGAGTTGTTGAACTCTGTACATGTGCATAGGTCAGTTAATAACTCCTCCAAATATTTAGTTTAGACTTATAATACATCCAACCCAGAAACTCTGCTCTTTCTTGATTTAATTTGATACTCTATTTCTTTATTTTAGAGCAGTCTGAATATTTACTACAAAGACAGTGGTTTCTCTTAAAATTTTATTGTGGAATTTGTTGTTCACTCAACAAATGGTGACTTAAATTCAGGTGTATGTGAGTCTGGCATATTTGTATAAAAGAAAATGGAAGAGGGAATAACTGGTAAATGTTACACTTTTTTTGACTTGTAGGACTCTGATATTGTGATAGGAAGCCAGATATTTATATATATTGACATTCAGATTACATTTATTGAATGATCCACACTAGTATATATAAATAAATGACAATCTAGCAGGATAGGAAGATACACATGAAGGATTAATTATAATGGAATACAGCAAATGAATTTGAGACAAATCACATGACCAAAGAGGAAGAACATATAACCCAACTGAGAGAGTAGAAAAAACTGGCTGCTGCTGCTGAGTCTGGCTGTAAAACTAATGATTGACTTTAACTAGGGCAAAAATTGAGAACGCTCATTATGAATACAGGTTTTGAATCTAAGAAACTAAAACTTAATAGTCACAGGTTATTACCATGGCTAAGTTATTGACTCACTCTTTTTAAAAATGGTAATACTAAGAGTAGTCTTTACTGGTCAGCACAGAGTTAAGTTTAAGCACTTATTATTCCAATTATTTAAATACAAGATGACCAAAAATCGCATATTTTTTGAATTTTTATATGAAGGAACGGGAAATATAAAATGACAATTTTATCAAATTTATTTAATTTTTCTACATATGTGTACCTTAAAACATTCAATATACAAAGCAATGTTACACTCTGGATAGTCGTACCTAGTCCCTTTCAAGATCCCTTTTACATTATTGTCCATCTTTGGACAGCAGACTTTATACTGGTCTGTTGGACTTTCCTTCTTTCTGTGGGTGGTACAATTTTAATAAATTGTCCACTAAACATAAAGGTGAAGATGTCGATGATAAGTGTCCTAAATGACATCTTCCTATCTTGTATTTTTAAGTTGTAAGTCTATTAGAATTAATCTAAAATTTAAATGACTTTTTAAACCCACTTGTTTTGAATAAACAACAAATGAGTTTGATATTGTTTGGCCCATAAAGTGCATAAATATTTTATAATAATATTTTTCCTAACTTTTTGATCACCAAGTAGCTTGTTAGATATTGGTCAATTCTGTTAACACCTTCCATTGAATTATAATCATGTATCACTATTGGAATTATTTTATTTTGTTTCTTCTTTCAAGTTCTATCATTTTCTTATTTTGAATAGATGATAAGAAGATGTCATTTTTTTGTCTTTCCATTACATTACAAAGACTTTTCCTCTCTTGTATGCTAACATTTCTCCCTTTTTCAGTTTCTTCTTTTGCAAATCTTTTCACACTTCTTTCCTAGTCATTCTCAGTGTCCCAAATGTATTTGTTTTGCATTTTCAAAAAGTAACATTGAGTTCTAGAGAGTCTAAAAATCATAACAAATGTACTCACGTTAAGTGTTTTTATAGATTTTAGCACAGAATTATACGTTATTTTTCACAAATAATATAAGCACAAATTAGTAATGGAAAAATAAGCTGAATTTAGTATTCAATTTCTCCTGAAAAAAAATCATGTGAATGTAGCATTCTAAGTGTAAAGCATGCAAAACAAGTGGATATAAAATAGATAAACCGAAATACGATTGTATCTCACACAAGCACTTGGCTGGTGTAAATGAAACTTGCCAGATGACACTCAGGATAGTCAGCAGGTGAACAAATTGTCTCCCTGAGTGATGTTTGGGGTAAGTTGTTACGTGGTTAAAATGAATAATTAGAATAGTACTTGGATTTTAGTAATATAGTACAATATAAGCTGCTATTATTATTAATTAGAGCAGACAGGAAAGGTGGGAATGACCTTACAGACAAGAGAGTGACGTAAAGGACAACAGAGAGGCAGGAGCAACTGCTCTGTCCAGAAGCACAGTGGGAGAGGTAGACACAGTCTTTTTCCCAGGGTGGGCGTTCGTGGAATAGCATGGTCATACCTGCCTTTAAGACTTGTCACTCTGCAAGTCTGTAGTGAAGAAGACTGGAATTGCGACCGATTTAGGCCAGAAACAATGCAGGTCTGAACTACAGAAAAGATATTTGGAAGCAGAAAGAAAGCAGGAAATTTCATCTAACAGGAAATATTATCAATTAAAAATGGGAAATTGACTATATTTTAGATAACGGGAAGTCAGGGGTCTCACAGATTCCAGCATAAAATAGAACTTTTTTGTTATCAGCAAAGGAGAAAACATGCCCATTTATATTATTCACCAGCCCTCTCCTATTCTTTGAGCTCCAGGGCATTTCTTTAAACAGGGAAAGAAAGGGCCTTTCAACTCAGCCAAATGTCAGTTCAGTTGAGCATTGCAGGGTGTAAGGAAGCCAGATTCTCTCCTGACAAATCACACCTTCTCTCTGTCCATGTAAATGCTCCTTTAAATCACCCTTAAATTGTTTTCTCTATTCCCAGGGTACTGGTTAGGAGCTGAAACAGGCTATAATAATTTAATCTCTACATAAGTTCATAAAATGGAAGTGACAGGACCACATTTTACCCCACTATATTCTGAATGTTCACATCTCATTTCTTGATTTCACTGAATTTTTACCCATTAAAAGAACATCAGATTCTTAAAAATCTAGCAGTTTTCTTCTTATTTGATTTGAGATGGCATTTTAAAGAGATTTGGACCATCTTCCATCTCTGCTTTTACACATTTGTATTCCACATGGATACTTTCAAGGTTTTAGTTGCTGAATCTGCATTGTTGAGATGAAATCATGAGCTTTTTGATTTAATGTAAGAGCTTCATTATTTTCAGCTGTGTCATTTGGTGCCTGTATCTTGGCTGCCTGAAAATGCCACTGGGATTCATCAAAATAAACAAAACTCTTAAAATCTCCTTTCTGTCTCAGAACAATAGAAAAAGTAGCTGGAAGGGTACAAAGAAATCTAAAGGGAATGCATAATACAAGTCAGGGAATAGAATGAGAGCAAGTGAGTACATACTTCTCTTCTGAAAACTTTGTTTCATGCTAATGTTTTGAAAATATCTAATAAATTCAGAGAATAAACTCATGTATTCTTCCCATACAAGAAGAGTTTATATTAAAAATGATACTCCAGTTTTCTGTTTCAGTTTTTTTACTTTGTATTTCAAAAAGTCGAATGCTTATTCTTAGAACATTTGTACCTTCATTATACATACATATTTTTTTCTACAGATAGATCAAATATACCACATTGAATAAGGTGGGAAGGATCACATACAACTACATTAAAGAAATCAGCTTTTGAAACAGAAAAAAAATAATATACTATCACCTCATCTGTTAAAGTACCTCCATGTACAAGAGTTTGGAAGCTATATTAGTCTAGATGACATATCACTGGCTGGGTACCTTTTAAAGAAAGGAGGTATGTAAACTCACAGTTTTGGAGGTAAGGGCATGGTGCTGGCTTCTGCAGGACACTGGTGAAGCCCTCGTGATGGAGGGCATCTTACTTAAGCAGTATGTCTAAAAGGGAAGGGTCACAGAGCACAACAGGAAGCTGGAATGTGGGAGGGCCCAGTGTTCCATAGAAGCTAATTTAATTCCTTCTGAAATCACAGCTCTGATGACCTAATACCCTAGGCCCCACCTCTTAACTGTGTTGTGGTTTTGCTTTGCTTTGCTTTGCTTTCTTTTGTTGTCACCATGGAGATCAAACCAAGAACTTGTGTGTTCTTGGCAAGCACCCTACTTCTAAGCTACTCACTAGCACCCTCCACGCACAACCAATTAGTCTTGCCACACTGTCATCCAGGCCTCCAATTCATGAAACTGGTATATAAACCACATCCAAACCATAACAGAAATTTACCCAAAACTTACATATTTAAAAAGTGGGTGATAAACATCACCAGTAATAAATTAATATGATTTTGAGTATAGTGCTAAATTGAGTTAAATCAGATGAAAAAACATAGTAAGGCAAGTTTTATGTGTTAATTATTATCTTACAGTTCTGCTAATTATTTAAAGGCCATGGTATTTTGGGGCCACTACTTGAATGTTCACAGGTGCTGCCTGTATCTCCTCCCATTTATGTTCATTTATGATATTACCTTGCTAGCTTGAAATTGATTGTCAGAGAAAGATTTACACTGCAGAAATTAGAATAAATGATGCAAATCCCTCTCCGGGCTGTGGGAAGGAGTTTAACACTGACCTTATACTGTTGCTGAGATGAGATCTCTGCTTCTTCTACTGTGTAGATCTTGAGCACTTGTGCTATTTATGCCAATCTCTTTTGTAAAAGCCGATTTTTCTGTCTGAGGCACTTCCTCTTAACATCATTTTCCTTTCATTGCTTTCTCTTTTAGAATTATCTCACTTTTGCTAGATTTGGATTTGCTTTCCTGTAATTATTTTAAATATTTTTCTTCAACTATATTTAAATCAATTGAATAAAAGGATAGACTCAGTTAAGATTTGAAAAAATAGATGGTATGTAAATAAGGCAAAAATCAAGAAACTGCTTCTAGTAAATCTAAGTTTGGGCACACAGTTCTGGGCAGTTTTCCAGTATTTGTTACTTCATGGTGCGTAGGTCTTCTCAGCCACAATTTCTACCCTATTAAAACTAGCCTGGGGAAGTAAGGCAGGGTTTCAAAGACACATGCTTGCCTTTTCTCCTTGTATCTTTCATTTTTCTGTCTCTTTCTTTACTCTAATGCAAGCTTCTGTGAAAACAGAAGTAAGGAATTTTCTTTCCCTGAGGCTGGCCTGTCTTGAACAGAAACTGATTCATTATTTGTGATGATTCTTTAATTGCCTACCTTAAATGTGAAAAACTCTTCCTGGTTCCTTTGCTAGATCCCTGATGTCTTTCCAGGGCTCATCATAAGCTTCAGGGGAAGAAATGTCAGCTGGGGAGGGAAGAAATATGAGAAACTATCACTCCAGAGTTTTTATTTGCAGTTCATTTTTCTTTTTTGGTTTTGTACAAATGTAACCATATAATATGGGGCTGGAGAGGAGATTGAAGTTCATGGCAAGTACATTATCACTCTACTGTTGAATATGGTTGCCTCCTTTTGACAGTTTCATTGATATTTAAGAGACATAAACAAGACCAGCTCCCTCCCTCTACCAACAGCTGATTTATGTTGCACTGTATATAGGGTCTTGCTCACCTGGGCACTGGCACTGTGAAAGAAATGTACTATGTAATCCATTTTCTGCCTGTCATTCTCTTCAAATACAGTCCACTTCTGAAAAGATATAAAGGCAAATAAGATACAGGATATAATTTTGAAGTTTGTTCAATATTTAGAAGTCAGGGACTAGATTTTTTTCCTTTCCATGGACCTTATTTTCTTCTCTTTACAAGAAAGACAAGCCCCAAATATGAAAAAATTTATAATTGTTGAAATAGAGGCTAAGATTGAACTATAGTTTGAATGATTTTTTAAGAATATTGTTTCACTCAAATATTTTGCCTTGATTTCCACTTGTCTTTTATATAAAAATAAATTTACATTGACAGTAGCTGACTCATCACTCAGAAGATGCTATGTTTTCTTTCAAATACAGTCACTATAATAGTGACAGTTATCCATGATACAGAAAATATGTGTTACTTTGTATCCAGTTCCGTAGCCAGATGTGGTACATGTGTAAAAAAAATGTTTATATGTGTCCATGTATATACATTACAGAAATATAACATCTTTGTGCTTTGCTACCTTTCACCTCTTACATCCTTGCTCTTTAACAAGAACAAGATAGATTTGAAAGTAAAAAATTTATGATAAAAGCTTTTTAAAGAAATATGATTATAGACAAATCTTAGATAGTTATAATTACCAGATGCTTAATATTTTTCCTAAATTGTTATACAAAATTCGTAACCTTAGGGGATTTTTACATAGGAAAGGAAGTGTTATGGTTTGTGTCTAGATGGTCCCCCAAAGCCTCATGTGGTCATGGGTGGGGCTTTTGAGAGGTGATTGGATCTAAACTGTGTGAGGCTGGGATGAAGTATGTGATGATAGAATCAAGGGCGTGTGATTGATAAATTCTTTCACTGATTGGTTTGGCACGGTTCTGGATACAATTAAGGGTGCCATACCTTGGGTGTAACTACTGTCTACCCAGCCTGGATATAATATAAAGGACAGAAAAAGGCTGTACTTGCCACTTGTTTCTTGCTGCCTTCTGCTCATCATGAACTATTTCTCCTCTGTGATGTCCCTTTGCCATGACACTCTGCCTTGGAGCCAGCCAGCTATGGGCTGACACTTCTATACACTGTGAACCAAAATAAACTTTTCCTCCTTTAACTTTGGGTATTGGATACTTTGGTTCAGCAATGAGAATAGCACACCGGAAGAATGGAGAGAGAGATAAGAAAAGGAAAAAAATTCAACTTGTTTATGGGATTGTTAAACTACATACAGCTTCATACTTTGTTATATATATTACTATGTTATTGAATAAGTCATAAATTCTTTCTTTTTTAAAGGGTGACCTTTGGACTCCAAACAGAAAGTTACTGGCACATGGATACACAGTTCTTTATAGATGTTGAACTAGAATTCAGTTTCCTTATATCCTTATCCTAGGCATTTTCTTGCTTCTATGTGTAAAACAAAATTTAACATGGCCATAATTAACCTCACTTTACCTATATTATTTAGTAATTAGCAAAACATACTGCAAACATTTACATAATAAGGTGAAAAAATGTATTTCACTTTACAAACTTTTCCACAAATGAACACAAAATCAGAGCATATACCAAAATTTCTGGTGTTAATGCAGACACACTCCAGATGTTCTAATAAGTGTGTGTACTAGGGTCACTGGTTTACCTGTTAAGTTAGAAATGTTGTAGGAATTATAGACTTGAAAGGGCATATCCAGACTGTGTTGGTTTGGTCTCATTCTCCATTGATACATTTCCGAGAAGTGAATAGAAAAATATTGAAGATGAGGAGATCTGGGAAGGACATTTCCTAGACCCCACTCTACTCATACAGTAGTCCTTTCCCATGAGAACAGTAACTCTCTGGGAACCCATACCAAATCAATAATTTCAAGCAAGTTAGAGGACCCATTCCCGAATTTGCAGAAGATACTACCTAAATGGGATGTATCACATTGTGCTAGACTGTAAGTTCCTTGAGGATAAATGATATCATCTCAGGTATGCATAATGAATGTGTGTTTGTTCCTGGCCATTTGGGTTTGAATTCAAAGTCACAGGCTAACAAGAGGCTCAGGTTCTAGTATCACAAAAAATTGGTTTTGGCATCCAATATTAGCTGCTTATTCCCTCACAACTTCAGTAAAGTAGGATAACCCATTATTTCCCTAATAGTATTGGTGTGAAATATATTTTATTAGTACCAATTAACATGCATGGAGCTCTTAATTAGATGCGTGCCAATATATTTTTTCTTTGTAGCAATGATCTTACTTGATCATCACCACAAAATATATTATTCCCAAGTTAAATAGAGCCATGAATCAAACCCAAGTTGAATCTGATTTTGAATCCAGATCTCACATTCCTACACCATTGACTCATAGTTGGCTTTCAAGTAAAATAAAATGCATAAATATTTGGAAATATAACAAAATGACAGTGCAGAAATACATGCCTACAATGGGTCTTTAAGGGAAAAAAAAACGTTGCTATGGCAAATCCAGAGAAATTCAAGAATTATATTTTTCTCACAGGTAGAGGAGAAAAATATTTAGCAATATGTTTGGGGGGCAGGTCGGGAGGTATAATTGGCTGAGTTGAAATAATATCCACAAACCAGCTCCTTTGTTTTACTTTGGGTGATTTTTTCATTTTACAATTCCAATCTCAGCTATTCATTCTTCTATTCTCCTCTTTCACTTCTAACACATTCACTATCCTGCTCAGAAATATTCTGGTCTTTAAAGCTTCAATCCAAAGATCTTCTCCCTTTGATTTCTTCTTATTACTCCCTTGTAAGTTTATTGTTCCTTCCTTTTTTACTCTCACAATCCCTTTTCCTTCTATTTCAGGATTTCTAAGCTTTGGCATTATTGACATTTGCAGCCAGAGAATTTCTTGAATTTTGGGTGTCTGCACTGTGGGCTGTTTAATATTATCACTTCTCATCTCTCCTCCTTGCTTCCCTTGCCCTAACAGTCAAAAATGTCTCCCAATTGTTGTCAAAGTCTCCTTGAGAGCACAATTGTCTCAATTGAATTCTACTCCTCTATTACCCACTTTAATTACATAACTGCATTTGAAGAGTGGGCCTACACATGAGCAAATTGTTTCGACCTTCACTTAGAAAAATATTCTTTCTTTGGCTGTGTTTCTCAAACTTGTACAAGGATTAGAGATAGCATGTTAAAATACAAATCCCTCTAACTTTCATCACACTTTCTCAAGCTTTTGACTGTGATAGTTTGAGTTGGGATACAAGACTTTATCTTCCTAACAAATTTCTTAAAGTTTCAAGTGGCAGTGATGCTGCTGGTCTGGTGACCACTCTTGGAGAATCATTGTCCACCCCACTCGTCCACAGTCCTGCCTCAGCTCCACTGCCTGGCTGCCTGCTTGATGGGTACACACTGTGTTGTCTGTCCCAGCCCAGTTCTGTGCTTTGCACATAGGGTGCTGTTATTGAAGCAGATACATAAATCAATGAATCTGCAAGTGCTCTGTAAAGGTTAAAGGGAATTGTAGAAACAAAATGCCATTAAAATAATGGGATTTACAAATTCGGCGACAGATAAAAGCACTAAGTGAGATGCCTCCAGTGAATTTTGAATTCATTGTGATTCAAACAAAGGGTTGCTGTAAATTATTCTGTTGTCATGGCATATCAAGGAAGTTGTTGGATAAAGGGACATACTAATGAGAGTCTAAGTGACAGTGCGAAATGAAATCAACAGTTTCTAAGTGACTTCTTTTGCATGATGCTGAGAAAGTATCTATTCTCATCATTGCTGATTATTAGGATCACCAAGTTTTTAGGAATCACATTAACTTTATAAATCCTGCTCCCCTGGACTATATCTTTACTGATATTGGGGATGAAACTGATAAGGGACAAATTGAGAAGAGTAAAAAGTGAGAAGAAGGATAATTTTTACAGTTGTACAACCATGTATTTTGCACGCACATTTGTCTTTTTCTAAGTACTTTCCTACCTATGCCTTCTGTAAACTTCATATTATCCTTTGCCAATAAAAGAATGGTTTGCCCTATGGTTTAGCTGGGAAAATAGAAACTAAAACATGGAATCATTAGTAAAAGATAAAAAGTAAAATTTATATGAAATACAGATGCTTAGAAATGAAGCTAAGATGAGAAAGGAAATATCTTAACTGTTCACATATGGGCTTCCTAAAAAGGACATATCACCAATGTGTAGTGTATATTCATTACACATAAATTAGTTGTTCATTCCTTTTTTCAGGTTTTTAATTCATTTCTCTCATTCAGGAAGCTTGCAATCTTGTTCCTTTACTTTTCTAGAACTGTCTAGAAATGTCTAAATTCTTTAGACATTTGCTCAAATGGCATCTCCAGTATAAAGGCATTTCTGATTACTCTTTTGTTTTCTCTAGGTTGCAAAACTTTTTTAAAAAAAAATGATACATAACTTCAAAAAAAGTAGGAAATTAACTCATTAATATATTGCATATTATTATCTTAGAAGTAGTTGTTCAAGTTATAAGATTTAGGCATTAAAAAATGACCAAAAAAACAAACAATGAAAGTACAAACTTCTCTTTCTGATGAACTTAGAGTGGCTGGTAGTATAGGTATTTATCTTGTATATTTATGTATATATATACAAGATAGATAACTATGTATATGTATACACACACACAAACACACACACCTATATCCAGACCTATTAAACATATCACCACTTTAATTTTATTTGCATAACTAAACACAATCTGATTTTGCTGGGCATGATGGCACACTCCTGTAATCCCAGCACTCAAGAGGCTGAGGCAGAAGGACTGTTGCAAGTTAGAGACCAACCTGGGCTACAAAGTGAGCCCAAGGCCAAGCTGAATTGCATAGCAAGACCCTGTCTCAAACAGACAAAAATGAAACCAAAACAAAACAAAAAAACCCCACAATCTGATTTTATCCAGTGAAGTTTTTCCCATTGATCTTGTCTCACTGTCTCACTGCAATGTCACTCCTCAAGGGGAGGGAACCCTGTACTTGCTGCATCTTAATTCAGTGCTTCAGCATAACAGAAACATGTTACACTGCATCTTTTTTTGAATAAACAAATCCAAACTTTTTAATTAAATTCCACTCATGGGCCATCACCAATAAGAACATTAAAGTACAACTATTACCTCAGAAACCTAATACTTGGAAACTTGAGCAAGGGGTGGCACCAATGTTTCTTTTTCCCTTGTTGTATATTAATCTTTTATTGTTTTTACACTGAAGAATTGTCCAGCAACTATAGAGATTCAATACCCACTTAATTTAATAAAGGGTAACAGAGCATAATGATAATGGAATGGCATCAGATTGTTTGATACATTTCCCAGACCTGTCATTTACCACCTGCATGGCATTGGGTAAGCTTCTTAATTTCTCTGAGCCTCAGTTTCTTCACCTGAAAATGGAGAATATATGTTTGTTCTGAAGGTTGAATAAATAAAAGCAAGTGTTTAAAATAGTGCCTCATCTCTATCAAGCCTAGAATAAATATAAATAATAATAGTTATATAAATACAAATAAAAATCCTACAAATAAAAGTCCTACTAAAAGTCAGATTTCATATAAATTAGATTGCCAAATTCACACACCAAAAAGCAATGATCATTATTTATATATTGAATGTAGTATGAAAATGTTTAAGATTCATGAATGTTAAGCTACTATACTTTTTTTGTTTTACCCCTAAATTTGTTTAGATTGCACATCATTTTTTCTTTTTCATTTCAGAGTAGACATACTACACATAGGAAAGTAAATAGCTTCTTTATGGTGTCTCAGAATAAAGCATTAAAGGCCTTTCATAATTTGTGCTGAAAGATTCAGATATAATTCCAAGCTCACTAAGCACTCTTAAACTGACATTGTCTTAGAATATTTCAACACAGCTTTCACAACCAAAGGGGAAAAATGTGAAATAAGCATATGCTGAGAAGGGTATATAGGCATTTTTTGTGTTTCACCCTAGCAGCAGGTGTTTGGTTCCAAGGATTAGACCACAATCATTCAAATCACACAGTGATGAAAGCAAGATAGAAACTCAACATTCTAGTGTAAAACAATGGAAAAGTTTAAAGAAAATGCGTACCATCAACAGTAGTCAGTGCAACGCTGAAGAATCCAGGACAAGCATAAAATAGTTCTGTATGAACATCCTCTCCTTAAAAAAAAGAACAAAAATCTTTTTTATATCCCTTTATTTCCTTAATGTATCACTCCTGTCAAGGAAAAATATGTTTGGCATCTCAAACTAAAGTTGAAGCACCCTAGAAAAAAAAATAAAAGTTGTAATCTCAAACTAAAGCTAAGCATACTGGAAAAAAGATAATAGTTGTAATAGTAATTTAGTTTATAAAATGCAATAACATTGTACTTGAAATGTGTGTTGTCCCATTAACCAGAAAGTAAGTTTTCTAACCTTAATTTTGCACTTAAAATATCTGTCTTTGTTTAAGTATTCCTCAATTCATTTTCCAGATGGTTATAGAAGTCATCATGCTATAACTTGAGCAATTTAATCTCACTTATTTTTGTCTTTGTATGGCAGCCACTAGCTCCGTCTGCTTCCCATTACCAGACCTTTCACAACTATTGCAGAGAAGCATATCCATTTTCCTGCGCTGTTGTAGTTTTGTTTCCTCTTCCTTTATTATATTGCTTGATCTCATTCTTTCTCTTGTGTAATTCGGACTGTTAATCTGCCTCACTTAGGTGTCCTATTAACTTAGAAATGACATTTTCCTCTCAACTCCATTTAGACATGAATATGTACCAATTCAAACTCTCAAACAGTGTCCTTCCTCATTAAAGTACCTTTAATGTTTTTCAGCAATAATTTCATCTAAAAGTGGTAAATAGACACTTCAATATTTCTTCATGTTCTTTTTTGAAGGCAAAATTTCAAATTATGAATTATTGGCATAGAAAGATACCAATGATCCAGTGTTAAATGAAAGAAAAGTCATCAACTATTAAAGTATCAGAAGGATGTGATCTTGTTTTTACTAAGAAGGCATAATATAGGTGATAGAAAAACAAAGACTAGCAAATATACCAATCCATACACTCATTCGTCTTTTAGACATGAGGTACTATGAAATCTATTATGTATATTGTTTTGTATTTGTGTCATGTCTGCTAATTTCTATTATTGGTAAAAAACAACAAGAGAGTTCCTTTTTCCCTACAGCCTCTCCAGCATTTGTTGTTGGTAGTTTTCTTGATGCTGGCCATTCTTTCTGGAATGAGATGGAATATCAGTGTGGTTGGTGGGAGTGTAGACTGGTACAACCACTGTGGAGGTCAGTCTGTAGATTCCTCAAAAAGCTGGGATTGGCAGTCCCATTTGACCCAGTTATTCCACTCCTAGGCATATTCCCAGAAGAACTGAAAACATCTTACCACAGTGATATATGTGTACCCATGTTTACAGCAGCACAATTTGTAATAGCCAGATCTTGGAAACAGCAGAAGTGCCCATCAACTGAGGAATAGATAAAAAAAATTGTGGTACTTTTATACAATGGAGTACTACTCAGCTATAAAGAATGATCACATTGAGATATTTATAAATAAATGGATGCAACTTGAGACCATACTCATAAGCAAAATAAATCAAACTCACATGTAAAAATACCATTTAGTGTCCTTAGTGTAAGAAATGATAAGAGTACATAAGATTTTATGGTAATCATGATTCCCCATTATATTGCTTTGAAGTCTTATAATGTTTTCATTCATTGGTTGGAATGGTTTTATTCTATTTTGTTTGATCTTATTAAGTGTGATGGTATGAACAGCTACTTTGAAGAAAACAAGACATTATGGCAGCCATTGCTTTTTTAATACCATCTTGCTTTGAAGTCCTAACATGGTTTTGTTCTTCTATTACCACTGACTCTATCATGTTGTGTCTTATTGGATTTTAATATGTGTAATAATATAAACAATTTTTTATGGAAAATGAGATATTATAGTAGCCATTGTGCATTTTCTGTTATTTGGTTTAGAATGCCTTGTAATACTTTCATTCTCTTGAATGGTTTTATTCTATTTTGTTATGTTTGATATTATTATGTGTAAAACTATGCTCAACTACTTCAATGAAAGTGACATTATGGTAGCTACTGTTGATATCCAATTGTCATGTGAAGTGCTGTGTTGCTTGTATTATTCTGTTTTGATCTGCATTGTTCTGTCTTCTTTTGTTTTATTCTTTGTAAAATAAAATTAAAATCTAAAAAAAAAAAAGTAACTTGTGTTTCTGTTGACCAAAGTAGAAGTCCATGTGTTTTACTGAAGAAAGGAGATAGTTTTGACACATGTTGCAAATGGATGTCATGGTTGAAAACATGTGTAAGAATAGAAATATAAGGCGATTCACATTAATATGGACAATGTAATAAACAATTAAAATGATATAAATTTTATTTTAAAAATATGAGAGTCCTCTATCATCAGTAACAAGAACTTTCTTTGGCATGGAGATAACTTTTAAATTATTTAATCATGTATTTTATAGCTCTTCATCTAAAGAGTAGACAAGCTGTCCAAAAATGAGCATGGCTTCCATACATGGCACTAAACAAAAAAGTATTATAGAGGAGCGCACTGCAGGTGAGAAGCCAGAGGGTAACTGCACAGTGAAGTTTTAGGGGATTAACCTGAGGCTTTTCTGAGTAGCTGAGATTTTAGCAGAGACATAGGAAATGAGAGCAATCAGATGATGCTCTTAGAAATCAGCAGAGGAAAGGCAAGTGTTAAGACCCCAAGGCAGAAGGTGTTAAAAGCATCTGAAAGACCCTAAAAATCAGATGAAAATCAAGAGGTAATATTTGGGAAATAAAGACATTAAGAAAGACACACATCATATTTAGCTTTATTGTTCAGGATCGATACTAAATTTTACAAAAAGTATTATAAAATTTTCTAGAAGGTTTTAGTAAGATTTAGTGATGTAATAGTATGTATAGTTTGTCTTTTCTTTTGCAACTCACAACATCTACTGTCCATCTTGAATCTTATAGGTGAAAGGGGAAAAGAAGGAAGGGAAAAAGAAAAAATATATATTTATACACAAGGTAGTTAAGATAGTTATACAGCTAGTTTCTCTTAGTTCACTGAAAAAAAAAAGTTTGTGCTGATATTATTTGAACAAGATTTCATGCCTACATCTTGTACTCTAACTACTAGCCTGTTCTGAAACTTTATTTCATTTTTATTTTTTTCCTCTTTAAAAAAAAATGTATGTACATGGTAAGGGAATTATTTTGGCTCTCTTTACAGAATGGTTTTGGAGAACAGAAGCAAAATGCCAGTCTGATTACTGAGAGCTACGCAAACAATGGCCTCTGACTAAAATCCAGCTCACTGCTTGCTGATATCTTACCTGGGGGCTGTAAGTGGTTTTTACATTTCAAATGGGTGTGTATGAACCCATGTAATACTCTTGGTGTGGTTCCTTGGCTGGCAAAACTGAATGTATTCACTGCTTCCAAAACCTTCGGGGAAAATTTTCCCAGCTTGTGTCTCAGGCAACAATATTAGGATGCAAGTTCCAGCAATTTGAGCTTCTTTCTTTCTTTCTTTCTTTCTTTCTTTCTTTCTTTCTTTCTTTCTTTCTTTCTTTCTTTCTTTCTTCCTTTCTTCTTTCTTTCTTTCTTCCTTTCTTTCTTTCTTTCTTCTTTCTTTCTTTCTATTTCTGGAGAGGAAAGGGAGAGAAATGGTCAGTGACAGATGGAATGAAGGGCAGAGCATAGAAAAATTAGAAGTAGTTGGTTTGAAGGAGCTGTATTTTAAAGGTCAAATTTCAAATTTTCCATGTGGATCTGACGCAATCTGAGAAATGGAGCAGTCAAAGTTGACCGCAAGGGTATTATTGTTGTGATCAATTAGTGGGAGACGGGGACCGTCATTGAGGCGATGATGACTAGGATGGAAAACACTGGGTCAGGGTGGGAGACATCAAGAATGTATTGATTAGACATATTCATTTGGGGATTCATACAGATGTAGTAGTAAAGATGCTTAATGAAGGTCCAGCAGGCAGTGTAGAAAATACGCGCACTTTCAGAATTCAGAAGAAGGTCTGAGTATGGGTCAGGGCATGCTGCATGGCAAAGTCAGCATATAAATAAGACTGGGAATCATAGCAAAGATGGTAACTAAAGTAAATAATAATGACTCAGTGTAAAGCACCTCTGGTCCTGGCTAACCTCCACTGCAAGGAGCATCACTGTGACAGAGCCCCCTTCTGTAACCTGCAGTCCACGGCTATGAGCACCAAAGCCATCTGGCCACACAGACTCCTGGTGGAGGTGTAAGCACAGGATCCCCAGGCCTCTGGAACTCAGTGGCTGATTGTGGCCTCAGAATTCCCTCCTGGTCTCACTGAAGTTTCTTTAATTTTCATCACAGCTCACAGTCTTTCCACCTAATCTTCCCATTCTCTCTCTTCCTGCACAGTCAGAGTTGTTTCACGTTCTGACATCTGTACTTTCTTCTGCTCTTTCAGGTCCTCTCCTGTTAGCTCTCATACAGGTATTTCCCATAATGAAATATTTGACAGTCTCTGTATGTCCACTTCAGGTAGCCAAGTTAACGTAGCAAGTGAAATATATCATCTCATTTAATTCCCATTGAAGCTGATGAAAACAGCTCTCTAAAATAGGTTATTATCCTCATATTACAGGTCAGAAAATTAAGGATGGAAGAGGTTAAGTGGTTTTTGTATTCTTACGCTTTTATTTAATAAGCTGTTAACAATGCCTAATGTCAGAAAAAGGAGTAAATCAAGAGTTAAACCTATTTCTTTCTAACTCTAAGCACATGTGTACATAAATGTTATAATCATGGTTCTCAACCTGTGTGACTTTCTCAGGGGATATTAAATGATTTTGAGAGATATTATATGTGGTCACAAGAGAATGCTATTGGAACCTAGCAAGTTGAGGCTGGAGATGCTATTAAGAATCTTACAATGCACAGGACAAAACTAACCACAGAGTATTACAGGAACCAAATATAGCAGTGCAGGGACTGAGAAATCTTACATTACAATAGAATTTCATACATCTAGTAAAGGAAGCAGGGTTATAGGAAACAGACATACAATTAGAAAGAGATGCATAAGCTGATCTCAGTGTCTGAACACGGAAGTAAACTAATTTGAATACATATTTGTTAAATATGTGCTTTGTTAATAGTCTTAAAATTTACAAAATCAAGGACATAGTAATCTTTTGGAGCTAATTTTATATTAATTGTTTTGGGGGAGCAAATATCATTTCAACACTGCCTGGAAAGATATAAAACAGTATGTATATATAAACATACATGTATATATACAAATATATGTATATGTGTACATATGGATGGCCTCAAAGCATGAGGATTTTTAGCTACTATATATGTATATATATATATATATATATATATATATATATGCACACACGTATACACGTATACACTTTCTATATATATACATACCTATATGTATGTATGTGTGTTTTTCATGTTACCATAGGAATTCTTGTTAAACTTCATATTTTTGAGCTCATTCTAAAGTTGGAAAAATTGAGGCTTAGATATAAAACATAATTGAACTACAATACAATCTACAGACAGATCCAGGAGCTCTATGCTCTCTAACTTCATTCTTAAACATTTATGAGAGGTATAAACAGAAGTTTCTTGGTTAATTATAAATTTCTCTACTTTTTAAGAGAGTAAATGCTAATAATGCACATTTATCTAACTGATAACTATCTATTACTCTGATTCCTTTTCTTCTCCTTCATCATTTTCTTCTACTTTTTTAGTATTCCATGCAAGGCAGTTCTTCAACACAGGCACAGAGTTTAATTAAAACAAACAATAGAAACAATAAAAGTAAGAAACGGCAGACCCAGTGCCTTTCTTTGTTTTGACATATATGTGTTTCATTATCTGCACTGCATATAAAAAATAATATGCCATGCTTTGAGATGTAGGGCTTCAGTGTAGGGAAAGTAACATTATGCTGATTAAATTTGTTTCGTTGTGACCCTGAGAGATTTTGAACTGCATACAGAGTAGAGATTGACAATTATTCACATTTCTGTATGCAGATATCAGTTGGTTAACAAAAAATTCACACTTAATAGACTACTTTTACAGTGATGTGCATTTTATTGACTGAATCTTTGCTTTAGAGTTTCATAAAAACATCATTTACAGTAGAAAATAGTCTCCCTAGAGGGTTCCAATACCAGCATTTTCAGAACAACAAACAATGGCTTTGTTCTTTCTTGTTATAGTGTTTGTATAGTATTTCCATGGTAGAGGGAAATTTGGAGTCATTATTATAGAAGTTTCCGAGATAAGTCAGCGTCCAGGTGATAAAAGTCAGTATCAAGTAGTGAGGAAACATTTTCCGTTAAAGTCTTCCTGGTTACATTTACTTGATTACATTAGATATTTATTTCCCTTACATGACTCATATTGGATGTTATATAATTAAGTCTCTGTACACATTTTTTGAGAAATGTACTATTTAGATCCATGCAGTTTAGACACCTGTCAATTTGTTTCAGACCACTGTTCTCATTTAGAAGATCAAAAAAAAAAAAAATGACACAAAGTACCACCTCTGGAACCAAGGGTTGAAAATACTCTGAAGAAGGTTCTACAATGGACTATTTATTTAGTTAAGGACTGAACTGATGTTGATAATATAATCATGATGGATAAGATTTATTAAGCACTCTCTTCTATGCATTTTATCTTTGAATTTCATCTTCAGTGAAATTGGAAGTACATTTTCTATTTGATACATAAGGAAATAGACACATGTTAAGTTACAGATTCCAAGTACTGTCACTCCAGATCTTAAAATCTTGTCTAAAAGCATTGAAAAATGAGTCTGTCCTTTGTTTACTGTAGCCCCCATTGAACCTCAGGCAGTGTCTTTAATTTTAAAATCAGAACAATTACACCTACTATGGAAATTATGTGGAATTAAGGATTCAGCAGGTGGGACTATTGTCTGCAGAATTATAAATTTGGAGACAGTCAAACCTATTCCTTTGTTTCAATGTCTGCACTTGTAAAATTGAATGGACTAGATGATGTAACTTTTTTAGTCCTTTATTGCTAGTTTAGAAATACTCCAAAGAAAAGTGTCCTTTTCCATCATACTTAGGACTAGGTATATTCTGGGTGCAGAAGTCCAGTGATTCTTGATACAATGATGTGAAATACAAAGTCTGAAGAGCCGCTTTTATAGATGGCTTCCACTTCTGTGTTGTCTGTTTGGAGGAGCAAGCATACAACTATGTATTTGCTCTGCTGTGGGTTTCTTATGGTTTACCTGATGTCAAAGGATAAATTAAACATGTATTAATAGCTATGAGATCACTCCATAGACGTTACTCTAGTATAAACTATTTTCATCCTCCTTCATGAAGTGTATAAAGAAATTAGTGTTATAGAAGATGAATGCGGGAAGCTTCCACAGAAGGCCAGATTCATATTTGAAAGAGCTTCCATATGCTGGGCACCACATCTGAATTGTTCCCGCCACATTTTCATAAACTGAGGCATGCGACTTGAAATAGTGAGTAATTTGCATACTGTAGATAAAAATACCCTCGTTTTATGTACAATACACGAATAAAGAAAAATCTCTCACATGAAGAATAGAATCTTATCACTCAAAACCCGGTGTGTCGAGTCCACTAGAACCTGGCTTTCCCCTTCATGTGTGGGTGCTACTTTGGCTGGCAAGAAGAAATGCCTAGCGCATGTGGAAGAAGTAAAGCCATCAGTGGTTTCACAGCTGGGGAGCCAGAGACGGATGAACACATGGAATACAGGGAAGTTCAAGACGGTGAGAGTCTGCACGGTACTAGAATGAGGGACACATGCTGTTATGTATTTTTCAGGTCCTATTTTACTGTGATCCTAAAACAGCGGTATGAAAATCTTAAAAATATTTTTCTTTTTCTTCATGATAAACCTCTTTATTTGATACCAACATTTCCATAAAGTAGAAATCTTGTATCTCATGAAACTTTGACCCAGTATAGGTATTTTCTTATGACTATGGTATTGCTGCCATCTAACATTAAGAGCATTAGTCTCTGTCTGAAAAAAAAAAAAGTATATGAACTCATAAAATTTATGTGCAGGTATTTACAGCCAGAACAGAATGCTTACAGGTTTTTTTGAGACATCTGTAAGATCTTATTTAGCTTGCAAATGATTATGTTAAAAGGCAAAATCTTAAAGGTAAAAAATAGACTGTAATTCTGATTATTTTTATGCACACGAGGATGAGCACACTGGAAATCACATACAGTGTCCAGGGATGCAGGGATTCTCAAGGAAACATTTTACACAGTTCAGTCTGTCAGAAACTATTGAAAGTTGTACATTTATCAAAGTGCTGATAATACAATAAAACTATGTCAGACTTTAAATATAACTAATTAAAAAGAAAAAGCTTTAACTTTCTATTTTTCCATCTTCAATGCTATTGACATAAAAATCACTCAGAATGCTCATAAATTGCTTTCCATGTTGCTTATAACTAAAAATATATTTCAGAAATTAGATTAACCCTCATTTCTCTGACACATTGGCAGAGATGTGAGATGAAAAGGAAAAATATTCTTCTTTTGCAGGCTTCCTGAAAGAGCAGTAGAGGCAAGATCTATGTCCAAAATTATTCATTTCAGCTTCAAATCTTTCTTGAAACATTTTCTGTGTCTGTGATGTGCAAGAAATAGCTGGAGAATTTTTATCTCCACCCCCTCAAGTGGAACAAATCATCTAATCCTCCTTTTTACAAATATGAGAGAGGAAAACTGTCCACGATGATTTGTGCAGAGTAGGTGTATGTGAGATCTGCTATTTCCATGGTCTGTTTAGAAGCTGATGTCACGATTGCTTCCTACACAACAATATGGGAAACCACATTAGCAGCAGGGATTCCATTTGGCAGAATTACTGATTGTACCTGTCAAGTAGACAGTTTAGTTGGGAAAGAAATCCTCAGGACACCTAAGAGAAGTCATTCAATGTTTTCTTTAGCCTTTAGACATTCTTAAAATTGGATGATGTACTTCAAAGTCTTTCAGAAGTACAAAGTAGTATAATGCTACATTATTATGTTTATCAACATCCTTTTATATTGGGGCACAGTAATGTTCTTATTATATTTATCATAACCATTACTTTTACATTACTGTAGCCATAAAAAGTCTTTCAACAGACAAAAATGTTTGACAGAAACTAAGGGTTTGTTTGAACAATAGTGAAACCGAGTATAAAGCATTAAATTAAACTTTTCATATATTTTCTAAAAGAAATATGGATTAGGATATGATGATTTGAAGCAAGCTTGGAAAAAAAAATCTGGAATTCTGAGTGAATCCAAGATGATAGTGAACAGGTGATTTTAACATTAGGGTAGAGAAATAGAAAAACTCACCTGTCGTATCTGGTAGCATGTAACCACAGCCACTTATGTTAGTTCGACTGCAGCAGGGCCTCTGAACAACTCCAGGGAACCATTCCTCCATGCATTTATTCCAGAAGTTGCTGCAGAATACAAGACGCTAGACAGAGGCAGTGATTTGAGAGATTCTCTATGAAACAAGTCACCTGGTAACCACACAGTGTTTAGATGACTGTTGCTTGGTCCTTCTTCTCTTCAACTTCTCATAGCTATGTTTTCTCCCTTTTTCTCCTTTCAAGTGATCACAATGCATCCACCAAGGTGGCAAGCTCCCCCTACCCCTGCAGACGCCATTCTTCTGGGAAAGTTGGCAGGTTATTCTTAGCCAGCTAGTTTATCTGTTGTAACAATAAGCTCCCACTAGACTCAACGCTCAGGTTATTTTAATGTGTTCCAAATCACGCTCAGTCATTCGTTTAGAAGCCTCCCTTGGAATGAAGCTTGACCTGAGTTTGGGAGTTACCTGTTTCCTAAATAGAGCAGATTTTGCTTTTATGGAACATTCAAATTTTGTGGTTACTGAACATTCCTCTGTTTCACACAATCTGTACAAAGATTCCTAATTAATGCCCCAAAACAACTGTTGATATTCAGAGCTGGAGCCTGGTCTGTTCACTGTCTGCACCCGGATCCCCATATCATTCAATAGTACCCTTGAGGAATTTTCATTTCCTATTTAATATTTTATCACACCCAAATGTTAAAGCACTATTTAAGTTTCAGTGAAGTATCACTGACTTTCACTGTATTTCCAGAAATCTGTTATCAGTGTTATTTTGAAATGTTTCCTTGTCCACTTTAAATAATCTATGATTTTAGTTAGTGATCTAAAACTAGTACTGCATTATTGAGCTCTACCTGAAGAACTGTGTTATTCTGGAGTTTTTTGCTAATAAGTACCAGAAAATACAACTCAGTCTGATCCAAATGCATTCTCTTTGCTATAACTGAAAGGTTAACATTTCCCTTCAGTTCAACCACAGCTGACTTCTAAATGACTGAGATACACAGAATTCCACCTTTCTTTCATTCTGCCATTCATCTCAATTTATCTGATACTGGCTTTATTTATGGACGTTCTTCATGTGGTAGCTCCTAAATCTTTAATATGCTTCTGTTTCCAAGTAATTCCAACAAAATTTCTGGAATTATGATTTATTGGACCACTTTTTAAAAAAATTAACAGTGGGCCAGGGATTTAGCTCAGTGGCATAAGCACCTGCCTAGCAAGCATGCGGTCATGAGTTCAATCCCTCATACCAAAAAAAATTAACAGAAAATTTATTATACTATTACACTTACATAAAAACTAAAAGGAAAATACAGAAATTTCCCATATATTCTCTTTTCCTCTAGATACAGATTTCTCTGCTAGCGTCTTGCATTAATATGATTTAACAAAGGATTTAGAATTAGTGCTATAGAATTGTATATACATATGAAATATCCATATGGGCTTTGAGTTATATGCATGTCATATATCCATCATTACCTTTCAATAGTTTCCAGTATTCCACCTACTTATCCTTCCCTTTTTCCTGTGAAATGCTTAAAAATCAGGGGTATTTTATAATCTCCTCAGTCTTATCTTTTTAAGAACAATACACAGTTAAAATCAAATAGTATGTACCTTTTACAGACTGGCTTCTTTTACTTAACAATATGAACTTGAAGTTTTGCCTTATTGTTTGGTAGTTCACTAATTTTTATCACAAAATACTATTTTGTAATATGGATTTACTATAGTTCGCATATATCATTCACCTAAGAAAATCTTGAATACTTCCAATTTTTTGCAATTAAAAGTAAAGTCACCATAAACATTCTTGTGCAGACTTTTGTGGACCTGTGTGCTCAAATCATTTGGATAAATACCAAGGATCATACTTCAAGAACATGTTTAGCCTTATTAGGAACAGTAGCATTATTTTTCATATTGATTCATGAATATGTATCATTCCTATCTATGTGAAACAATGTCACAAAGTGGAGATAAATAATCCACAGGAAGTCTTTTACAATTTAAATTAAGCTATTGAGTGTGATTACTAGTCTGAGTATTTTAAAGTTTTTCTAAGTAAGAACTATGGAGACTGTTTATTCTACAAGGTGGTTCATTGAACAATTATAAATAATCAGCAATGACTGGGAGCTGATAGTGTATTTAAATATATTTTTGGATATATGGGATATATTTTTGGCAATGAATATACAATGCCTATTCAATCAAAGAGTTTTCATAAACATTGACTCAATAAATATTCCCAAGAAGAGGAATACATCCACCAAGTAATAAATTGCCACTTAAAATGCTACTGGTGTTTCTGAATCTTTCCATAGGGAAAAGTAAATATGGACTATAAGTAGCAACTATATTGGTACAATTTAGTGACTTGGGGAGTAAAGAGGGAAGTTAATGTACATATTTCACAATTTCATAATGATATTTTGCCAATGATTGATTTAATCTGTAATTAATCATTAGCAAAAGTTTAACCCATATGGTAACTGACATTTACAAATATGCTTCATCAGTTAACTTTACCCATTGATTCAACACTTTGTAAGTTTCTTGATATAGTACCCAAAAGAAGACAATTCATTAATAAATACCACATAGAATTAGTCTATGTAGAATCTTTGTAAAATCATGAAATAATGGTATGAAAAGAATTTAAGTTTTGATAGACTACATTTATTTGATTCAATGACTTATATTTATTTCAACCAAAATTCTGGTAGGATAGTAGTTAAAGTTTTCTGGAAACTCGATGAAAAAAATACAAAGAAAATTGACTTACATAGCAGGTGTAAATTTTTACATAAAAACTAAATATTTATACAATTTTCATCAGTGTTTGTCTTTTTAAATTTATCAAAATTTTAGGGCCTGGGAAAGAAAAAAAATGTAAGTGACTGAGTATTCCTTTCGTGACAACTAAAAGCTCAATCAGCCTAGCTTTCTTTGTAGCCAAATGCAGTCAAGCTGTTTTTACCTCTTTAACAGCAGGTAAGAGACAAAAGACTGGACTGGATAGGCTGACTATGAGTTGAAGAATTTAAGGTTAAACTCATTCATATTCAATCAGGTAATTTGAGGCATCACTTAACTGTGATTAAAGCCATCATTTGCCCGTCAGTTTCTATAATGCACTGAGTTACAGGGCATTGGGCTCTCATCATAACTCACTGTTAGCACCCTCACCTTCCCCATCAGCATTTCGTTTCCATCCTGCTTTAAACAGTCAAGCATACACTGCCCAGGAGAACCTGTGTGATACCCTGTTTTGGTTCAAAGGTAATTTGAGTTCTAAATTTGCAGAAGGAGAGATAAAAATGGAATGTGGATTGAAATGAATGCTCTTCAAAATAGAACTTATTACATATGCATTACGTCAAAATAGTTAATTTGCACCATTGTGTTTTACTGTAAGTACAGCACTTGGTTGGGGATAGAAAACTATTACTCATTTCCCCAAACCCATTTACTCACTCTGGCATCTATTTCCTCACCAGCAAAACTTAAAAAAACAAAGTAAAGTATGAAGGAAGCAAATACTTAGCTTATGTAGCCACTGCCTTTAGAAATATAATTGAACTATCTCAGTGGAATGTTAGTCCATTTCTTCCTGATGTGTTTTATACTATTTCATTTTCTGTAACAGTTGACAATTCTCTACCTAACTCTTTCCACTTTATTTCAGGATATGAAGCTCCTGGGTTTTGATTCTTTGTCTAAAATAAGATCAAAATTTCATCTGGGTTGCCTTAATTTAGAAAATTCCAACTGTGGAAAAAGACAAGTACGGAAAGAAATAGCAGATATCGTCTTTTTTTTTAAAGTCTCTGGTCATAATGTTTCTAAAAAAGAGTAAATTAATCCAGCTATTTGCCCAAATTTGTTGATTCACTTTGGTCCAGAAAGAAATGAGATTACTATTTTAAGGACAACTGTAGGACTCAATATTTTATTTATTCAGAAGGGGGCACACTTGTGCTTTTAATAGCCAATGTATTCAGGTTTACTGGCAGATGAAATTTATACAAAAACTTATTAGGCAATAATAGAACTATTCCTCATTATCAAGGATGGATGTGTGTGTGTGTGTGTGTGTGTGTGTGTTTCATTCTCCCATTGCGTTCACTTTGGATAAAAGTTTCTTTTTCCTCCCCAAAACCCAAAGTCCTATTTGAAATAAAAACTTTGCTCTGGTATTTATTCATGGTGATTAGATCTGTTTATGAATCTGTGACCAGGGAAATATGTTTTTGATAACTTCAGATAAGTTTTCACTATCGTTCCAGTTTTAACAGCGTCATAAATTTAGAAACGTTTTCTTCTTTGGCATTCATTAATAATGTACCATTATTTGTAAGCTAAAATGGCACTGACATACTTGAAAGGAACTGACACCAGAAATGGGGTTTCATTCTCCCATTGGGTTTCATGGTATTAAGTCATGATTATCTTTCTTTTAAAAAAATTAAGTTCTTGGGTACATTTTAGATGCATGTAATAATCACATTCATCATAGGGAATTTTTACCTGTACAGGATATATTTTGATTCCTCTTTTTTTCCCAGTTCCTTCTCTTCCCTTCAATGTTTTTCTCCTTATTTACAAAGCTTTGTTCCCATTTTATACCTTTTTAATCATTTTTTCCTTTTCCCCTCCTTCTATTCTCCTTTCTCTCACACTAGTTCCTCTTTCTTTATGAATAATTCTTTGCTATTTCATAATATAAATTTTAAATATTTTACTTTATTTACTCTTTCAGTTTCTCACACCAGGGAGATAATGCAGCATTTATATGTGTGACTCTAATCTATTTCACTTAAGACTATGGTCTTAAGATGTCTCCATTTCCCCAGAAATGTCTCAAATTTATCCTTTATGGCAGAGTAGTACTTCATTGTATAAGAAAATCCTATAATACTTCATTGTTTGAGAAAACCCTATTTTTATCCATTCCTTGGGTAATGGGCATTTGGATTGTTTCCAAAATTTAGCTATTAAGATGTACTCTATAAACATGGACGTGCATGTATCACTGTGGTTTGATGTCTTTACTACTTCTAGGAAGATACCCAAAAGGGGAATAGCTGGGTCAAATGGGACGGCTAGTTGTAGTTTTTTTGAGGATCCTCCAACACTGATTTCCACAATGATTGCACCAGTGTACCCTTCCACCAGCAGTGAAGAAGAGTTCCTTTTTCCCACAACCCCTCCAGCATTTGTTATTGGCTGATTTCTTGATAATAGCAATTCTCTTAGCAGTGAGTTGGAATAACAGCTTTGCTTTAATTTGCATCTCTCTAATGACCAGTGAGGCTAAACATTTTTTATATATTTATTTGGCTTTTGTACTTCTTCATCTAAGAAGTGTATTCATCTCAAATGCCCACTTTGGATTGGATCTTCAAATTTGGGGAGTTTGATTGTTTTCAGTTCTTTGTATGTTCTAGATATAAGTCCTTGCTAAGATGAATAGGGATAACCTCAACATGATATTTGCCCAGTATAAGGAATTTACTGTAAAAATTTTGAAAATCATATTTAAGCCCAACAATTTTGACCTCAGTGTTGGTACACTCTCCTTAATACAAGTATTTGCACACAAATGGTAAAACCTGAGGATACAAGTGGATAGAATATTATTAAATTTGTATTGAAGTTTTGTTAAAAATTTGTACTGATTGTAATCCATATAAACATATGTATGAATATATATTAGGGGATATCTTTCCCATACAAAGTGATTTTACAAATAATGAAAAGCATTTAAGATAAACTAGGAGAAAAATATGCAAAATTAAAATGCGTTCATTTGGAAACTAATGATAATTGAAAGTTATTGTATATTCAGTGCTTACAGAAGAATAAAATTAATCTTTATGATAGTATTTACAATGCATGTTAAACAATTATGTAATTGCAAACTAAAGATAGACCTGTTAAGAAGGGGAAGGAAACCAAGAAATGAAGGAGAGGTGAGGATGAGAAAAGTAAGGGAAGTAAACAGTATTAAAATGTGTTCTGTACATATATTATTACCCCAAGATGTATGTAAACATGTACTGCAAATATATACTAATAAATTTAAATGTGAAAAACCACTTAATTAATGAGATTGAATTTGGGACCTATGCGAACAAATGTGAGACCTAAGCAATCCCACTACCCTTTTGTTTCCAGGGGCTGATACTTATCACCTAACTCACTAAGACATACTGCACTGACTGTTATAATAAATCTAGATAATAATCACTAATATATGTTGCATTTTATTAATATACATATTATATATGTATGTTTCAGCTGGTTTCAGCTAAAAAGTCAAAAAGCATTTGTATGTATGTATGCATGTTTGTATCCATGTATGTATGCATGTATCTATATATATACACATGTGAGATATGTACATAAGCATATCTATATATCTGTTTCTCTCTCTCTCTCTATATATATATATATATATATATATAGCTTTTTACTAGCCATTCATCATCTTTCTTGAAAAAATAAGGAAGTAACTGTACAAAGATATTTACTGTCATGATGCAAAAAGTAACAACAACATCAGTGCCAAAGATTAAGTTACACAAATTACAGTAAAATCCTTCAAATAATATGGTATAATTATTAATATTGTATAAAGAATCTACATATACTGACTTTTTAGAAGTACACACATTTTTGATAAATTGAAAAATTAACATATTGCAAACTGGATCCAACTATAAAGGATAAATATGCAGTTATATTGTTATAAAATAAATGTCTGTATAATAGTCTCCAACATACTTACCATGATGATTGTCTTCCCCTCATAGTATTACACAGTCTCTATGATCTACTTTATAATAGCTAATATTTTTAAACTCTGCTCTTATATTTAAAAAACATAATAAAACTGTTTAAAAATCTATCCTGGAAATCAAATTGATTAATGTTTTATGGAGAGTAAATAGATGAGAATGTAAGCTTTTAGTGACAAGAGAGATTAGGGAAATATCAGTTAGAGTAAGGAGGATAAAGCAAGTAATAATAAAAGGCATAGATTGTAGACATTTTCTTGTCCAACATATAGACCTCATTTTCCTCCAAAAATATTTTAAAATGACAAGGTTGGACTATATGATCTCTGGATTCTCTTCCAGTTCTGACTTTTCATATATATATACTTAGCTTTTATGTCTACTCCCATCTGTAATATGGTACTTCAGCTATGACAGCAGTAGCTAAAGTTTCTTTGTAAGTAAGCAGTGATATTTGCCATAGCCATAAAGTATAAGGTATGCGTCATTAGACTTTTCTTAGTAGACCTTGATAGGTTTCATGTATTACCTCATTTCTTGAATTAAGCCATTAGGAACAGCCACAGATAAGGCTAACAAGGGTTAGAAAAATTTTCTATAGATGGTGTAATAAATAGAAGTATTCCAGGGTGCTTTCTGAGGGGTTTGCCCATCAACTGATAGATAATTGAAAATTTTAATGTGGAAGCAAGCTACCTAAACACCTTAGATCAGTAAGATTTTTGCTATTAGAAAACTTTAATTTTGGCAACTAAATTATGAGGTACTTAAGGAAAGGTATCACATGTATCATTTGTCTTCTATCCTAAACTTCTAGTTCTTAGCACCAAATAGACAAATTTAATGAATGTTTTGGGAATGAATAAATCAGTGGAAGATTGATAGATAAGGGTCTGAGTCACTGCATGAATGATTAGATGCATAGGTGGTAACAGGATACATGGATTTGATGGTCAATTCACTGCTCTTGGTATTATGTACTTGCCTAAGATGTGAGTCATGCTCTCCTGATGAAGGTTAACTTCATCACCTGTCATATGAAGGGATTTAAGTCCATATATTCTAAGTTTCCTTTTAGTTAGTCCTAGATGACAAATTTCTTTATGTATCAGACATCTTTTCACCTATTTTCTTTTCTCTCATCTTTTGTAAACAGTCACATTTTGTCTGTATATTAGATTAAACATTTTCAGTTCTCACCACTATTAGAGTCTACAGTCCCATGACATTCTATCTGTATCTTTGCATTGCCAATTTCTCCTCACTGGTGTGTTTACCCCTATTGAGTCCATTCTTCACATACATAGCACACAGAGTGACGTGTTTTAGAAAAACAAGTTCCAGTTACCTCTTACAGCAATTTGAATGTACTCTGAAATTTCTGAACCTGGCCTATAAGGTTCTGTGTAATCTAGTTTCTACCTGTACCCATCTTTGCAGATTACTCTTCTCTTTGCTTATGGAGGATCTTTTTGATCTCTGGATAGAGCACACTCACTCCATATAGGGACTTTGTAATTGCTCTTTCCTCTCTGGAGGATCTCTTGGACCTATGTACACGTTTTCATCATTCACAACGATTGATAGTCACTCAGGAAGGTTTTTCCCAATCATCCTAGTGTCTCCAAGACCATTTCACTCCTTTCACCTCCAGTTGCTGTGATTTATATTGCTTACAGTACCCTTTCCCTCTCTGAAATATTTTATTATATGATTTTCCAATTTCTATTCTTTCCCCACTCTCACTTATGTATAAGCTTTCCAAAAAGCAATGCCACATTCTCTGTTGCATTTTATTCTTTTTGTAGAGAACAGTGGTAGACACATAGTATGTAATAGACATATACTAGGTGGTTCAGAAAGATTTGTTGCCAATTAACATGTAGTTTTTCCTCCAGACATAATCAACGTTAAATGACAGTTTTATGTATATAGTAATTCATGCTCATTTCCATGAGTTTGTGCACTATCATAATTAAGTTTTGGAGTAACAATACCATGTTCCTGGTATTATAGATATTAATGAGATAATGTATAACGTACTTTGTTAAGAAAATGTGTGTATTTACATACATATTACATATATATGTGTGCATTTACATGCTTATGTACATTTACATATATACATGTATATGTATATGAAAAATCATCTCCTTTAATCCATGGATGAGGAACCTCCATAGATGAGTTACAGGAAGTATTAGCTGCTTACTACTCAAATTTACAGAAATGACTTCTTCATTTTACTGAACATTCACTTCACACAAAATCATGAGTTTTCATGTAGTTTTATTTTTCTTTACTTTTCTTTTGGAGTTGAATTTCCCTCACTACAAAGTTAATATAGGAATTACAAGGGTATCTCCTAAAAGTGGTTGGGGAGAAAAATCTATGCTGAAAAGATTTGAGTCATGCTCTCCTGATGAAGAGGTCATGGTGGTAAGTAGAAATAGCCAATGGAAATATGGGAATGAAGATTTTGGAGCAGAATTTAGCCTACTTGCCCACATGGTACGGGAATAAATTACTTGTGATGTTTAATGTGGATAGAAAAGTTAATAGGTTTGTGAACAAATGCCCCAAACTCTTAGCTTAGAATATGATTTCCCAGTTCAAAAAACTTTTCTACTCTGAGGATAACAATTTTTACAAAGCTTTTCTCCAACTGCCACTATTTGATATTCTTATTTTCCCTCCCATTTCCTTAATAAAGTATTTAGTATTACTTGGTGGAATTCTGCCCTATTGTCTAATATTGTGACATTCTCATCTAAAGTCATTGGGATTAATGCTAGAGTATACTCCAAAAAGTTCATTAGTGTGTAATGTTGTGTATTTTACATAATTTGCACAAACAGTTATATTTAAAAGAGCTGAACAACAAAGTATTGTGATTTCATTTGTATGATGGTCAAGTAATATTTCATTTTACAATTTTATATTTGCTCATTAAAGCACACTGCGAGTCACATCATACTATAACTAGAAGAAAAATTAAAAGTCATATGGAATAAATTTCTAACAAACCTAATGGTCAGAGATGCTTAATGATTTTTCAGGATCTTCCCAGTGAGTTAATAACTTGACTAATAAGAATAGTTCTCCTCATGCTGGCCCACTAATTTAGAATAATAGAATATTTCTTAATTGCTTTTACTTGCACTGAAACTTTTTAATACAACTGAAAGTATACAAGACTGTTTTGCCAGAAGAAATACATTTTAGAAATAAAAATGAAAAATATATATATTTTATTGTAGAGCAAGGTACAAATTTTAAAGCTGAAAGCACCCATTCTTTGGAAACCACCCAAGTGTAGAGAAATACTATGACTTGACCAATGTCATACAAATAGAATCCATGATCCCAAACACATATCTCCTGGTTTAGACTTCTTTCTACTATATAACTTCAGTTTTTCTTCCTTGTTCATTTTTTGGTCTAGTATGACCCACTGGCAACTACAAGAGTCATTCTAGACATTCACAAAGCATCTGTAACATTAAACTATATAAACAACTTTTAAAAATGATCTCTTTGCCAGTGTGGTGGTGCATACCTATAAACCCTGCACTCAGGAGTCCGAGGCAGGAGGATTTCTGAGAGTCTGAGGACATCCTAGGCTACATAGTGAGTTCAAAGACAGTCTGGACTGTATTGGGAAACCCTGTCTCAAAAAGACAAGAAAAAAAGTCTCTTTTCTAATATTACTGTCAACCAAGAGGATAATCATCCGTATTACCCATATTTGAAGCGTAAGTACTTTTCTATTCCTAGAGATGAGAGTATTACTCAGTGTTTCATTGCTGGAAAATAAGGGAACTTGGATGAGAATCTCACATCTATTCCATATGAACTTGAAATACTTGTCTTTTGATACTGACTCATGGCATGGTAAGTTATTTCATCTTGTTTAAAAGCACAATTTGTGTTTCTATATTTTGTGCTTCTTAGGACTTGGCATTTTACTTAAGTAGTAAAGTCAAAAAGTGATCACTATTCTCCACCCTCCCACTTCATGAAATGTAACACTGTAATTTCTCCCATCAACAAATAGGATTACCTTGCTGACTGCATCTGGAGTACTGTTGTGACTTGCTCAACTAACGTAATGTAACTGAAACTAGGTGGTACAGCTAGCTTTTAGCCTAGGTCACAGTATCACATAAATAAGCACAGATCGGTTCACTGGAGGAAGACATGTGGCCTCGTCATGAAACAAGTGACATCCAGTCAGCCCCAAAAGTAGAGCCATTCTGATAAATTGTGATGACTTTAGGCAGTTAAAGAAACCTTATCAAAACCAGGAGTGCCACCCAGCTGAGCTTAGTATAAATTGCTTTTCCAAAGAAGCATGCACTAAACAACTAGATGTGGACTGGAGGTAGTTATACAAAATTGATACAATTAATAATACAATTTGTATTTTAAAGAAAAGGAAACTCAGACCCAAGAGATGATATTCCTTGCTTTAAAGTGAGACAAATAGTCTCTTGGTTATATTCTTCTTGTTACTAAGACAAAGTACTTAACATACAAATTTAAAGAAAAGGTTTATTGTTGCTTACAGTTTGTAGAAGTTTCATTCCACAATTAGCTTGCTCCAAGGCAGGATGGGACAGTAGACGGGCACCACAGAAGAGAAATAGTACATGGCAGGCAGAAGGCAGCTATGTAATGAAGTAGCAAACACCTAGCAATGGCAGAATCTTTCTTTATCTTTTATTCAATCCAAGTTACACAGTCTTAGGGCAGCAGCACTCACACCCAGGCTGGGCCTTTACATTGCCACAACCAGGTCAAATCAATTGGTGGACTAATTTAGTAATCAGACCCCCTTAGCCCCACACCCTTAATCACACACACTCAATCCACCCACCTCCAAAAAACTCCAACTATGACTGCATGAAGCATTGAGGGGACATCCAAGCAGATCTATAACAAGTAGGAAGTGGAGGAACTGCAGATTCTTTTTATGGGTCAAAATTAGTTTTGCAGTCAAATCATCAATTTTGATACTCAGTTGGATATGTCAATGTATTTTGAAGCAATTTAGATCTGATTTCTCATGATGTTGCAAAGAAACAGCATCTTGACATGCATTTTGTCCTGGGTGCCTTGCATTCTTGCATTGATCAACTTTGGAGGTAGCTGTCCTGAGCTGAGTTTATCATCTTCATGTCCAGTGAGATGCATGCAAAGTGTAAGAAATGGTAGTTTGTCTCTACATATTTGATTTTAGACAAATGAGATGAAGTTTCTAGATAGAGTTCTAATGTAGATTTCAGGAAGAATTTGTTTTCTTTACTCTAAAAACAAAAGTTTCAAATGACCTAGTTCCATTTTGAAACCTCACATGCAAAAGTACATGAAGTACCTTGAAATTGTAAGTGACGAGGTCACTCCATCTACAGAGTAAAACTACAGAATAAAATGTTCAGGCTTTAGAACAGACAACTGTGTTTTTAGAAAAGAAAATTCCTGAATTCCATTCATTCAGAAAAGATGAATCAACAGGAACAAAAAACCTTGAACAAGACTGCTTTACATACCTATTTAAATAAGAATTTTATTCAATTTGTGGTACTGTTAAAACAGCTTAAAATTTATAGAAGTACTTTCTAGATCTGAATACATGAAAATGATGTTTTTGTAATTTATTATGGTGTATACTGAGTGAGCTCTGAGAATGTTAACTTCCTATTACTTTTCTTTAAAACATTGATCTATCTATTATTTAATCTTAAATATCATGTTAAAATAATATTTTGGACTATTATCTTTTTAAAGTATTATATTAATAATACCCATATTACCATCCAAAAATCTAGTACATGATTTTTTAGTCATGGTCGTAATTTTAAGAACATGTAAGGTTAAAATAATATATTCTAACACATTGTTTAAGATTGTGGATTATCAAAAAAAAAACCATTTCCCTGTTGGATAATTCGGTTGATATATTTTGCCACAGTCCACATTCTAATTACATAGTTTCAACCTCCATTAAACCCATGGTGCAGTGAAAGGAAAGTTATGGGAACGAATACAGTGCAGTGTAATAGCTCTCTTGTTGGCTCAATACAGCATATTATAATTGCACATTGGATGATTGTCTTATTTGAACTCAGGGCCTCTGAGACATTTTCCAAGGAAAGTTACTTGGAAGATGATACCTGATAGATTAGTAGAAGTTAGCTTAAAAAATGTATAGTTACAGTGAGCCTCACATTGATGGTAGAGGTAAAGAGGATTTGCAGTTATTTTAAGAAGTAAGAGAAGTTCAGTGTGGTTAGAAGTTCGACTTCTTGGGAAGATGAAATATTGGGAGGAGTGAGACTGGGGTAGGACACTGGAATCATATCATAAATACCCTTTTTAATCATATTTTAAAAATTGACCTACTTTCTAAGAGGATTAGAATTCTATAGGAGGGTTTTAAATGAGGAAGCATTCCGGTTAGGTTTGCATTTTAGAAACGTGATGAAATAATCATAGATGAGAGCAGAAATAGAGTCTTAGTGACACATTTGAAGCCTGGTACAGTGATTCCAGGTGGAAGATCTATTTGCCCTCAAGTAGAGTACCACTAGGAGAGGGTGAAGAGGAGTGGGCGGAGTCATAGCATTTTTTAGAAGAGTAAAGTTATAGTCTTCAGAGTTGCTTGGATGTGAAGGAAAGTGGGAATGAAAGGTTAGGAAACCTACCCACAGTTTTGCAATCAGCAAATTGGTGCAGAGCTCCACAGACAAATATAGAAAACATGAAAGGTAGATTTTGGGCATATAAGTTTATATTTCTATAGGACCCTAAGTGAAGTGGCTAGCAGAAATGAGGACCTTTGGATTTTTGAACCTCAAAGATGAGATCTGCACTGAAGATTCTACTTCTTGAGTTGTCAGCACATAACTTGTAAATAAACATATAAGAGTGAATCATATTACCCAAGGCAGGCATGTGAAGGAGTGGTTCTGAAACTTTGGGGTCAGATGAATTAGCCAATAACCCGATAAGATTCAGAAGCCTGAGTACCAACCTAATGGGATAGGTCCATGATGTTCCTCCCACATTTATATTGCTGAGAAGTAGAACTTCTTCCCATGACTTTGATAGAGATAATCCTCAGACATTATTCTGAAGCAAAAGAAGATTCTGCATTGTAACCTGATTTGTACTTGAGCATAAGAGAGGGACAGAGAAAGAGTGATCAGAGATGTGCGAGGGAAACCAAGAGAATCAAACATTATAGATTCTATGGGATAAAGATGGTTCAAAAGAACGGGTAATCAACAAAGTCAAAGTGTTGAGAGATAAATTAAAAATGATGCCTAATATATACCCAGTGTATGTAACAGAAAGGAGGTCAGAACAAAAATGGCAAGAAATTTTTGTTGAATGCTGTGGGCTGAAGGCAGATTGCAGTTGGTTGAGGGTTGAACAAGAGATGAAGACACAAGACAAAGAGACAAAAATCTTTTAAAAGAAGTTAGGGCTAGAAGAGATGAAGGTTGCTGCAGCATAATGTGGAGGTAAAGGTGAATATTTTTAGGAAAGAAACAGCTTGGAGGAAAGTGCTACCTCACACCTGACATGCTCCTTCCCTAATTTTATTCTGAAGTTGTTTACATAAATGAATCACTGAGTATAACTTACATGTTATAAAATTCAGCTAAAGTGTGCATTCATTTTAATGTATTTTCATATAATTATAAAGCTGTACAATCATCACAATCTAGAATTAAAATATCTCCATTGTCCCAAAGACATCTCTTATACCCAATTACATTTAATCTTTGGTTCCATAATCAGTCCCAAACACAAATGCAGCTTCTGTCCCAACATATTTACTTTTTCTAGATATTTTCTATAAGTTATATATCATGTAGTGTTTTGTATTAGGTTCTTTCATTTAGTATATGATCAATGAGCTTCACCCTTGCTGTAACTTGTGTCAGTAGTTTTGTTGCTGAATTATGTCCCATTTTATGAATATACCACAGTTTGTATATGCATTCATGAGCTGACTGGCATCTAGATCATTTTAATATTTTGACTCTCATTCACAAATGATGCTTCTGTGGATGTTCACATGCAAATATTTATGCAAATATAAGCCTCCCTTTCTCTAGGATAGTTACCTAGGTGTGGGATTTCTGTGTCTTTGGTAATTCACATTAAACTTTCTAAGAAACTGCCAAACTTCCTCTCAAGTTGGGGGCAGCATTTTATATTCACTTTCCTGAACCTCCAATAAGGTTACATTTTATTTGCCTTTATATTACTATTCACTTATTTAGCCTGAAATGACAAAGAACTGTGCTCCCTTTGAGCAAAGGGGAACAAAGCAAAGTAATACTTTCTGTGTGTGTGTGTGTGTGTGTGCATTGCCAGTGGGAAAAAACAAAATATGAATGAACATCAGCCTGTCCATTAGCATTGGTGTAGATTGCTGCAGTCAGCTTAAATCTTCCAATCTGAAGGTGAGCTCTTTCACTCTGCCCTTCATACATTCTACCCCTCTCCCTCCATTTTTTTTCCAGAGACCTAACAGCAATTGGTAGCTGGCTTAAGTATACACAATGGAATTTCAGAGGTATCTGGAGTGGCTACTAGGACAAGAAGGAGGAGGTACCTAGATTCTACTAGAGTCATGGCATTACAGACATACATGTATCTATTCTGCACTAAAGCCTCACTTGGTGATAAACTTTGGAAAATTAATTAAACTCTCTGTAAACTCAATTTCCTCAACTTTAAAATGAAGAGTATGATAATACTGATTTTAGAGGATAGTTTAAGTTTAAATGAGAATTTATGGAGAGAGCTCCTTATACAGTTCAACCACAGAGTTGGTATTCATGCAAGAGGAGGTGTTCATATTTTAAAATGTAAAATATGATCACTATGGTACTGTCATATAAAACAGTGCATTTTTATGTATGAAATTTATTTCATACATGTATTTATTTCATACATTTATCTGTTCTTTTCCTCTGTTTATAGCCTAGGTTATTTATTTTATTTTATTTTATTTTGAAAAGAAACCAAATGAGAAAAAAAAATTAAAACTAAATTGGGTCATTCAAAACAAAAGGATGGACATAGTACATAATTTAAAACCACAATACAAGATGATCTACAGTGGTTACCATGATGTCTCTTCAATAGAATTGGCCAAATCATGAGGCATAATAAAATTGAACACAGGAGTACAGAACAAAATCCATAAAAACAAAACATTAGAGACATTATAGGACTTCAAAAGAGGGTAATAGTCAAACCATAATGGGTATCATAGTGAATCTTATTGTCTTCAGAGTAGTTGCCTATACTGTCAGATTTGATACTATCAAACATAACAGATTCGAATAAAATCAGTCAAGATAAGACAGCAATTGAACAAGACAGATTCAAATAAAATCAGTCAAAACAAGGCAGTGAAAGCAATACAAGACTTCAGATTAAGTTAATAGGAAATTTAAAATGGTTACTGTAGTATATCCTGCTATCTTTGGAATAGCTGTCTGTGCCCTCAAATCTAGTGCAAGTAGACAAACTGGAACAGAATATAACCAAACTAAACAGTGATGAAAGCAATATGGGTTTCAAATGATGATACAAGATTAACAGTGTCCTCTGCCTTCCCTATTTAGACAATTCTTTCACTTTCTTAGGGTACATTGTACATTTTGTATCCCATTAATTCCTTTAGTTTTTAGGTTAGGGAAGCAACCCACTATTTAGCTAAGTGGTTCTGAACCTTTTTACCCCTGAGCTTGGTCTCAAGTTGTATCCATTTACTTACAAAAGCCTCAAGGTTTTCCTTCCTTATAGCTGAGTAGTTCTCCATTGTATAAAAGTGGCATGTCTTTCTAATCAATCTGCAGCTGAAGGACGAGCTACCCCTATTTGGTTCCCTGCCACATAGAGTATTATGTTCTCATCTTTGACTTTCAGTACACAAACCCTGTTTCAGGTTGATTATATTTCTTATATAGAGCATCTTGGTGGACCCTATCTCCTGATCCACTCTGACTGTATTTCTTTTTATTAGTGTATCAAGGCCATCTATGTTAGTGATTATAGCCAAACTTCTCTGCCTCATTTCTGCCATGCAATTTTTGGTTGTCTACTTTTCCCCTTCATTACACTGTTTGCTCCATTCAGTGAGACTCCTCTGATGCTGTTCTTGAAACCATGGTCTTTTTTTTTTTTCTCTAGAATGTCCTTCAGTATTTTTTGTAGGGTTGGATTGATGGTCACGAATTGCCCCAGTTCCTTTTTGTCATGGAATCATCTTGTTTCTCCAGTAATTTTGAGAGATAGTTTTGCAGGGTACATCAATCTGGGTTAGAGATTATTTTCTTTCAAGGCTTGGAATACTTTGCTCCAAGCTCTTCTGAGTTTGATGGTTTGTGTTAAGAAGTCTGTCATGATTCTGGTGGGTTTTCCTTTATTGGTGATCTGTTTCTTTTCTCAGACCACTTTTAATATTCTGTTTTTGTGTTGAGTTTTGGGGATCTTGACTATTATATGTCTGGGTATAGATCTATTTTGGTTATGGCTGGCTAGAGTTCTGTATTCCTCATGTATCCGGATAATATTTCCTTTTCCTATGCTTGGGAAGTTTTTTTTTTTAATTATTTCCTTCTTCATTCACTATTCTTAAGTTATAGATCCTCTTGTCATCTTCTTCACTATTCTTAAGTTATAGATCCTCTTGTCATCTTTTAGCCTTTGTATTGTTACTTCCTGTCTCCTTGTTATTTTTAAGAGATCCTTCCTTTTGCAATCTCACATTACAAACCTGTCTTCAAGGTTTGATAGTCTGTCTTTAGTTTCTTTCAAGCAGTTTTGCCAGGTTTCAATGAAGATTTTAATTTCTTGGTAGTCTCTTTGAATCTGTTTCATGTATTCTAGATTTTTTTTATATTCTTCATCAAGGGTTTCTCTCCTTTTTCTATGTCCCTCTATTCTTCCATGTCTTCTTGAGAGATACTTAGCATTTCTTTTATTATTTTTCTTGTATCTTCCTTTACTTGTATTAGAATTTCTGTTTTTAGTTCTTTTATAATGTCACAAACATAGTTCTTTTGTCAGATACTGCTTTTTCTGACACTGCAGGTGTGCAACCCCTGATCTCTTCTGTGTTTACCTCCCCAGGGCCAGTAGTGTTTGTATTAGGGGCTGGAGATTTCCTTTTGTTTCTTCCTCTTGTCATGTTTCTGGCTTCCTCCAGAGGAGTGGACAATGGAGGTCCCCACACTTCCTGTATTGGCCGAGAATACTCTGAAGCATGCTGGCTAGGGATTGCTGCCCTCCCAAGTCTGTTGATGGCCCTTGAAGTACAATCAGGGGCAGGGAAGAATGGCCCCTCCCTTCTGAGTTGGTCAAGCTCTGGGAGTCTTCACTACATTAGTGTGTGCCGCACAGTCAGGGCTGGTTAGGTATAGTTTCAGGTAGACCTTGTCTTTTGCTATTGGATTGCACACAGAGGTGGAATTAAGTCTGAGCAATTCTCACCAATCTGCTCTGCACTATTAGTGGCTGACTGAAGCCACTGCAGTTCTGGTTCTGGGTTTACCCTGCCCAGCTCCAAAATGTTGCCCGGCCCCCTGGCCCACTCCCACCGGAGGACTGATTTCTGCGCACTCGCTGAAAGTCTGTACAGATCTCAGAGCCAGATCTCTGAGCTGAGTGCTGCTCTCCATTTTACTGCTCCCCTCCACGACCGACCACTTCCTCCAGCCAAGGCTCTCAGGCTCACCAACCCCCAACTTCACTATAACTACACATCTCTGGATCCAGCAGCATTTTGTACACAATGGGACCAGCTCCAGTGAGAGCGAGTCTGGCTACAGCCTTCCATCCATGATTTTCATTGCTTTCTTTTTTTTTTTTTTCTTTCCCTTTAGCTTTTTCCTGGGTCAAGAGGATCCATCTTTTTCTGTCTGGTCTTCTCCAGGATGTTTTATTCCATCATCTGAGCTGTTTCTCTCAGAGAGGCTCCCTATTTTGCTGCTTACTGATCCACCATCTTCCAGAACCCCCTTGGTTATGTATTTTAAATTGAAACCTCTCTAAATTTAGAACCAGACTGTTTTTGTTTGATGTCAATAAAAATCACAATAAAAGACTTGCCCCATTATTTTAAAACAACAACATATCAGGAAACTTGCTCAGATCTGTACTTGTAGAAATATAGAGACGAGTAAAATGTGTGAGATGTGGTTCCAGTCCAGTCTCTTATAGTTTTGTTGCCCTGGCATAGAGAATATATAGGCCCCAAAATGACCTAAATCCCAGCTACTCACTAGGCTGAGGTAGAAAGATCACAGATTCAAGGCCAGCCTAGCAAGTTGGTAAGACCCTGTCAGCAAAGGTGAGGGAAGCGTGCTCGGGGATATCCTTCAGTGTGAGATCACTTGCCTAGCATGTAGGTTCAGACTCGGCACCACACACACACCTAAATCTGATTATTACTACATTTAACTGTTCAGAGACTTAAAATAGCATTCTTCTTCCAACACGCTCCAACATTCCCCACACAACAGCTTCCATTATTATCTTAACTGAATTTTACCCTGGCAGTCAAAATTTACTTCAAAATTTTATTCATGTATATTAAATGCATATTTAGCTCTGTCTCTGTCTCTCTATGTGTGTCTGTCTTTCTCTGTCTCTTTCTCATTTGTTTGTTTGGCAGACATTCTCTACTGAGTCTTTAAGTGGTTTATTTCGATGGGATCATATATTTTATAACCGTAAAATGAAGCTGCCCCAGAATGCAAAGCATAATTCTAACATGGAAATCAGTGTTACTGGGGACAGATTTTTTATTTTTTTGAAATGGAGATCGAACTCACAATCTTGCACACACCACGCAGGTGCTGTACCACTGAGCTAAATCCCTGGCCTGGAAAGATTATTCTGATAAAACACTTCAGGGAGCTCATCACAACATCCAGACAGACGGCTCTGGTAGGGAAAAAAGAAAGCTTCTTAGGCCAAGAATGGTGTCTACCATCCAGATTTCCATCTTACCTCCTACAGGAAAAATTAGTTACCTTCAATATCCTATTGTTTTGCCTGGGAGATATGTAAATCAAAATAGCAATAATCATGTAAGCATGTATGTTAAACAGCAAAATAGTTTGTACTGATGGAGTGTTTCAAGTTATATTTTGAACTGGAATCCACATGTTAAAAACTTGTCTCCTGTTTTCTCTCATGTCACCCATTTTAAGACCATCTAGTCCCCCTGAGTGTTAAGCACTAAATATATTCTTGCAACTGAAAAGAACACCTAAGTAGTTCTTCATGTCAAGCACTGGAGCTAGTTTGGTATGCTATCAAAACTAGTCTAAAGCTTGATTATAGTTTGCCACATTCACCCATAATTTAGCCCATAATTCTTAAACTAACAGAATTCCAAGTGCAAATTAAGTTTGTCTTATGTGGTTTTAAGAAAAATCTGTAAGCAAGCATTTAAATGTTAAGAGATTCTGCATAAAAATCATCTAGAGGTGCAGCTCATTATGCTGAGCACCTGCGAGGCTCTGGGTTCATCCCCTGTATCTCACACACACGTACACATGCACACGTACACACATGTACACACACACACACGCACACCCCTTCATTTGGTCTTCTGGTTATAAATAAAACATTTTGATTGATGACCATATTTCTAGGTTGTTGTTGGATTGTTGAACAGATCTGTTTGCACTCTCACTGCTTTAGTGTCCACTTTGTGTGCTTTAATTCTGTAACTTGAATAACTATTTCTAAAAGAACAATATGTAATGTATCAACTAGTGATTTCTTACTATTTATCTTCTTTTCTTGAATTTCTGTAGTATTTCTACCTTTTTCCTGTTTTTTTTTTCCTCTTTAAATAAATAAATAAATAAATAAATAAATAAATAAATAAAACATTTTGGAATGATTTCTTATCCCTGAGTAAGCCAACAAAGAGATAACATGCACTGACACTGTACTATTTGGAAAGACACTATTGGTTTTTGCTTAACATTCCTGGATATTTATTATACTGAGCCTTTTAAGTATTTTTACATGGTAGAAATTAAATTTTATAAAGGCACTTGCAATTCAACATTAGCAGTATAATCCAAACAAAAGGTAATTTGGGGAAAAGTTGAAAAGTATATTAGCACCATGTCAGACATTTATTTAGTTTCTTGTACCTCCATAGAAATGACAGCTGAAAAATCTTAAACATTCTGCTCCAACTGCCATGGTTCATATAGATTATTATTTTATCTTATTGTCATGACAAGTCATAAAGCAGATATTGAATGATATTATGTGTTTAATAATAACAAAAAAGGAAAAAAAATCTCTAAACCTTGGATGGGTATATTGCCTGATCTCACACAATTTGCAAGGATTGAACTGAGAAAATATTTTTCTTAAAATACACATTCTTGACTACTCATTTGCTTACTCTGACTTATATTGGCCCTATATTATAAACTTTTTAAAATATATCTTTAATTGTTTAAATACTTAAAATATAATACTTGGAAACATAAAGCATACAGTTATATAAATAAATATTCATCCTTATATTTAATACAATGTTCCACATACATTGACTTCTAAGGTCATATGTCATATAAAATGGTCTTATGTGAGTGGCACATCAAAGATGTAACATTGGATAGCAATTTCATTTAGTATCTTCCTTTCCCCTTTACTTTGCTATTGCAAAAAAATTATGTATGTGCCCTCAAGTAATTAGCAAAGACGTTGTTGTTCAGTTGAATTTTAAACTAATTAATCTGACCTAATTTCTGTCAAAAATAATTAGGATAAAATATGTCCTCCCTAAGCAACTCCTTTGAGCCAAGATGCTAAAGCACAATATCTCCTGTGTATGCACTATTCAGAAAATTTAGAGCATCATTTATTAATAGTTTTAGATGAAATGGTACAATGCTACCATGTGAATTGCCGCCTAGATATCATTACCTTCTCAATTTGTATATTTAAATAAAGACAAGAAGCTGAATCAACATGGGTTTCTGATGTGACTGATAATTCAGCCCTTTAACATGGTTTACAATTAAAATGTGATAGTCCTCCCTCTTCCAGAAGGCTTTTAGATGGTATGGGCTCCATTTCTCAGTCTGCTACTATTCCAACTATAAAACTGATTAAGCATCTTCTGACCCTTATCTGTCAAAGAGAGCCTTTTTAAACACCCTTGGTGATAAAATGGATTGGGAAATGTCTCATGTCAAAATCGAGTTCCAATCTATGCATTTCAAGGATGATAATTAAGGAATAGCAAATAACCAAGCTATACCCACAGAAACACTTTGTCTGCATGCTGTGACT
>PVLA01001772.1:0-214438 GCA_004027455.1 Hydrochoerus hydrochaeris | reverse complement strand
TTAGTTTCTAGGCAACCAATAAGCACTGAATTACATTAAGCTCTTTATTTCAAGGCTGTGGTTCAGGATGTTGCTGCATGTTTGTCCATTGATAGAGACGACAGCATAAAATTTATTAATTCTGTTTAATCTTCAGTACTTCACTGATTCGGTGCTAAACCACATTACCTGTCTGTTTTTCATGTTTAAATTGCCTGGGTGTGGTGGTGCTGTTCTTAGATGTAGATTTGGCAAAGGTTCTGTAAGCTGTGGTTTGCAATCTCAGGAGCAGAATTTATACATTTTCCAGTATTGGGGGATCTTCCAGCAATTTAATACAGCCTATTTGAAAATTAAAAGTTTTAAGATCTCCTTTCTTGAATTTCCACCATTTCTACAGCTGACTTTCAATAAGAAAGTGCAGAGACATGTGGTTTAAGAATGATCTGAAAATGTAGTAAGCATTTTATTTGTTTTAGTATGTTAAGGTTTTGGTGTGACAAAGACGCTCTTAGAAAAATTAATTTTGGGGAGGTGGGTTAAAGAATAAAGCCTGAGACCTCAGATTTCATCTAGGACTGTATAAGGGTAAAGATTAACTTTGCAGCAGGACTCTTCTCTATTTTGAATGTGAATGTTTTATGACATTTTCTCAAAACTTCTCAGAAAGTTCTCTCTCCCCACTCCCACTCTGTCTCTCCCCTCTTTGTTTACTCCCTCTATCTCTGTCTCTATCTCTTCTGTCTCTTCTTTCCTCCCTGCCCAATCTGTGTGTGTCTATTTTGTAAAGGACTTTGGTCAATCTAAGTTTACCATGCATTTAATTCCTGACAATTGAGCAAAATGTTTGCTCACACTGTCATTTCTTAAAACACAAAGCAATAACCTACATTGGGGCTGTGGATGTAGTTCAGTGATAAAGCACTTACTACATATGCACAAGGCCCTGGGCTCAATTTCCAGCACACACACACACACACACACACACACACACACACTCAGCCAATAATTTACACTGGCTACACTAAAGGAATGACTTGAATCATAGCGAAGACTTTTCAGTTCTCAGACTTAACAGTAATTTCTTTTTCTTTGATTCTTTACAGTCTATCTGGTAGGTGAGGAATAGTGTATATTGTTGTGCGATTAAATAAATTGAATAATCTCATGTCAGAGAGAGCCAATTATTTGCCACAGTTTCATGATAGACAAACCTTCCAACAGTTTCCATCACTAGTAAGGACTTCTGCTACACCAGATTAAGATGGCACTGTCCAACCTCCCTTGCTTCTATTAGATTCTATGATTTTTGGGTTTGCTTCATTCAGTTTGGGCAGAAGTTATACATGCCATTTATAGTTCTGACTACACATTCTTAATATGCGATCAAACAGGTATCTCTTTTTATTCCTCTTCAGTAGAATATCAGTAAAAACTTTTCTGGGAAACAACCAGATGCCTTGGAATATCCTCCTGACTTCATGGAGCACAACTTCTCTAGATTCCTGCTAGTAACCCTGTTAATCACTGCTGTGTGTTACAGCAGTTAGTGTTACCTTAACTTATAGGAGCATTACAATAGGGAAACTTCAGACAGTATACTCACAACCACTCTTAAATAACTGCTATGTGTCATATACTGTAGTTTTCAATGATTCTGTGATAAGCAACAGAAGAATGGAGTTTTTAGACTAGTGGGAAAAATAGACATAATTCACATTATTGCAGTAAAGTTATTTGATACATATACATTTAAGAAATGCTATCAAGATACTAGATCAAGGAAGATAATTAAGGAATGGCTTGCTATGAAGTATGTAAGATAGTAAAATCTAGGGAGGACAAAATAATTTTATTTATCAATTAGTAGTAATATTATTTATAAATGTTATCTTTAATTGAAAGAAACTGGATTTCAAATTATGTACACAGGAAACTGAGTCCAGAGAGGACTTTTAGACTTAATAGTTGAATCATTTCTTACAGTAATTACATTCCCCCTTATTTATTTATGTTTATTTATTTTAATGAGAAAAAAACAAAAGAAAAACAAAAAATAAGAGACATACAAACAACAGCTAAGAGAACAATGAAACCTCAACAATAGCAATATAGGCTTTCAAAATAAGATGATGGGAATTTAATGATGGTTGTAATGTGGCATATTGTTGTCTTCAAAAGAGTTGCTTAGAATACCAGATATAGACATGCAAAGTTGATCTAATCATGAGTATTAACTGCTCTTTTCCAAGAACTAATACAGTTAGTAGTATAATCATCTTAGCTATTTTATGCATCTATATACAAATTGATATCTTTTTCCTTTTCCCTTCCTTCTTTTCTCATTTCCCTTATCCCAGTTATTTTTCCCCTTTAAGTAGTTTCTTACTCTTTCACTACATCTATTGTAGATTTTGTATCTTTATTTCCCCCACATTCAAACTACAAAGGCAAATAGATGAGATCAGGTGCATTCAGGGTGGTAGACTACAATGGCACTTAGAAAACATTTCAGTTATCATTTCTTTACATAGATAACGAAAAGTATGTTTGCCAAGCTAATAATACTACTCATTCCAATATGTGAAAAATTTATTATGAGGCAGGAACTACATTATTGTCTATTTTAAAACATTTTTAATGTGAAATTTGACTTCTACAAAAGACAGGGCCACCATCAAGAGATATAAGCTAGAATTTATCACACATGCAAAGAAAAACACCTTTATCAGGTTATCCAGTTCAAGAAACTGAAAATTACCTGTTTCCCATCTTTTCCTTCCAACCTGCTCACAACTCTTACCACTTTCAATTAATCAATTTTATTGGTATGTGTGTGAACATAGTATATAACTATTACGTTTGTTTGGGGGAATTTGTGCTATCTTGACCTAGTATCTTGATAGCATCTTGGTTCTAGCTAGTAGTTCAGTCATTCTTAGACCCCCTTGATCCCCTTGCCCATCTCCAAAACCTCTGCTTGCCTCTTTTCTATCTTCTCTCCTTTACTTTACTATTTAACTTACTTATATTTTGGGAATATAATAAGACAGTCCAAAAACACAGGTATAAGCAAAAATGAAGACATAGACAAAAGCAGGACTTCCTGAATAGAACTCCAATAGCAATGTTTAATTTTCTATGTTTCACTTAACATGAGAATCTCAAGATCTATCCATTTTCATACAAATGACTCAAATCCACCTTTTTAAATTGCAGAATAATACTCCATTGTGTGTTATCTATGTGTGTGTGTGTGTGTGTATATATATATATATATATATATATATATATATAGTATATTTCTCTATGGATAGGCAACTAAACTCCTTCTGTAGTTCAGTAGTTTTGAATCTGGTTGCTTTGAACAAGATATGGATGATATGCTCTGTTTATGATTAAGTAGAATCAACAAAATGGTCATATTACCAAAACATACATATATATATATATATATATATATATATATATATATATTCAGTACAATTGTTATCAAAATAGTGATAAAATTCTTCACAAAACTAGAAAAAAGTAGTTAAATTTATATTCTTTTATTTGTTTATTTTTATAAGTACATGTTGAATGCAAAATGAATATATTCATTGTTTGAAATTGCTACATGTGCCTAGATGGATAAAGAAAATATGGCATTTGTACACAATTGAGTACTACTCTGCCATAAAGAAGGATACATCTGAGTCATTTGTAGGAGAATGAATATATTTTGATTCTACGGTGTTAAGTAAAACCAATTAGATGCGCAAGTTGAAATGCCATATAGATTCTCCTATATGAAAAAACAAAAGTGCAAATAATTAAAAAGCAAAATAAAAACAAAATCATAGGAAACAGGGAGATAGGTCTTTTAGAAATCGGAAGAGGATCATAAAGGAGGAGAAAAGAAAAGAATTCAAATTTATATTGAAACAGAGGAGATCCAAAAGCCCAAAAATAGCCAAAGTATTCCTAAAGAGGGAGTAAAGAAATCCAAGCAGGAGGCTCTATGAGTCTGGATTTCCAGACTTACTATGAAGACATAGCACGCAAACAGACAGACAGACCAGTCGAATTGAGTACACAGAAACAAAAACATGCATCTTTGGCCATCTGAACTTTGATAAAGGGTCTAAAAACAGATGCTGGAGAAAGAAAACCTTTTTTAAAAAATGGTTCTGGGAAATTGGTTATCCACGTACCAAAAAACGAAACTAGATCTGTGTCTGTCACCCTGTACTAAAATCAAATAAAAACGGATCAAAGACCTTGATGAAAATAGAAGTAATGAAACTGCTGTAAGACAGAAAAAACTGCTGGAAGACAGTCTAAAAACACAGGTATAAGCAAAAATGAAGACATAGACATAGGTGGGAATTCCTGAATAGAGCTCCAATAGCACAAGAAATAATACTGTGAATTGACAAATGGAACTAGGTTAAGTTAAACACTTCTTTATGATTGAAGAAACAAGGGAAGAGACAATCCACAGAATGGGAAAAAAATTGCCAGCTTCTCTTTTGATAGAGAACTAATATCTAGACTATATAAAGAACTGAAAAATTGACTCCCCCCAAAACCAAATAACACAACTTAAAAATGGGGAAATTAACTGAAGCAATTCACATCACTAGGGTGTTCATAAAAATGTTCATCTTTATCCATTAGGGAAACACAAACCAAAGCTGCTCCATGATTCCATCGTGCTCCAGTAAGACTGGCTATCGCTAGGAAAACACGCACACGCACACATCAGACAGTAAATGCTGGAGCTGGCTATGACATGGTAGAAAGAAATTCTTCAAAAATGTCTGTGGACATGCGAACAAGTACAGCAACTATGGAAACAGGTGTAGAGATTCATCAAAAAATTAAAAAGATGAATTCCATGTGATAAGCTATACCTCTGCTATTTCCCCCAAGAAAAACATTTTTATTAGTACAGTTACCTTACATTTTCTTACAGTTTTGCTACATTTCCATGCACTCAAATTTGCTGTATTTTAGTCATTTTTTAAATTCAAGTACAATGACTTCTACTGCATTGGTTACCTGATTACAATATCATCAACTTTTAGTTTTATATATGATGGTTTAAGCTCACTCTACACTGTACTATGGGAGCAACTAATAGAGAAAATAGATGACCAGTGTTCTTAGAATGTCATTGTTCATTTTTCATTTAATTGATGATGACATGGGTAAGATACAGTAATTTCTTCTTGCTCTCAAGTTGTTTGTACCATTTTTATTGCATTATTTCTGCCTTTTTATAAGACCATTTTTATACATAAAGGCATGCCTTGTTCTCATTTCCTGAAATGTTCTTATTTGGAAGTCTTGTAGGGTTAAGTTTTAACTCAACCAAGGAGTCTCTTGTGAACATCTTACCTGCCAACTTACTCTCTATTCATTACTCCTCATGTTTACAGTTCAAAAATTTACCACTGTCAGTAGTTATTTTGTTTATGTTTTATTCATTCTAAATTTTTTGCAGGACCTCTCTTCCTTACCTTGCTATAATGTAAACACTAGGAGTGACATTATTGAGAAAGATATCTCCAGTTTCTGGAGTTATACCTGGCTCATAAAAGGTAATCAATAATTGTCTAAGAAAACAGAAGAAACAAAGGAAAAAAATGAGGCGAGAGAGAGAAAGTTGGAGGGAAAAAGAGGGATGAAGGGATATTCATTCAGGCCAAGGAATAAAGAAACTATGCAAACAATAGAAACATTGCAATTACGTACATCACCTGTGAGAGGATTTGTGTGCTCAGATCTTACAAGGAGAGTGAACAACCCAAAAGGTACCACATCACTGAAGGTTAGAAACAAGCAGGAAGTCCAGTGTTTCTTTGTCACTATGCAAACAGGAAGCAACCAGGGAACCCAAAGCCCAGGAAAGTGTGAGACCATCATTCCAATTTTCTGTATATGTCTGTGCCATGCTGTATATAAATGAATCCCTAACTGACTGGCTAATGTGCCTCTCAAAGAAAGAATCTACATCAAAGTGACTCCAGGATTTCTAGCCATAGAAATGAGACAGGAAAGTGTGGTCACTAGATCCTGGTATCAAAGAACAAAATAAGGACAAAAAGAAGACAGAGAAAGAGGAGGAACAAGAGGAGCAGGAGGAGGAGGAGGAACCTAATTAGAAATGGTTCATTATTCTCTCACACTCCTTTTGAGAAAACTGATTATGTCCAGAGTTCAATGTGAGCAGGACACTCTGGTATCCCTAGAAGAGGTTTTGCAGCCCCTGAAAAATTGCTTAAGTTGACCACTATTGTATAACTGACAAAGAGTGTGGATATTGACGAGGGTCTAGGAAGATGTATACTAATACAATAAGAGGAGTGATCCCCAGGAAATCACAGGACAATAACAATCATAGTATAAGTATCAATTCTAGGGATCGATAAAAGTGTTAGCAATAAAATAAATGATGTTTTAAATAATGGCAGGAGGTGACAAGCAGTCTTGTTGGTAGATTTAATAACAATGGAATAAATACTTGAAATTATGGTGAAATAAAATTTTAAATTATCTGTAGTATCAAAAGGACACATGTTAACCTTTTAATCAATAATATTTTCTACTTAGGAATGCTGTTTCTGTTCCTCAGAAGTGGACAATTTTAATTTTAACATGTTAGCTAGTGAGAAACATGACTCATTTTATAAACTACTTGGTAAGAATATAAAGTAAGTAAAGTAGGGCATGAACTGTGTCCTGTAGATACCAAATTCCTTTTCTAAAGTCATTGCTGAGGAAATAGCAGAATAGAACAACCCAGGAAGTCTGGGAAAATTATACAGGACAGTAGTGAATAGAATGCAAGAGGGGAGAGGATACCAGCATTTCTGAGCACACACAGAAAAATGACATTGATGTGATGACTATGACACCTAAATGGAGCAGAGAAAGTAGGACAGAGTGCTGCCTTTCATTTGTGCGAGCTCAAAGGTAAAGAGTTGCAGAGAAATTTTGCTTGGCAGTGAACTTAATACCTGCCTCCTCTTTCCCCCATTTAAAAAAAATGGCAAAATTATACTTGGGAGCAAGATCGTCTTACCGCTATAGTTGACTCAGCAGTCCACATTTATATATCAAATTCCAAAGACTGTGATAGAATAAGTGAAGTTCATTTTGCTACTTTGCAAAAGTATCTTAGCTTCCTGTTTCTCTCGCGTTGTGACTCACGGATGGCTTATCTCTGAAGACCAAAGCAACCCAGGAAAGTGTTAATAGCATCCCAAGTCTGATCTGTGTGTGCATTAAGAGCTGCCACTCTCTGTCTGTACAGCTTAAATACGTTCCATTTCCCACTCATTTCAGGAACAAAAAGTATGACTCAAATGGATCCTCTCAGGAATTCAGAGTATATGATCTATTTAACTAAAGTAGCACAGGAAATTCTCAAATCTAAGTAGAAAGAAAACCAGTTCCAGCCGCAAAGCTCTTATTTTCTAGCCTAGCAATGAGGCACCATTGAATGAAAATTTGCAGTTACCATGTCATTTAAAGGTTATTTCTGTCCAACTTTATAGATTTTTAGAACAGAAAGAGATATTCCTGGTCATCTATGAATTGTGACCTCATCATTCAGATGAAAACATGATAGCCCACAGAGGAAGAGTGGCTTATACAGTTTGTTCCTTCCTGCGTTTATGCAATAAACATCCACTACACCTGGGCCAGTCACTTCATTAGGGTTTCTAGATCCAGTAGTGACTGTATCTGAGTCTCTCCCCTTGGAAACTTTCCATGCATTGATCACTTAAGGTGAATACACTGAAAAGTCCACCATGGGCATTTCTGGAGCACAAAAGAAAATAGTGTACATAGTGCTACAAGTTCAGTCTAACGTGCCATGAGGCTGAGTTCAAGTCCGACACTAGGGTTTATGACCATGGGCAACTGACTTCACTTGGCTGCGCTTCAATCTCCTTTCTATAAAATGTTGACAGTGCTAGCAATCTTCCTTTAAGGTTGCTTTATCAGTAAATGTAGTAGTGGTAGAGTATCCATTGTTATTGATATTCAGATCTAGAAAGTAAAAAGAAAGTTTTCCAGCAGAGAAATAATATTAAGAATAAATATTCAGGTTCAAGCTATGTATTCACACAGTTTTCTCAGGTCTTTGTCCTGGTTTCCTAAGCTGGATCTCTGAGCTCATGTGGCTTTTCAAATCCCAAGTGTTTCTCTTAGGTTCTAACTGCTCTGCACACAGAACTCAAGGGGGTGCTTCGGGCTCACAATGAATCTGGACCCGTACCTCATGTGTTCCAGCAAATAGCAGTGAAGTCCACGAGGAACGAGCAGTTCCTTGGAATTCTTCAAAGGTGTTGTGTGACATCTCGGACTATCTGTTTTTACCTACTACACTAACCAAGGTGAATGCTATGAAAACAGTGTATTTTTCCATACATAAGTATAATTTGATAACATTTCAAAATCTTCCATTACAGACGGTTTAAAGTCTACAGATAATGTAAAGTCTGAGCTGCATCAGTTATCCAATGCCTAGTAACCAAACTGAAAAAACTTAGTTACTAAAGAACGTTAACGATTGAATCCACAGTTGGAGACCTTGTGTCTGTACATCAACTCAGGAGTTTGTATGGAGCCGCTGGGATCTGCTTTAAGGTGGCTCACTAGTACAGACTGCGAGTTGGTGATGGTTATTGGTAGTGAACTCAGTCAGTGTTACAGAGCTTCATTTCCTGCCAGCAGCTTATTTGAGCTCCTTGTACCACCACAACCTCAACACAGAGTCCTGAAACAGTGGCTTAGGGTTCCTGAAAGAAAGTACCCAAGAAACTGTGGGCTTTTTGACATAGCTTCAAGAGTCAAATAGCAACGGTTCAAAAACAGTCCTAAGCTCACTCATATTCAGGGGAAAGGAGCACAGACCTCAAAAATCTGTAGGATAAATGTGAAGTTACATTATAAGAAGAGTATGTGGATGGAACTATCTTAAAACAATAAAATCTGCTACAAATGTCATTTTTGCTTTGCCTACCTGTGTAGCACACTGTCTGATACAACACTGCTACTTAAAAAATTAATAAATTGATACTAATACTTGTGCTTTCTGATGCATTTATTAAAAAATTAATAAATTAATACTAATGATTGCACTTTCTGATGCATACAGATTTTTGGTGCCCAATTTGTCTCCTAGCTTGAAATTTTACCCATTAATCTGGACATTTACTTCTGAATGCCTACAGTTAATGCTGGAGTCTTAAAACTCTTTGGAGACTCAGGAGATGATTACAAAGACAGATTGGTTGTGCCTTTGAGAGTAGTAATTTGAATAAATGGGGTGGAATTTGATTGTAAAGATTTATCAAGTCATCAAAGTATATTATGAGAGAAGAAAATAGTTCTGAAAGAGGAAAATAATTGACCAGAATCATTGGGATAAAGAAAAAAGTGGGGTGATAAATGAGCCAGTAGCTTCTAGGGGAACAGCAGCCAACAGAAGCATCCGCAGTGATGTTTAATTAATGAACAGCAGCAGAAGAGGGTGCTCTAGAAAGATTAGAGATAGCAATTGAGGTTGCGCCTCCTGGGAGATATTGGATGACTGAAGAGCTCCTGTGCATGCCGTGATTAAAATAATCAACAAGAATGTCGAACACTGAATCATGAGTTTGAAAGATTTAGTGTCTGTATCTAATGCTGTGGCAAACATCAAACTGTAATTTCTGACTCATCACAGAGTGTGGGGAAGACCACCAAGATAATGACTATTTGTGAAAGTCATAGAAGTGTTTTGTTCCATGTCAACTTGAACCTGTTATAAAATTATCCATCAAAATATTAGCTCCACACATTATTATTATAAAACATACTCATAGACAAACATTACAACTTGAACTGTGTAAATTTCTCCTTTACATCATTTATAATTATTTTACTTTTAAAGGAAAAGAGTTTGTCCAGACTATTTAATGAGTTGAAACTTGTCCATCTAACTTCAGAACAGATGCAAAATAGAATGAACTACATCATTCTTGCCTATTTCACCAAAAGGGAGTATTATTTGGAATCTTCCAAAATGTCTGGTATTTACCCCACTATGATTGAAATTTTTAAAAAGGAAATTTGTTTCCTTTAGTTTCTTATCATTATTTCCTAAATTATTGTTATAGAAGAAGAGTCACACTTACAGGTATTTGGCTGAGGGCTACAAGTTAACGTGAGAGTCGTATAATTCTCTTGTCATCTATCTAAACCCATTTTGTTGCTTCAGTGTTGTGAATGACCAATGATCATATGATTTATGCTTTTCCTTAGTTCACTGGACTCTGGTGAATACTTGATTTGAGAGGAAGCATACTTTTAGTGTATGGTAAAACATCCTTATTTGCAGTGTAATGACATTGAATTGGGACATCGTGCTGTTATCACTGGTACTTCTAAAGAATCCCTTCGATATTCTGGATGTAGCTTCAGATTTTCTATGAAGGATCAAAAATTTGACCTGCGTTAAATTCAACATCTCAGTATGAAAGGCATGCTATAGTTTATATCCTTTTCAAATTAACATTGTTTTGTTTGTTTGTTTATTTGTTCTTTCCAGGGATTGAACTCACAACCTCATTGACATTTTTCGGGCTCTCAGATTAAGGCATCTGAAGCAGACAGGACATGAGCCTTCGCATACATTAATTTGTATAGCAAACCTTTATTATAGACCAAAAGCATGGTATAGTAACAAAGTGAATATTTCCTCAAAGTGACTACTGTCTTGGTAGCAATGATTGTTTTGTTGGTTTGTGAAATTAACTATATAAAAAGCAAAATACAGTATTAGATATTAGGAAATAGGGAAATCGATTTTTCTCAATGGGGAGGGAATCAAAATATGCAGGAAGGGAAGAGAAGGAATTAAAAGAGGATGAAAAAGGGAATGAAGATGTGTTATGTACATCTGCCAACTCCCCCCAAGGAATGTACACATCATGTACTGTAAACATGTACTAATAAAGAGTATGATATGAAAAAAATGTGAAAAATAAAACCTCAAGTGTTCTGGCAACACTTGAGATGCTGCTACAGGATTTAAAGTGTGCTTTCTTCATTTCCACTGGGCTCTCACTCCCCACTGCCACCTCTACATAGTCCTAGTTAGTATCTCTCATGTTCGATATTAATATATGTATGTATAGGTGCTCTTTAATAGAAAGACATGAGTAACTCCTTTTCCAGTGCCTCTGAATACAAGGCACCAGGTACAGGATTTTGCATACAGTATGTTAATTTTTTAAAAATGCTTTTCTCATTTAATTTTAATAAGCATTGCATCAGGATCATTCGCAAGCTTGGAATAATGGTCCAAAACATGTGCTCACATGCATGTCACATCATCATTGTTGTCTTCCTAGCAGATAATAAAAGGCATTTAACTCAGGATTAATTTTCTTCTTTATATTTTCTTTCTACATGTCCTTGTTCTCTGCATTTTGCTTGTTTAGGTATTCTTGGTTTGCATACTTTAAATCCCTCAAGAGAGTCTTCAGCCATCTAATAGAAACATATGACTAAGAAAACAAAATAATATATAAAATCTTGCAAACCACTTCATCTTTCAGTTGGTGGCCTGTCCGTCTGAAAGAGAGTAAATATTTGGCTGAACCCAGTTGTCAATCAAAAGTAAGGAAAATGGGTTTCTCTATGCACTTTATGTTTCTCTTTTAAGACTGGCTTTTGACTCATGCAAGACCAGCTGCACCATTACTTAGCTGTTACTTTCTTTTCATTCCCCTGTGTATGTCCTGTAGCATCTGGAGTGACACTTGGCCCATGGATGATCCTCAACAATGTATGTTGCATTTGTTACTCTGTTTAGTCTTTTGGAGGCAGAGGGTTGGGGAGTACAAGGGAAAAAAAAGGAATAATTGAGTTAGAAATCTCCACCGTCTCAGCTTTTGGATTCATTCACCACAATTGCATTTTTGAGCTATGTCATCTTGGTCAAGTTGCTGGAACACTCAGTATCTTGGTTTTTTCCTTTATGAATAGCGTTGTGTTTGTTAAAATGTTAATAGTTTTATGAAATTCTTGGAACAGAATCCACATACAATATGAGCAGATATATGGACTCTCCCACAAAGAATGAATTAATATATAATAGTAACTATAAAGAAAAATTTAAATGTCTAAAATAATCTTTTAAACCCTCACAACCTTCTACAACACCAAGAGTCACAGTACAATAATCTCTTTCATAACTTTAACACAAAAATTAGGAAACCAGGTCTGGTTTGAATGAGTAGAAACCTTACCATGACATAAAGGGAAGGAGCCAAATGAGAGCTCCTTGTTTCCCAGGATGTGGTTTTCCTTATCCTAAGATGCATTTTAGAGAAAGACATTGATACACCTCTGATAATTCCAGATCTTTTTAAAAGAATGCTTTAAATATATATTCTTACAATATCCGTAACAGGAAAGAAAGTGAGATTCTCACAAGCTTTCAGGAGAAACAGATCAGAAACTTTTTTTCTAAATAAAGAACTTATTTTCATGGTTCCTGGTCTCTCTGACCTAAATTGCAGTAATTCTGTATGTGTGAAATTACCTTTTCTAGGACAGGAAGATCATAGGGGGAAAAAAAAGGAGAAAAATGGTGAGAGAGTGAAAGAAAGAATGTACAGTATAGGTAAGAGTTCAGGCTTCCTCACAAGAGCCTGAAACTAATGAGAAACTAAATCGTTACAACGAAGTGAACTCAGAAATGGAAACCACTGCTCGGAAGGGCCAGGAATTCTCTCCCCTGGAAAGCCATATTTAGGAGCTGTCCAGAGATCTTTTACAAACTAAAATACAATTATGTTGAGGGCAGAGAATGGCATCTAATTGAGTTCTCTCTTTCCAGGACCTATTTTATTAAAGTTTTTTATCACTTTCAAGTTCCTGGTGATGGCTTGCAGATTTATTTCTGTAATTAAATGGGTTGTTATTTACCAGCAGAAATAAAGCTGGCATAAAAAGATACATGATCAGTAACATAGTTCAGACTTTATGAATTATTAGTAAGCTCTGATGAATGAGATCATTACTTCTCTCCACTCAGGTTCACAAATTTTGTTTTGGGTCTACATACTGACACGAGGTCAAAAAAAGCCAGTTACTAGCAATTCATGACCATCCATGGTTCTTTTTCCCTTGTCCTTTATTTGAGGATCCATCATAAAAATATCACAAAATATAAACTTTCCATTGTGCTGTGGTCAGCACCATGAGCAGCACTTGAACAGTGTGAGTTACAGTCATAATATTATCGCTGGCAGGTGTTGTACTGTGGGATGGATTTTGTAAACTGGGATTTGATGTGTGGGAGCATCCAGCTTGGCGTTAGGGTTCCACATGTTCAGGGTGGGTGGTTTATGCACGGAGAGGTTCTGCGTGAGTCGGCTTGATACAGAGTTGGCATTTTTACATGATGAAGGAATTTTGGAAGTTAATTATGCTACTCTGATGCTCACGAATCTTAAATTTAAGGATTTTAGATTTATGAGAATCTCTACTCGGGACAAACAGTACTAAAAAGGGGTGATATACTATTTCAGGCAGAAAAATGAGGTCAAAAGAGAACTTCTGGGCCCACCATTCACAATAAATCTTTGCTGAGCTTTTCCAACCATGATATTCATTTTGAATTCCTCTGTAGAAATAATACTGCTCATAAAATCTACTAAAGTTGCCCAAATGTATTTTGATGGTGAAAGATAAAAGAATATATAATATTCAGTTTGGAACATTTGATAAACCTCTAACAAATTGTAGATATTTAATATAATGGAATTTTCTATTCTTTTTTGTAATAGTGGTAAAATAGTGAGTGATAAACTTTGGACGTTGCTAGAAAAAACATGAAGAAAATAAAGATATATGTCTTAGTGTTACAGTTGGTTAACATAGTTCATATATCAGTCAGGAAGCACATGATTCTGCTGTATGAAAAAATCCCCAACTATCAATGGCTTGAAGCAATGAAGGTCTTTCTCATGACATATGTCCATCTTGGGTCAGTGGGAATCTCTGTTTCTCATTTTCTTCACTCAGACACAGAGTGATGCATCTTCCAGCCTTTGGAATATCGCTATCATCTTGGTAGACACATGAAAAGGTGAAGAATGATGCTCCAGCTCATAGATTCTTGCTTGCATGACATGGATCTACGAGAGATTCATTTGCCAGCCCCAGGTAAGGGTTAGTCTTAAAAATATCACAAATGCAACCCAACTATTGATACAGATTGAATGAAACTGAGAGCAGTTGCCAAATAACCACAATAGCTACCGAAATGTAAGACTCACATTTCCTTGATTAACAACATTCCTCCAAAAATATGCATTTTGTTTTTCATGTTCCCACCTCCACTTTATAACTTTTGCTATTAGAAATTTTCCTAGCAAGTATCACTGGATCAGGTGAAACCTGTGGTTTCACATACACAGAATTTTGGTGCTTGATCAGTCTTAGAGAATATTTCATTCATTCACTCCTTGACAGATAAAACAGATAAATTTCATCTAAATGTAAATTACTTATGTAATCACATAAATTTAACATCAAAGGCAACTACTGCTTTTTAATCACCATCTTTTCTGTCACCTTACATAGTAACTTTTGCCTTATTGTATCAGAAACAGTATTCTTGAAAAATTTCAATTGGAATTCCAATAACTTTTACATAGAAGGCAAGGTATTTTCAGCTTTGATTATTGCAGTGTGTTAATATGTTTATGTCCTTACACAAACCCTTTCTGATATAAGTTCAAGGAAGTGGGACTTTGAATTTCTTTAATGATTATTTAGTGTGAAGAATTTTCTCTGGCATAGTCAAGATAATCAAATAATATTTGCTAGGTTTTTATTCATTTGTTAGATTTTTCATATGTATTTTACTAGTTTCTGAATTGATAAGAGTTCTATTTCACTCTTTCAGGTATAATCAGCTTTTACCAAATTCCTGGGCAGTAGCAGTTTGGTTAAATTTCACGAGTGAAGAAATTTTTTTAATAAATATCATTAATTTAAGACAATTACGAGGACCACAGGGAAAAATATACATTGCTAGAAAGGCGAAACTACAATATATCTTTCAAATAAATCTTAATTACTTAATCTCATACAAATAAAAATAAACAACATCACTAGGGTTTCTTGAAATGGAACATTTACATAGAGAAATTTGTCAGCCCAGTTTAAAATTTGTAAATCTCTCATCAATTATCCAATGACCCACATTATATTTTTTTACTTTCCTGTGCTAATTCAGAAAACTGCCATCATTTCCACTTTAGGTGTCTTTAAACAATTTGTAAAGTATAACCAGGTTTACTTATCTTGCAAATATGCAGGTAGACTTGAAATTACTATAGTTATTAATAATCTTTAAAATATTTCACACATGTTTAAATATACTGTTCTTAAGTATTGATTACATTTAACTTTTCAGTAAAGGTCTTATTTTCAAAGTGTTTCAACTGCTCCTTCCTTTTTCTAAAAAACAGAAGTTAGACAGCTCAAGTATTGGATTGACCCAGACATAAAAGATTACAATGCAGTGTAGGTGAAAACCTAATGCAAACATCACCTCCAGGTGAGTTTCCTCCAACTCTACCTCCCATACCCCAACACATACCTCATTTTCCATAATATTTCTTTGACATCCAGCTGATTAGATTTGAAACTTCTGATTGCCTTCTCTGAGCAGCATTTTCCCTGTAGGGATCTGTTGGTTTCGTACTATGGTGTATTGAGATTTGTGTGTTTGTGGTACAACTAGGGGGAAGATGATTACTTAATGCTTTTTTGTTTCCCAGTTGAAGTACTAAGAAGCAAAAGGGCTGATACCAAAAGTTCAGTGAGCTTAGCTTCTGGAGGATTGCCTGGAGCAAATAGCAGTGCCAGCATCTTTAAACAACATGTGACAGACTTCTCTTTTGCCATCTCAGAAAAGCAGAGGTCAGCATTCTGACATGCTGAACAGCTAACTTTACGTTATATTAAATGGAAGTGGCTATTTTACCGGCTAATCCGTGGAGATCTGTGTAAGGCAGTCTGCATTAATGGTGCAAAAACCAAACTTCATAAAAGCAACTAAATTTTTGTTCCATTTCCTGTATTGTACTTCACCTCTGTAAAGTCCTTTTCTTTATTCTCTGTAGCCTTTCCAGTCACTCAAGCCAATTTTAGTTTTTATTACTCTCCAATTTGTCTCCTCCTTGCAGACCTACACACACACACACACACACACACACACACACACTGCTTGTTCCTATCCCAATATGTATCTTTGTTTCTTCACTAAAGATTTTCACTCTTATTGTGTTCAGAAGTATAAAGCATATGTCCTTCTATGTATCCAGAGAGACCACAGCAGTGATTGTCTATTTTTCACTGTCACAGTAATCAATAATCTGTTCTAGGCCAAACTATGTCTCACATTTGAATTTAAAGATCCACTCATTTAATCCACAAATACTTATTGAGTTACTACAATGTACTAGATATTTTCAAAATGAGATTAATATTTACTAATAACATTCAAGTCCATTGTTTTATAAAACACATTCATGTTACTCACTGTGTATACAGTTTTGACTTCCCGGTGAAAGCCAGGAGGGTTTTTACAGATAATAGAGGAGGAAGACAAGCTCTCACTGCTGCTGATACTGAGTAAAGGCAGCCAACTCTCCTGGGCCTTTTCTGTTGACTCAAGGAATACTGGCATATTTAAAAGAAACCCCAAAATGCTGTTTTGTCGTTGAACACTTCTTTTTAGTCTGAAAGTAAAATCTTACTGACTCAAAGGTGTGCAAAAGTATAAGAACTAAGTCATCATACTGAAGATGTTTAGTAAGAGGTCCAAGTTTGAATGGATCTACAAGTTATAATAACCAGAGATAAAGCACAGGCGGAAGAGAGACAATTTCCCAAGTCTTGCTAGGTATTTCCATGTTTGCAGCATCTGACTGTGGCTTCTCTTCGTTGATGTATGTGTTGGGAATGAGAGTGAGTGCTTGGCAAATCCAGCCTTGGAGAGACAAGCATGGGATGTGAACATACCACCAACAGATTTATCTAAAGCTTCGTAGCAGAAAATTCAAATGACTGTTGTGGGAATAGAGTCAGTGAACCAAAATAGGGTAATTCTGTCCCTCACTCAGTACTTAACACATAGAAAGACTTTTTTTTTTTCTAAACTCTAACCTTGACATCATCTGAACAACTAGATAGGTAGCTGTTTCCCTAGCTACCATTAGGTGAGAAAAAGAAGGCCATAAGCATAATCTAGAAATTTTAGTTTAACCAGACCCTCTAACAGTCTTTTAAGTTAGCTCTATTCATTTTCAATTATTTGTTAATCAGACCTGAAAACTGCTTTGGTTTTATTGAGGAAATAATTGAGGAAAGGGGATAATTTACCTACCCTGTGTATCTAAGTGATGTGCATTCACTGGCCCCACCTAGTAACTGTGCCGAATTCCTTTCGTGTAGATGTGGCTCCAGGAAATTAACATGAACACCATTAAAATATTGAGTGAGTAATATATGAATGTTATATTAAGTATAATATGCATATTTCCTATGTGTAGGAGGACATATCTATATACATGAGTAGAACTAGATCCACAAGGTAATTGAGGGTGAGTTGAAGAGGAGCAGATGTGTGAGCTTGGTTTCTGGGCTCCGTACTGCATCACTTCAGGAAATATTATAATGGCTTCCTATCAGAGTAGCTCAAATGTCACAGTAGAAAATGTCATTGGCATGTTTGGGCTGCCCATAAAAGGAGATTCAGTGTGGGTGACGTTTCTTTCTGGGGATCATGTACCATATCTCAACAGATATTATTTCACCTTTTGTGGTGGGAGGACACACATTACCAGATTCTCTCTCTCTCTCTCTCTCTCTCTCTCTCTCTCTCTCTCTCTGTTTAATCTGTTTGTCTCTGTTTTTCTGTCTTTCCCCAGTATTGACTTTGCAAAACAGATACATAAACACACACATATATTTGTTTATCAAATATAAGTCATAGTGATGATAAAGATAGGTTTGGAGTATGATGCAGAAAGATTAACTACCAGCCATGGGAAGCTGTTTTTGAATTCAAAAACTTACAGCTCAGTCTGTCATTTTGTGTCTGTATCTAAGCAGTTGAAATTTGATCTGAGTTTTGCTCCTTTCTGCTCAGATAAGGAAGAGAAGTCACACCTCAAAAGGGAGAAGGGACCAGTGACTCATATCATCTACTGTCCGTGGTTAAGTCAGAGGTGTGAATGAAATGAACCTTTCCAAAGTGTGAGACCCTCAAATGATGGAATGATAAAATAGAAGTGTCAAAGAAACTCATTAAGAATGGGGGAAGTGACCAGGCTACAAAGATAGCTTTTAGAAATCAGTACATGTGTGAAAATCTACTAAAAAATTACCAATCACCTTTCCAGGCTGAGCATAAAGACCAATTTTCTTGTTCAGTGAAACTATCCCTGATATTTTTCCACTCTCAAAAAGCATTTTGAATATGATACTTCAAGAATATGTGATATTATACCACATCATATCATATCAATCCGCCTGCAAACACAAACGTGTTGTCTCATTTGACCTCATTTTTTAAGGTGCTAAGTGTTGAAAACTATATTTAAAGTATTTCACTATTGCTATTTTATCTGCCTTTACAACTCTATTTTACTTCTGAGTAAAATGGAGTGTGAGGGGCTTGCCTTAGTCCCCTGGAGAGCTCAGTGGATTCAAAGGGAAAGCAAAATAAGTTTGCGGGCTTGCTAACCTCCATCACAGAAAAAGAATTTTTAGGATGTATCAGTGGAGTCCAGAGAAGGGTTTCTTATGACAGAGACTGAGAATGCACCAAGAGCAGCATACGGGGGCTTGGAAAACCACGGCATGTTATGATGGGACCACTTTACCCCTGCCCCAAATCATTGGCCTGTCTAAGACAAGAACATTTGAGGAAAGGAAGAAAAGAGGTTCCTGCCTGTGCATGTCATCATTTCTTAGGGTACCCTTGACTTAAATAAAAATTTAGCGTTGTTCCAGAGCACATTAAAGACAGAGCACCTCAGTTACTGGCTTTCCTGAAGCAGAGGGCAATGACAAAGGCCCAGGAGTCACTGCCACTGGAGGATGTGTCTGTGATGTTCACCCAGGAGGTGTGACCGCTCCTTGGCCCCACTAAGAAGGACCTATACTGGGACAAGTGGGTGAGGACAACTGCCCTGCGTCACTTGTAGGGTGCACTATTAGTGGCCTTTTCTTTCCCAAGTTCTGGAAGCTTTGTGTTTCAAGCCAGCAGGTCAGATGCCCTCTCCATGTTGGAATGAGGAGAGCGCTGTGGACATTAGGAGATGAAATCCGCAGTCAAATCCGTACAGCGACTGAGAAAGCTGGTGATCATGTGCTGCAGCAATAGTCAAGCAGAAACAGGCCAAAGACAGTGGAACAATGTTGTGAACAGAATGCACTTGAAAATGTGAAGAGGTACAAATATCATTTTCCGTTAGGTCCAAATCGTGATACGTTTGATTTACATGGAAAAAAGCTTTGAAAACATATTTAGGTTTATCTGACCAGAATAGAAAATGTACCATAAAAGAGCTTGCTGAATTAAATGTAGACGAGAGCCTTTCCCTATGATACTCATGAGCAAGTGAGGTCATGAGTTTGATCCCAGTGACAAAAAAAAAAAAAAAAGCAATGAACTCATCAGCAAATTCATACTAAAATTAAACCCCATGGAAGAAAAAAATCTACCAGCAGAGTCACCATTCTTTAAAGACCAGAAAATACATAGAATAGAGAAAGCCCATGAGTGCTAAATGTGGGGAGGCTTTCCTCAGGAAGTCTCATACTGAACATATGAAAATTCATTTAGGAAAGAAACCTCATGAATGTAGCATCTTGGGAAAACCTTCAACAGGAAGTTCAACCTCACTAAACATCTGAGTGGTCACAAGACAGAGAAGCCTCATGAATGTGGTAAATGTGGGAAAGCCTTCAGGAAATTTCAGCTCAATTGGCATCAGAAGATACATACAGGAAATAAGTCCCAAGTGTGCCCCAAATGTGGGAAAAGCCTTGCCAGAAAATTGTCATTCATTGTGCATATGTGGATACAGACAGGAGAGAAACCTTATTTATGCGATGAATGTGGAAAAGGGTTCATTCAGAAGGGCAATCTTATGCTATATCAACAAACTCACACAGGAGAGAAACCCTATGCATATACCAACAGTGGAAAGGCCTTCAGCCAGATCTGCCTCATAGCATATCACAGATATCACACAGGAAAGATGCCCTTTGTATGTACTGAGTGTGGACAATCCTATTCACAGATATCAGTGCTTATTAGGCTTCAGAGAAGTCACACTGCAGAGAAACCCTGTAAATGCAGTGACTGTGGGAAAGTCTTCATGACAAAGGCAAAGGCATAGAACTCATATAGGAGAGAAACCCTATTCATGTGATGAGTGTAAGAAAGCCTACTCCTACATGCCTTGCCTTGTTAAACATAAAAGAACACACAGCAGGGAGAAATGCAGAGATGCGGTAAAAGTGGAGAATTCTGCAGTGAGTCACACCTGATGGGACAGTAATAAACTCATGCACGGGAGAAACACTGATAACATAACCATGCAAATATCCATCAGTGGGCTCCTAGCAAATAGGAATATGGTCCTTGTGGGTCAGCCAGGAGCCAGATGTCTGCCCTCAGGAGAAAACAAAGGGTCTGTACCAGAAAGAAACTTCATGAATGTAGTGAATGCGGTGTGCTTCCGGTTGTCAATCATATATTATTTTATGTCATAAACATATTTAAAAAACCCTGTATATTCAATGTGGCAAAGCCTTGCTGAATATTTACATAAATGTCATCTTTGAAATCCTATGAATATGGAAACTAGGAAAGTCTTTTCTGGAAGATGGACATTATTGTGAATGATAAGTCTGTGGATTATGATGGAGTTTATGATGATGTAAGGATTTTGAGAAAGCCCTTGTGCTCAAGAAGTGGTGTTATATACTGGAGAGACACTAGAAAGGCAGTAAACCACACTGGCAGGGCCTAAAGAGGTGTCTTCTGCCTTTCCCATTAGCAGACAAAATCCAGTATTTAAAAAAAAACAACACATTAACTGTGAAATACCTTTAGTAAAAATATTGAAATGATTTGGAGGTAAAACAAAGTCTGACGTCTGATGTCTTCAACAAGCTCATTCCATGAGTAAAAGTGTTAGTGCTTAGGCCCAAGTACTAATATCAATATTCATCTGTTTTATGATTGTATTGTTTATCCAATATCTGGGAAAAATTGGACATTAATATTTTGTATTTATTTAGTTGTAGAGAAGGACTAGTATGTGCACATACATAAAATTAATTGTATATAATTTGAAATTTATGTGTAAAAAGATATTTGATTGGCATAAATAATTCATATTGAATGGTTTTGTCTGTAATTTCTAGATGATGATGATGATGATGATTGTTTTGATACTGGGGATCAAATTCACAACCTCACACTTGCCAGGCAGGCATTTGTGCCACTGAGCTGTATCCCAAACCCTGTGCTTTGTAATTTCAAGCAGGAAATATGATGTGAATTTTAAAAAATTTTAGGTTATCCTGCATCCAAACTTTGTTCTTAACTTAGAGGCAAAGCTTCCCCTCACTAGGATAGTGTAACCTTCTGAGATAAGCTCTAGAGTCTTATATTTAAAACATAGAGTTGGCAGATTTCTGTGATGTTTCATCGCCAGTATTATGGCCACTGGCCCAGATTGGAGCATTCAGAAGTCCTAGGAGACCCATAGCATGCTTGTAATAAATCATGCCCCATTTACAATTATCAGAGAAAGTGTCTGTGGCATGGACTTATGAATTCAAGGGCAATAGAATACTGCAAAGAGCATAGATAACTGATGACTAAAAGCCACTTTGCTTCCCAGTATCTCAGCTTTCTAAGTATGGAAATTGGGCTAATAATAGTTACTTTGCAAGGTTATGGTGAGAATTGGGTGTTGCAATAACTGTAAAATTTGCAGTACTATTTCTGACTATATAAATAGAACTGTACACAGTTTCTAAAATCTAAAGAATACTTGGGAAAAAATGAAATTGAATTACTCATAAATCTTCAGAGAAAATCAAAATTATATACTGACTCAATTTTACAAGCAATGGATTACAATAAACCTCTATATTTCTAGGAAAAAAATCTACTTTTCAGAGTTTTTACTTTAGGACCTTATTTACTGCGTTCAAAATCTCTCTCCTTCATGATTGTTAGTCCAGGATCCTGCCGAAAAAATTCAACATTGAGGGGTATTGACTAATATGAGCTTTGTTACCAGAAATTCCACATAAGTTATTTCAATCAATCCTCGAATGTAGCATGAGCTTGGTTAAGAAACCCTTTAATGAGGAAAACAGAAGCTGAAAGAGCTGTTCTGCTGACATGTGTTAACCTGGCAAAGCCTCACCTTTATGTTTTTGTTGTTTTACAAATTTAGACTCTTTACACTGAGGTACATTCTTAGCAAAGCTTTTCTCTTAATTTTTTCTTTTAAATTTTAAACTGGGTCTCACTAAATCATAAGTTGCCCATGCAGTGTTTAAACATGTTACCTCCTTGTATTAGTCTTCCAGAGTGCTGGAATTACGGGTGTGCACCACCATCCCCAGCCCAAAGCTCTACCTTTTGATTTCAAGTCCAGAACACTTTCTACTTCGGCACAGTTCCTTTCTCTACAGTAAAGAAATAAACATTTTCATCCCGTCTTGTTCCTCTGTGAGAAGTGAAGATAGTAGCATTGTCAAATTTCTGTTAAGTGAAAAACCATTTGTGATTGTCGTGGTGTCATGATTGCACAATATTTCATTCACCTCTTCAAAATGATATAGATTTATCAGTTTCTCACTGCTCCAGTTTGGTATCCTACCAAATTCAATGTAAGCCACAGTGCCCTTTCAATTTAAAATAAACTTTAAAAATAAGTGTTTTTGATGTATTGGGTTTCTGTCTTTTAGGACAAACTCTTGTATTTTATTGACCTCTAATAGACCCACACAAACACCATTTTACTCCTGATGGCCAAATAGATTAGTTTAAACCTCAATTCTTCCAATATCTAGCTGTGGAAACCTAAGAAAGAACTTTGAACTTCCTATGCCTTGGTTTCCTTCTCAAGAAAACAGGTATATTATCAAAGATTATGGGGCCATTGGAAGAATGAAATAGAATAATTATATCTGTACTGATCATACTACCTAATGTTTCCAGAATGGAAAGAATCACTTCCTTTAAAGAAACACATATATAGTGCATAACATAAATTATTATTATTATGATATATATATATATATATATATATATATATATATATGCCTCCAATGGGTGGGGTGTTATATGGCACAGATGGTAGCTTTCTAAAATCCTCAGTAAATTTGCTTTCTTGGTTCATAAATTTTCACTTCGGTTCTGGGCTCACTACCCTCTCAGAATGCAGTCTACAGTTCATGTCCATCAGAAACAATTGGGCATTTTTAATAAACATATTTCTAGGCCCCAAACAGGTCTACTGAATTGGAATAATAGGAGGGAGTATTAGGGATTTGCATTTTTCATAAAAACTCTCTGATTGCAAAACCCACTTATGTTTAAAATCTACTGTTTATTTTTCCCTGATTCTTGCTTTGTTGATTGCCTCGGGCAATTTGTATGACCTTTCTGTGTCTTATGATTTGATAAAAATAGTACTTTAGTTTTAAAGCAGAAACCTGCCATCTTGAGTTTAAATCCCATTTGTTGGTTGCTTTTTACAACAGCACCTGGACACATTTAGCTTTGCTTTTCTCACACGTGAAATGGACATTTCCACAACCATTCTGCCTCACACACACGAGGCATGAAGTTAAAATTAGTTCATAGAAGCAAGTAAAGTTTGAGAACTTTAAAGCAGTAGAGATGAGAACATTTTTCTCTTCTGTAAAATAAAAAGTAAATATTTCTCCTGTGTGATGTGAAGACAAATGAAATTATGTAGAAAGTATTTTGAATGTCGTCAGATTTAGATGTTTCTAAAAAGAGAATGTGGCTTGTAATTCTTTTAGTTTGTAGTGTTTTACATATGAAAAATGGTAATTATTAAGTGACTCAGATTTCTTAAATGAAGAATATTGTAAATATCCCCATGTTTTCCTTATATTTATGACCATAATTAATAAATGAACAACAGATAATATAAGCCACATATTATGATCTAGTAATATCTTAGTGGCACTACACTTTCTATGCAGACTGGAACAGGAGACAATTAAACGCCAATTAAATGATGAATCCGTACACATCATTCTACCCCTTTTCTGCTGAGCCTAACACAGAGCTGTGAAATTGTGGGTTCATTTATCAGAATGAAATGCAGCCAGAAGCTAATTCTAATGTTTTCCAGACCTAAAAAATATTTTGCCTTCCACTTTGATAAAACCTGGTTTAATGTTGCTTAAGCAGAAAACACAAGACTCGCACGTGTGTCAGTGTCCTGCCTGAGAGGCACCTCTGTGCAAGTGCTCTTGGGCTTGGTTCATTATGGATGATGATAAACATTAGGTGAGGTTTTGAGGTATTTAATTTACTTTAAGCAAAAATGTTTTATAAAGCTATAATAAATAGTCTGACTAGCAGTTAATTTTCTATCACGGAGTGTAGGTACTCACACAGAAAAATGAATTGAAAGTAGGAGTGTAGGCATAGAAACCATGGTTGGACTAACAATTTCTATGATTCTACTGAAGCTAAAAGTATTGAATATTTTATTCTAATTTTATTTAGTACACATTTGCAGTACATAATAATTACATTCACTGTAGGTGATTGCTACATGTATAAAATATATTTCTATTCCCTTCTTGTTCCTTTCCATAAATCCACTTTTTTTGCACTGCCAGATGAATTTATTTTATTTTATTGTATTTTAAAAAAACAGAAAGAAGGATATAAATGATATAGAATTTCACAAAAAATTAAGAAATTAACACTAATTAATATATTGCATATTATTATCTTAGAAGTAGTTGCTCAGGTTACAAGATCTAAGCATAAAAATGATTGAATAATTACACAATGACAGCATGAACTGCTCTTTTTGATGAACAGAGATTAGCAGTATAGTAATCTATCTTGCATAAATATACATGCATACATTTATATATACGTATATACACCTACAAGCATATCATCTTTTTGTTTCCTCCTTTTCTCCTTTCCCCCATCCCAGTTGTTCTTTCCTTTTGAGCACTTTCTTTCCCTTTCATTATTACAACATCTATTATACATTTTAGATCTTATGAATCTTTCAGTTTTTTGAATTTATTTATAAGATTTTATAAAGTTAATTATCATTGTACAGGTTGAAAACCATATAAGTTGGCCAAAGAACATACAAACTATGTAAGATAACTGTACTAAGTCAAAGTACACTTTTAAGATGCATTTGCCATGCTGAATTACAGTACAATAAGTCTCTGATTTACAAACGTTCAATTTATGAACTTTCTCAAATGCAAAAAGACCTCACATTACAAACATTTGTAAATGCAAACAAACAGCCTGAGTGGCTCACGGCATATCTGCTGCACACTGTCACAGTTGTGCTGCTGCGTGCTTACTGTGCAGTGCAATAGTGTACAGTAGTACAATGCTCACTCAGAGCACAGGGTGTCTGGAAGCAAGACAAAAGCAACGGTACTGTGGAGGAGAATCCTAGGAAGCACAAAGCAACAGGCATTATACATCTATGTCAAGGTGAATAAGATTCACTTTATCAGAATTATGAGAGAATTCAATTTATGAGTATTTTCTCAGAACAGGACTTATTTGTAAGTCAGGGATTTACTGAACCTTTGTGTTTCTTTCTGCATTTTTCCTACCATCTGTTTTATACAGATACATGTGTGCCTGTGCACACAGGCGTGCGCACACAGACACACACATACATGGAAGAGTAGTACACATTGTGTATAAATACCAATTTTATCTATCATCTGTTAAAGAACATACAGACTATTTTCAAGATATAGCTATTATGAATTGCATTGCTATACATCTGTGTGCACATATTCTTATGGTATAATGTTTTTAATTCTTTTGAGAAAATGTATAGAAGATGAATACCTGGGTCAAATGGAATTTCCACTTTTAGTTTTATGAGGAATCTCCATACTGATTGGATCAGTTTGTACTCTCATCAACAATGGAGAAGAGTTCCCTTCTCTGCACAGCCTCACCAACATTGTTATTCATTGATTTTTTTGATGGTAGCCATTCTTGATGGATTGGGATGGAATCTCATTGTTATTTTAATTTGCATTTCTCTATTGGTCAGCAATGTCAAACATTTTTTCACATTTTTTTGGCCATTTATTTTTCCTCATCTGAGAAATACCTATACATTTCAGATTCCCATTTTAACTGGATATTTAAATATGGAAGGAGTCTAATGTTTTTGAGTTCTTAATATATTCTAGGTATCAGTCCATTGTCTGGGAAGTAGCTGGCAATTTTTTTTTCCATTCTGTAGATTGTCCTTTCAATGCATTACTGGTTTCATCTCCTGTGCAGAAGTTTTTCTTTTTTTTTCCTTTTTTTTATTTAAAGAGAAAAAAAACAGAAAAAGGATAGAAATATTACAGAATTTCAACAAAAGAAGATAAACAGTAAGAAATCATTAGTTGATAAATTTACATATTGTTCTTTTAGAAATAGTTTCTCAAGTTACAAAATTAAAGCACAGAAAGTGGACACTCTAGCAGTGAGATTGCAAACAGATCTGTTCAACAATCTAACAAGAACCTAGAAATATAGATATCAATCCCACACACCTAAACATACATGCAGCTATATCTTTTAGAGCGCTTCCGATTTGCTCTTTTTTTTACAATAGCAATTATACATTTTTAAATTTTTATTTAAAAAGGAAAAAAAACAAAAAAGGGTAGCAACAATACAGAATTCTAAAAGAAAGAAAAAAAAAAGAAAGAAAAAAAAGAAAAATGAGAAAAAACCCTACTAAGAAATTAGTAATTTATAAATTACATACTGTCATCCTGGATATAGTTGTTCAAGTTACAAAGTTAAAGGGTACACAGTAAACATTCAAACAGTCAGACTGCAAACAGTTCTGCTCAAAGATCCAAAAAAGATTCAGCAACTGGTCACCTATTTTACACACTCAAACATACATGCAGTTATACCCATTAGAGCACTTTCTTTTTCTCTTTTTGACAATAGCAATTACACATTTTGGTTTTATTACACTTGTAGTTCTTATTTACTTTTTTCAATACAGACACAATATGATATTTATAAATATGATTCTTATTTATTTCACTAATGAGGATAGTCTCAAGTTGTCTCCATTTACCTACAAAGGCCTCAAGATCATCCTTTTTTATAGCTGAGTAATATTCCATTGTATAAAAATGCCACATCTTTTTCATCCACTCTGCAGTCGATGGGCATCTTGGTTGTTTCCAGGATTTAGCTATCACAAATTGTGCGGCTATGAACATGGGTGCACATATATCACTGTGATATGAACTTTTCAGTTCTTTGGGGAAAATACCCAGGAGGAGAATAGCTGAATTGAATGGGGCTTCCAATTCTAGTCTTCTGAGAATTTTCCATATGGATTTCCATAATGGTTGCACCAGTCTACATTCCCACCAACAGTGGAGCAGTGTTCCTTTTTCCCCGCAGCCTCGCCAACATTTGTTATCAGTTGTTTTCTTGATGGCAGCCATTCTTTCTGGGGTGAGATGAAATCTCAATGCTGTTTTAATTTGCATTTCTCGAATGACCAATGATGGTGAACATTTCTTCATGTATTTATTTGCCATTTGTATATCTTTCTCTGAGAATTGTGTGTTCATCTCAGATGCCCATTTTTGGAGAGGGTCTTTGAATTTGGGGGGATTGATGTTTTTCAGTTCTTTATATATTCTGGACACAAGTCCTTTGTCACAGGGATTGCTGGGTAAAATTCTTTTCCACACTGTGGTTTTTCTTTTCACTCTGTTGGTGATTTCCTTTGAAGTGCAGAACATTTTCAATAACATGAAATCCCATTTGTTGATTGAAGTGTTTCCCTGTGCAGTTTGCATTTTGTTCATGAATGCTCTGCCTACCCCTATGTCTCCAAGATTTCTACCTACCTTGTCTTCCAGTAGATTTAGTGTTTCTGTTTTTATATTGAGGTCTTTGATCCATTTAGACCTTAGTTTTGTGCATGGTGATATGCATAGATCTAGTTTCAGTCTTCAGCGTGTAGAGAGCCAATTTTTCCAACACCATTTATTAAAGAGACTATCCTTCTTCCAGTGGACATATTTAGCCCCTTTGTCAAATATCAGGTGGCTGAGTGTCTTTCTAGTTGTGCTTGCATCTTCTAATCTGTTCCATTGATCCTCAGGTCTATTTCTTTGCCAGTACCAAGCTGATTTTATCACTGTGGCTTTATAGTACTGTTTCAAGTCAGGAATTGAGATGCCTCCTACATTGCTTTTGTTGCCTAGAATTGCCTTTGCTATTCTAGGTTTCTTCTGTTTCCAAATGAATTTTAGGAGTGTTTTCTCTAGATCTGTGAGATATGTCGATAGTATTTTGATTGGGACTGCATTAAATCTGTATAACAGTTTTGGGAGTATGGCCATTTTCACAATGTTGGTTCTTCCTAATCAAGAGCCAGGAATGTCTTTCCATTTTCTAATATCCTCTTCAATCTCCTTTTTCAGCGTAGTATAATTTTCAGCATATGGGTCTTTTACATTTTTAGTTAGGTTGATTCCTAAGTATTTCATTTTTTTAGATGTTATTGTAAAGGTCAATATTTCCATAATTTCTCTCTCAGTGAGTTTTTTGTTTCTGTACAGGAATGCTATTGATTTTTGAGCAATGACTTTGTATCCAGTTACACTGCTCAACTTGTTTATTACCTCTAGTAGTCTTTTAATGGAGAATTTTGGGTCTTCCAAATAGAGTATCATGTCATCTGCAAATAGTGATAATTTAACTTCTTCTTTTCCTATCTTTACTCTTAGTTCTCTCTCTTGTCTGATTGCCCTGGCTAGTGTTTCCAGAACTATATTGAAAAGGAGTAGTAATAGTGGACATCCTTGTCTTGTTCCTGATTTTAAAGTGAGAGCTTTCAGTTTTTGTCCATTTAGTATAATGTTGGCTGTTGGTTCATCATAGATGGCCTTTATAAGGTTGAGGTAGATGCCGTGTATTCCGAGTTTCTGAAGGGTTTTTATCATGAACATGTGTTGGACTTTGTCGAAAGCTTTTTCTGCATCTATTGAGATGACCATGTGGTTTTTGTTTTTGGCTCAGCTGATGTTGTGTATTACATTTATTGATTTGCACATGTTAAACCATCCATGCATTACTGGAATGAACCCCACTTGGTCATGATTTATAATCTTCTTGATGATTTGCTGCTTTGTATTTGCCAGTATTTTGTTGAGAATCTTTGCATCAATGTTCATTAGTGAGATTGGCCTATAGTTCTCTTTTTGGATGGATCTTTCTCTGGTTTTGGTATCAGAGTAATACTTGCCTCCAGGAATGATTTAGGGAGGATTACTTTCTTCTCAATTTAATTGAAGAGTTTAAGGAGTATTGGCATCAAATCTTCTCTATATTTCTTGTAGAATTCAGCTGTGAATCCATCAGAACCTGGACTTTTCTTTGTTGGTTAGTTTTTAATTACATTTTCAATTTCAATAACTGATATTGGCTTATTCAAAATTGCTATATCTTCTTGGTTGAGCTTTGGTAGTTCATATGTTTTTAGAAATCTGTCCATATCCTCTGTGATAGTTTTTCAAAGTAGGTATTCATGATCTTTTGAATTTCCATGGGATCTGTAGTAATTTTCCCATTTTCAGGGGTTTTTTTTTTGCATGCATTTGGGTTTTTTCTTTCTTTTTCTTGATAAGGTTAGGTAGGGGTTTGTCAATTTTGTTTATTCTCTCAAAAAACCAGCTTTTTGATTCATTAATTCTTTGTATTGTTTTTTTAGTTTCAATTACATTTATTTCTGCTCTAATCTTTACAATTTCCTCTCTTCTATGAGCTTTAGGTTTAGCTTACTCTTCTTTTTCTAGATGCTTGAGATGGAGCATTAGGTTGTTTATTTGTGCTCATTCTGTTTTCTTGATATGACAGTTTATTGCTATATATTTCCCTCTTAAGACTGCTTTCATTGCATCCCACAGATTACAGTATGTTGTTTTTATATTTTCATTGAATTGTAGGTATTGCTTTATTTCTTCTTTAATTTCTTCTGTAGCCCACTGGTTGTTCAAAAGACTGTTATTTAATTTCTATGTATTTATGCAGGTTTTACAATTTCTTTTGCCCTTAATTTCCAATTTCAGTGCACTATGGTCAGATACTATGCATGGTATGATTTTAATACCTATGCATTTACTTAAGAATGTTTTATGGGATAATATATGGTCTATTTTGGAGAATGTCCCATGTGCAGCTGAGAAGAATGTGTATTCTGATGTGGTTGGGTGGAACACTCTGTAAACATCTACTAAGTCCAATTGCTCACAGGTATGATTCAGTTTTGTTATTTCTTTGCTGACTTTTTGTCTAGTTGATCTATCTCTTTGTGACAATGGGCTGTTAAGATCTCCTGTTATAATTGTGTTCGTGTGTATTTGGTTTTTCATGTCCATTAATATCTGTCTTGTATAGTTTGGTGCTCCCGTATTTGGTGCGTGTATATTTATAATTGTTAGTTCCTCCTCTTGAATTTTTCCACTAACAAGTATGTAGTGCCCTTCTCTATCATTTTAATCATTTTAGGTTTGAAGTTCACATTTTCTGCAAATAGAATAGCTACCCTTGCTTTTTTCTGGGTTCCTGATGCATTGAATACTGTTTTCCATCCTTTGACTTTTAATCTATGAGTTTCCTTTTGGGTCAGATGTGTTTCTTATATACAACATATTGTGGGATGCTGTTTCTTGATCCATTCTGTCAATCTATTTCTTTTTATAGGTGAATTGAGGTCATTTATATTTATGGATGTCACTGATATATACTGACTCAACTTTGCCATGCTATGTTCCAGTTGTTTCTTTCACTTTTCCCCTTATTTAATTGCTTATCCTAGCTGGTGATTTCTTTCTGTTGTTGTTTTTGGGGATTGTGGTCATTTTTATCTCTGTCTAGTATGTCTTTCATTACTCTTCCTAGGGTTGGTTTGGTGAACATGAATTTCTTCAGTTGTTCTTTGTCATGGAAGTATCTTGTTTCTCCATTAAATTTGAATGAAAGTTTTGCTGGGTACAACATTCTGGGTTGAAAGTCGTTTTTTTCAGTGTTTGAAATCCTCACTCCAAGCTCTTCTTGACTTGAGGGTTTGTGCTGAAAAGTCTGCCATGAATCTCATGGGCTTTCCTTTATAGGTGAGTTGTGTCTTTTCTCCGACAACTTTTAGTATTCTGTTTTTATGCTGTATGTCTGAGATCTTAATTATTATGTGTCTGGGTGTGGATTTATATTGATTGTGACAGTTTGGTGTTCTATATGCCTCACTTATCTGCATATCAGATTCTTTCCCCATGATTGGGAAGTTTTCTGCTATTATTTCTGTAAATACTTTATGTATGTATGTCATTTGCCTGGACTCCTGTATCTTCGCTAATGCCCATTATCCTTATACTGTTGCTCTTGGCATCATCATGAAGCTTCTGGATTTTCATTTCATGCTGCTTTGTTATTTCTACAAGTTCTATCCTTTCCTGATCACTAGTTATGATCCTGTCCTCAAGGTCCGAAATCCTATCCTCAGCTTCCTTTAGGCAGTTTTGCATGCTTTCAATAGAATTTTTTGTTTCTTGGATGTCTCTTTGAGTTTGTTTCATCAATTCTGCTTGTTTTCTATACCATTCATTCAAAGTTTCAATCAGTTTCCCATGCTCATGTACTTTTTCCTCCATTTCTTCTTTAGTTGCATTCAACAACTCCTTTACTAAGGTTGTTATTTCTATCTTTACATGGGAGACTACTTCTAATTTGATTTCCTCTATAGCCTGATGGAGTTGTTTTTTTTATTTCACTCATTATCTTTTCAAAGATTCCCAATTTGTTACTTTTGGTGTCCTCTATTTCAATGTCTCTTATACTTGCTTCTGGTGAACTATATGTTTGAGACTGTATTTTGCTTTTTTGTTTTGTCATTTTTACTCTGCCTGATGTTTTCTATGTGTAGGAGGGGATTTCACACACTCTTTTCAGACTCACCAAAGTCTTACAGTTATTTGGAGGGGGTTTTACTACTGGCCCTATTTATCCACTGTACACCTCTGTTTTAGGGGCATACTCACCACACTGATACAGTTAATCCACTGTAGTCCAAGGTTCACTGCCTGGGATCAAATTTCCAAAGTTTTTCACACTAACTGGAGCCTGCTGATGTCTTCTGATGTTCCAGGTGGGAGGGTGGGCCCAGCAGAAGCAGTCCAGGGCAGTTTTCAGTCTTGGGTGGGCTTCTGAGATGTTTCAGGTGGCAGGGTGCACCCACAGGGGAGCAGCCTACTCCTGAGGGGAGACTCTTCAATGTTCCTGGTGGCTGGGCAGGCCCTAGGGCGAGGCTCCACTCAGCCAACACCTGAGAAGGGCCTCCTTGATATTCTGGTGGCAGTTTGGGCCCTTGGGGGAGGTTCCAGTCAGTGTATGCCTGAGGCGGTCTTCCTTGATGTTCCTGGTGGCAGGGCAGGCCCACAGTGGAGGTTCCAGGCAGCTTGCCACTGATGTAGGCTTCTGCTAAGTTCCTGGTGACAGGGCAGGCCCATGTGGGAGTTTCCAGGCAGCCTATGCCTGACACAGGCTTCTGCTAAATTCTTGGTGACAGGGCAGGCCCATGGGGGAGGGAGGTTTCAGGCAGCTTACCCCTGATGCAGGCTTCTGCTAAGTTCCCAGTGGCAAGGCGGGCTCATGGTGGAGGTTTCAGGCAGCTTACACCTGATGCAGACTTCCGCTAAATTCTTTTATTTTTTTAATTTGATATAATCTCATTTTTTCATTCTTGGTATTCTTTTTGTGCAATCAGTGTTTTATTCAGAAAGTCTTTGCCTACAACTGTTTTCAAGAGTTTTGCCTATTTTTCCTTCTAACAGATTTAGTGTTTCTCTCTCTGTATTTGATCCATTTTGATTTTAGTCTAGTGTATGGTGAGAGACGTGGGCTATTCTTGAGCTTGGGCATGTAGAGAGCCAGTTTTCCAGTGGCATTTGTTAAAGAGGGTATTTTTCTTGCAGAGAAGGAATTTGGCCTCACTGGCAAAAATAACATAGCTTACTGTGTCTGGAATTGTTTCTGTATCTTCTGTTCTGTTGCATTCATCCCCAGGTCAGTTTGTTGTTATTTGTTTTTGTCAACACCATGCTGTTTTTATCATTGTAGCTTAGTAGTATAACATGAAGTCCAGGATTGTGATGCCCCTTGCCTTGCCCTTGTAGCCGAGAATTGCCTTTGCTATTCTAGGTCTCTTCTGGATCTTTAGGATTATTTTCTATAGTTCTGTAAGGAATGTTACTGGTGTTTTGTTTGGGATTGTGTAAATCTGTATAACAATTTTTGAAGTATGGTTATTTTGACTATATTAATTCTGTCTATACAGGAACAGGGGATATCTTTCCATTTGCTAGTATCCTCTTCAATTGCCTTTTTCAAAGTACAAATATTTCACTTCCTTGTTTAGGTTAATTCCTAAGTATTTCATTTTTCTTAATGCTGTTGTGATGGATTTTGTTTCCATAACTTCCCTTGCAATAAGTTTGTTACTGCTGTATGGGAGTTTTATTTATTTTTGAATGTTGACTTTTCTAAACTGTCAAATTTGGATATTAGTCCTAGGAGATTTTTGGTAAAGTATTAACAAAAATTTAACTTCTTTCTTCATTATCTATACTTCTTATTTATTTCTCTTGCCTTATTGCCCTCTCTAATATTTCAAGAATGATATTAAGCAGGTGATAGTGGAATCCTTGTCTTGTTACTGATTTTAGAGCGAAATTTTCATCTTAATTTAGTACGACATTGGCAGTTTGTTTGTCTTAGATGGTTTATATCAGGTTGAGATAGTCTTTGTATTCTTATTCAGGGTTTTTATCACATGGGAATTGGATTTTGTCAAATGCTTCATTTTCATCTATAATGATCATTATGTGATTTTCCCCTTGCATCTGTTTATATGATATATTACATTTATTGATTAGCATGTGCTGAGCCATCCCTACGTCCCTGGAATAAATTTTACTTGGTCATGATGTATGAAATTTTCAATGATTTGCTGCATTTTATTTGCCTATATTTTATCAAGGATTTTATATCTGTGCTCATTAAAGATATTGGCACATAGTGCTCTTTATCAGAGTAATGCTCATTTTCAATAATCACTTTGGGGAAACCAATTCCATTTTGATTTGATTAAAGAGTTTGAGGAGTACTGGCATTAGATCTTCTATGAAGTTGTTGTAGATTTAGGTAATGCATCCTTGGAACCTTGACTTTTCTTAGGTAGTTTTTAAGTTGCTTCTTCAATTTAATTGGCTGATATTGACATATTATTTTTTTATATCTTACTGGTTCAGCTTTGACAGCTCATATGTGACTAGGAATTTATCTATTTCCTCTGAATTTTCCATTTTATTAGAATACATGTTCTCAAATAATTTACCTATATTTCTTTGGATTTCAGCAGAATCTTTTGTGATTTCACCTTTTTTCATTTCTAATTGCTTGGATTTAGATCTCTTCTTCATATTCATAAGATTAGCTAAGGGTTTGTCTATTTTGTTTAAACTTTCAAAGAACTAACTCTTCAACTCATTGATTCTTTATAGTTTTTAGCCTTAATTTCATTAATTTCCATCCTTGAATTCTGAAGCACTTTGTTTTTGTTGGACTGTGAGGGACACCATGAGATCATTTAAACTCATTCTGTTTTGCTGATATGGGAATTCAATGCTATAAACTTTCCTCATAAGACTGCTTTTATTATGTCTCACACAATCTGGTGTGTCATACTGGCATCATACTTTGATTGTAGAAACTGACTAATTTCTTATTTAATTTTATCTGTGGTTGATTAATTATTCAAGAGTATGATTTAGTTTCCAATTTTGTGCATAGTCTGCATGCTTTCTTTTGCATTGACTTCTAGTTTCATTGCTCTATAATCTGATAATATGAATGAAATAATTACAGTTTTTGTATTTACTTAATCATTTACCAGTCCAATTATTTAAATACAGAATCACCAAAATTTGTGTATTTTTTCAATAATTTTTATACACTAACAGTAAATATAAAAAATGACAATTTTGTCAAATTTACAGTTTTTTATTTTATAAAATTGACAATTTTTCTAGGTATGTGTATCTTATATATGCAATACAACACAATGTTACAATCTGGAAAGTAGTATCTCATCTTTTTCATGATTCTTTTTGTATTATTGTGTTTTATGTGTTATAAGATAACACTGTCATGTTGGCTTTTCTTTTTTCAGTTGGTGGTATAATTTCAATAAAATGTCTACCACTAAACATGATGGCAAAAATGTCGATGATAAATGAACTGGTTGGCATTTAGCTATACTATATTTTTAAATTGTTTGGTCTATTAGATCTAATCTAAATTATAAATGCCTTTTTGAACCTCCTTGTTTTGAATAAATAAGAAATGAGTTCAATACTTTTTAGTCCAGGAAGTATATAAATATTTTATAATAATCTATTTTTCCTTATGTTTTGATCACAGGATAGCTTGTTAGGTGTTGATCATACAATTATTATGATCACTGACCTCCATTGGAGTGTTTTACTTTCATTTCTTTTTTAAACTTCTATCATTTGTGTATTATGAATGGTTGATAATAAGGAGATGTGTTTTTTGTCTTTGCATTTCATAACACAGATTTTTCCTCTCTAATAAGCTAACATTTTTCCCTTTTTCAGTTCTTTTCTTTTGCAGATCTTTTGGCCTTTCTTTCCTACTTAGTCTTGGTGTCCCAAAAATGTACATTTTGTATTATAAAAGAATATTGCTGAGTTCTGGAGAACTATTACAATGATATCTAATGCAGTCATGATGAGAATTTTTACAAATTGTAACATGAAAGTATAGTTTATTTTACAAGTAAAATAAGCACAAATTAGTAAAAGCAAATAGCCAGAGCTTATTATAGAGTTGCACTAAAAACAAACATAGAAGGCAAATACAACATTCTGAGTAAAAATATGCAAAAATTAGTTAATGTAAAACAAATAAACAGATGTATGTTTATCTTGTTCAAACAAGAATTTACTGGTTGAAATGACACATGCTTGAGTGACACTCAGGATAGTTAGTATATAAACATATACTGCCTAAGAGATGCTCAGAGTAAATTGTTAAATGCTTAAGCAAGCTTTATTAGCTAGTATATAAAATATTTTAGAGAAACTCCCATGTGCTACTGAGAAACATGTGCATGCTATTATTGTTGGATGGAACACTCCATAAATACTATTAAATCTGCTTTTTAAAGGTTTGATTCAAGTCTGATAGCTTTTTGTTGATTTTTTGCCCGGTTGATTTGTCCATTTGTGACAGTGGGGTATTGAATTCCCTTACTGTTACTAGTGTTGATCTGATTTTTAGGGTCTATTAGTAGTTGTTTTATGAAGTTGGGTGCACTGGTCTTTGAAACATATATTTTTCATTGTTTACATTTTCTGTCAAATTGTTCCTTTAACTAATATGTAGTGAGTATCTTTGTCTCTTCTGATCACACTTAGCTTGTAATACACTTTTTCTGAAATTTGGAAAGCAATCCCTGGTTTTTTTTTTCCTGAGTGCTTGTTGCATGAAATATTGTTTTGCTTTCCTTGACTTTTAATCTGTTTTTTTGAATTAAACATATTTCTCATATGATGCTTATTGTTGGGTTTTGTTTCTTGACCCATTCTTCCAATCTACATCTTTTGATTGGGGAGTTGGGATTATTCACATTGAGACTTACTACTGAATGACATTAATTTATTTCATTATTGCATTATTTCCTATAGATGATTTTATTTTCTCTCCTTGCTTAGCTGCTCTTATCATTTTTTTAAAAAGCTTATTAACATTTCTCTTTGTCTCTCTTTAGGATATCCTTGAGAATTTTTAGCAAAGCAAGTTTTGTGGTCATAAATTTCTTGAGGTGCCTGCTGTCATAGAGATAGCTTAGTTCTCTGTAAATTTTAAAATAAAGTTTCTCAGGATACATAAGTTGGGATTGGCAATTGTCAAATGGGCTTGCAGCATTTTACTTCAAGCCCTCCTGGCCTTTAAATGTTGTGTTGGGAAGTCCACTGTTATTCTAGTAGGTTTACCTTTGTGTAGGGTTTGTTTTCTTTCCTTAACAACTTTTAAGATTTTGTCCCTGTGATGCACTTCTGGAATTTTGAGTATACTGTGGCATTGAAAATTTCTCTTTTGGTCATGGCTATTTGTTGTTCTGTATGTTTCAGTTATCTGTATGTTTATTTCTTTCCATATATTTTGGAAATCTACTGCCACTATTTCTGTAATGAAGGTTTTTGCTGTGTGTTACTTGGGTGTCTTCCGATTTGTTCAGCTATTCCAATTTTTCTTAGTTTAGTCTTCTTTGCATCATCCAGCAGTTTTCAGGTCAATTTTCATTTTCTCTTGCTGCTTTTAAGTTGTCTGAGTAGTTAAAGGCATCATTATCTTCTAAGTTTGAAATTCTGTTCTCACACTGCTCTGTTCTGCTGCCCCTATGCTGTAAACAGTGCAGCCAGCAAGGTCCTGAGAAGAGGTGATGGGAGATTAAGAAAACACTACAAATACGCACTAAAAGGAAAGCTAGGGGACCAGGCAGGACTTGTCCTCTCTTATGGAAGGCCAGTGACAATTTAGCATAGTCTGACTCTTGATTTATACACTGTAAAAGGGGTGGCAGTTGGGGAGCATGTGAGAGAGCTAAAGTGTAGATCTCAGTGTTTTGCTAAGAATACCAAAAGCGAAGCATTCTCAGAGCTCTCTGTGCTGTAGCTCACAGGGAAGAACAGCAAGGCCGGACACCGGCTGGACTGGCCTTGCTCTCGTCCCAGTAACTTGTTTACACAGCTTGGCTCTGAAGCTCTGGGTTTCAGGGGCTTTCCTTGCTCTAGTTCTGAATGTGTGGTTGACCTCTGCCTCAGTCTCTCCCCACACCTACACTTTCAGTATGACTTTTAATCTATTTGATTTCTAATTGAAGCCTTTTCGTGCAGTCTAATTCATTGGTGAAGTGGTCATTCATATTTTATATAATTTTATTTAGCTCATCTAGCTTTCTGTAGTGTCTTCTGAAAGTTTTTGCATCGTTTTGATTATTCTTTCATTATGTGTTTAGTTACATGTTCTCTAATTCCCCAAAATGTCTCTTTGAGCTGTTTTCTAACCTCTTCTGTTATGCTTTTGAGTAATTCAGGTGTGTGACTTATACTCTTTAGCATGTTGTTCCTCCTGGATTGGCTTTAGGGATATTGGTGTTTGGGGAGATGTTTCATCTTCTTTTCTTCCCATGTTTCTATTATGTTTATTTGTTTGTTTATTTTGCTTTGCACTGGGGTTCATGGATGCTTATAGTATAAAGCCTTTATTACTATTATAAAGATCTCTTGAATTAATTGCCAGTGATGTGTTTTGAGCATGGCTAACTATAATCTTTGTCACAGTCCCAAGTTTCAACTACCTTGGTTATTTTGAGAAAGGAGAATAAAATGTAATTAATCCAGAAACCAAAATTTCTGTAAATGTATTCTACTAGGTTTAATGTTATAAAGGCAATATTAGTGTTCACTTACAGAGCAATTAATGACAGTTTGTGACTTTATTAGTATAGAATGAAACAGCTACCCTAGTGTTGCCTGAGACAAATTAGATATGAGCATACTACAAGAAACAGTTATATAGCACCCTTTATCCTAGAGAAGAAACCATTGATTATGATGTAACCATTAAAGCAACCCAGATATTACTTACAGCTATTAGGTACTAAATGTAACAGCTATATCTCTGCTAATTGTAGACAAGACTTCAATAGTAGTTTTACACAGTAAATTTTTAAAAGATTAACAAAGTTTTATAGTTATGTCATTACACAGAATTTAGGAATGGGGGATGAAGAAAGAAAATTTTGAACCTTTAAACTCTGTGGTATGAGAAAGAGACAGAAATACTGTAAAGGATTTTATTGGGGAGTGGAAGGATTTCTATAGAACTGGGTAATGTTAGCACAGAAAAATTGGCAAAAAAATGGAAGATAAAAGGAAAAGAGGGAAAAAGAATTTGTACAAAGGATAAACATAAGACAGAAGTAATTAAGCAGAAAATTGAAAGGGATAATAGGAAAAAACAGAGAAAGAAAAGAAAGAAAATTGATTAGAAGCAAGGCCAAAGTACAAAGGAAGATTGCCGAAGCCTCAGAAAACTGGTGATAGAGACAAGAGGAAAGGAAAGAAAAAAAATAGGAATAAAAACAAACCAAAAAGTTAATGTTCACATTCACAAAAGATGAGAAACAAACAAACAAAAAGTAAACCAAGTAAGCAAAACAGAACAAAAAGAAAGAAAGAAACTACTCTGTGTCTTCAAACCTGTGGTTATCCTCTTGGGTGTAGAGTTCTGTGGGAGTGTCCAATTCAAGGTGTGACTTTGCCCTTTCTGCTGGACAAAGGAGGTAGTCAGAGACCAAGTCTGTGCTGGGCAGTGACCACTAGCAATCTTTCAGTGGGATTAGGCTGAAGAGCTTGTTCTGACATTTTCAAATCCACAGAAATGCAGACTGAACATGGTCTTTGGTCTTGGTGGTGAGTCATTTAGCTTATAACACTTTGGGTGTTTCTTGCTGGTCTGATCACAGCTCTTTAACCATGGACAACTCCTGTGGTTGTTCCTCAACCAGTCACTAAGAAAGTTTAACATTAGGAGTCCAGAAATAAAGACAGTCCAAACCTGCTCTGAGTCCCAGGTTCAATTAGCCCCTCCTTAGAGTGGCATCCAACCAAGCACTATCTCCAGAAGACATGGCAGATGCTTGTACTGGAGACTCTCACAAACTGTAGTACTGCACAGCATCTCCTACTCTGTTGCACTGGCATATTTCTCCCTGAAGGCTTGTGGCAGCACCCAATTTGACTGTGTCTCTGTAGAGTCAGACTTTCCTTCTCATGGGCCAGGAGCCAGGAGCTGGGGAGAAAGTGCTAATTGCCCCTTCCTTTTTCTGCATTGTGGTCTGTATCTTTGAATTCTCTGTAGGTTCCAGTTTTTCCATCAGATCCTTCTTGGCTCCCAGGGATCCACATCCCTTCTTCTTTTCTTCTCCGGGTTGTTATTTTCCAGTGTCTGAATACCAAAACTTGAAAGAACTGATTTGATGCTGCTTACTTCTTTGCTATATTCCTCAAAGACCTAATCGACCACAAAATCATATATGTTCAAAAAATACAGAGAGAAGACAAGATGGCCAATCAGTGAGCAACAGAATACAAAGCCTCCCAGGAGAAACAATTCATAGGCCAGTATAAAACACCCTGGAGAGACCCAGACAGAGGGAGATGGATCCTCTTGACACAGGAAGAAATTAAAACTTAAAAAAGCCCATCAAATACTTCAAGACTACAACTGAAACAGCTAAAAACTACAGGACACAGTGTTTTTGCGATGACCCGCCAAGTTTGTACCAGCTTGAATCCGCGCCAGCAGGCAAAGCTGCCCAAACTCGTTTCCACCACCACTCACAGGAAGAACGGCAGCACTGAAGTTGGGGATTGGTGAGTCCAGTGGAGAGCCAAGAGCAGAGCTGGTGGAGGAACCTTCATTGATCCACGGTCAGTGCAAGAAGAGAGACCCCCCCACCATGGGAAGGGCACGACCAGGTGGGCGACATGTTGGAGTCGGGCAGGAGGAGCCTGAATTGGGAATGACAGTGACTTTGGTTGGTTGTTCCCTCCCCAGAGCAGATTCATGCGATTTGCTTGGACTGGGCCACGCCCGTGGCTGGGACCTACTGAGATGTCCCAAATCGATTCCTGTGCCTAGCAATCACTAACAGGGTGATCACCCCTGAAGTTTGGCTGGCCCGGTGGGGAGGGGCAGGCATACACAGCCTGCCTACACCTCAGTGACAAGAGCAGCCAGGAGAGGGTGGAGGTCCCTCGCCAGCGTGCTTCGGAGGAAATGTGGCCAACAGGGAAGGGGCTGGACTGTAACCTGTGTGGAGAAAGCGAGGGCCATGACAGGAGAGAGAGGCAAGAGGGGGCCCCCAGCCCAGAACCCTGAGAGCACTGAACCAGGAGAAGGAAAAACAAGGGAGCCTGAGGGCGGAAAACACATAACATCAGACATGGCTTCAATGGACATTAAGAGATATCTTTGGGACCTTGTAGACGAGCTGAAAACTGAAATATTAAATCAGGTAAAGCAGGATATGAGTAGAGTAATAAAAGAAATGCTCTCAAGAATCATCTCTCAGGATGATACAGATGAAAGAAGGGAGGAACACAAAAAAAGGAGAGAAACATTCAATAAGGAAAATATAGAATACATGAAGCAGATTCAAAGAGACTACCAGGAAATTAAAAACTCCATTGAAAGCTGGCAAAACTCCTTAAAAGAAACTAAGGATAGACTATCAAGACTTGAAGACAAGTTTGCAATGTGTGATCATGAAAGGAAAGATCTCTTAAAAATAACAAGGAAACAGGCAGTAATAATACAAAGGCTAGAAGATGATAAGAGAATCTACAATTTAAGAATAAGAAATGTGAATAAAGAAGCATGGATACATACAGGTGAATTACAAATGCTATTCATGGAAATAATTAAGGAAAACTTACCAAGCATGGGAATAGAAAATGACATTCGGTTGTGTGAGGCATACAGAACTCCAGCCACCTACAACCAAAACAGATCTACACCCAGACATATAATAATCAAGATACCAGAAATTCAATATAAAAACAGAATATTAAAAGCTGTCAGAGAAAAGAAACAAATTACCTATAAAGGTAAGCCCATCAGAATCACGGCTGACTTCTCGACACAGACCATCAGATCAAGAAGAGTTTGGAGTGAAGTCTTCCAAGTCCTGAAGGAAGGTGGCCTCCAGCCCAGATTGATGTACCCTGCAAAACTGTCACTAGAAATTGATGGAGAAACAAGATGCTTCCATGACAAAGAGGAACCAGGGGAGTTTGTGACCACCAATCCGACCCTACAGAGAATGCTGAAGGACATTCTAGAGAGAGAGAAAAGAAAATACCAGGATTTTAGGAGCAGTGGCAGAAAGGCCTCAATGAGTGGGGTAGGCAGTAGAATGAAGGAGAAAACCAAACTAAGGCAGAAAAGTAGCATAGCAGTAATGAGGCAGAGAAGGATAACTAGAAACTCTAACACAGATGGCCTTGGTACGCTATATTGTTAATAGTGCACCAGGATTTAAAACCCACATTACTCACACTACTCTGCTTAGATGTATTATATATTCTGTTCTAGTCATTCTACCTGTACTAGATTTGAGGGCACAGACAGTAATCCTGAAAATAACAGGATATAGTATGGTAATCATCCTTAATTTCCTATTAACTTAATCTAAAGCTCTGTAAAACCTACACAGTTTTACCATGACTGATCATAATCGAATCTGGTTTGCTGGATTGCTGTTTTGTATTGATAGATTTTATTAAAAGCTGTTATGATCAATAGTATCAAGTCTGAGAGTATAGGCAACTGCACTTAAGATGACAAGATCCACTAGAATATCCACTATGGTTTGATTATTACTTGCCTTTGAAATTTTATACTGTCTACAATATTTTATTTTACTAATATTGTTATTTACTGCTATACTCAATTATACTGCTATATTCAATTATGCCTGATGATATAGACAATTCTATTGAAGATAATAAGAAACAACACAGTAATCATTGTAGATCACCTTGTACTGTGGTTTTATACAAATTTTTGGTTTCATATTTTTATAGGAATTTGTTTTGTTTTGTCTTGCTAAGTTTTGTTTTTCCCTCTAATACAGAAAGGATAGAAATACACGTAGAGATTCATGCATGTGTAGCTGTTCACACTCTCACTGTTTGACTATCTACTTTGTATGCTTTAATTTTGTAATTTGAACAACTATTTCGAAGAGGATAATATGTAATTTATTAACTAGTAATTTCTTATTGTTTTTTTGGAATTCTGTATTATCTCTACCCTTTACATGCTTTTGTTTCTCTTTAAATAAATTCTTTTAAAAAATAAATATAGAATAATGATTATATATATAATATGATATATATATATTATATATATATATATATATATATGATCATGATGATTATATATATAATGATCATCGTGATCAAATGAATCAGCACATCCCTAACCACACACAGTGAGCAAATGTCTCTGTGTGTGGAGGAAGTAGTGGTGAGGTGATTTGGAAGCTACTTTCCTAGCAAGTTCAAGTAAAGAGCTCAGTATTATCAACATTAGTCATTTCTTTGTCACATTTCATTCTCTCTTTTCCATGCACTGTGTTCTCCTCATTGAGAGGAAAGCCCTCCAAGACATAAGCATTCCTTGTTGACACAAGCATGTATTCATTGTCATGAGAAACACAGGAACTTTGTCTCACTGTACGGGGAGCAAACCCTCTCCAGAGGGAAGAAATTTCAGGTTATTTTTTGTGTAAAAGAGCAAAAGAAACACAAAGCTTTCTAGGTGCCTCTTATTTCAAAAATATACTTGAAGGTTATGAGATTTCCAACTCAAATCTATTTGTATTTATATTTTTGATCCAGTAGTGGCATTGCCTTTGATTCACTCCATGCAAAAATCCTAGTGATATTGTCCAAGCTGATTTATCACAACAAATTTAGGATGGCTGCTCATTTCTAGTGAGCAGTGAAATTTTCAAACCACCCACAGAGAACTGGCTGTTACTTTGAGCTAAATAATAGGAAGCATACTAATTTCTTAACTCATCATACATTACATGACAGAACCATAAATCAAAGATCAGAATTTTGCTTGATTCTGCTGCCAAATGTCACTCTATTCCTAATATCATGTAGCCATGACCCCAGGATCTCCATTCATCCTAACTCCAGCCAAGAGATAATTGCTTACACTCAATCTTAGGCATGCAGTCCTTATTGGCTTCCTGCTGGGAATCATACTTCAAGAACAAATTAACCTTTGAGTTCTTATTTAGCTTTTTTTTTTTAAATTCTTCACTTGACACTGATAGTTCCTCACTCCTTAAAATATTTTGGAATCAAAATCTATGAGAAAATGTACTAGAATTCTTCTGCAGAATACCTATAAATTGTAAGACAGACTAAAATAATGCTTAAGAAGGACAGGCACGCCTGCTGTGGCTCACGATGCTGCCGCTCTGCCTGTTTTTAATTTATTGCTATGGGTGATTTAGAGATGCGTCATTCCTTGTTATCGTGATGGACTCACGTTAAGTAAGATTTTATAAAAGACTGATCCTATGTTGATAAATGGCTTAAGGAAAACAGTCAAAGAAAAACAGGGGAGAAAAAGCAGCTCTGAAAACTGAATGCCTTTTTTAATAGAACTTACAACAACCTCACTCATCTTTTAACATGCTGTAAGCTGACCTTACAAAATGATTCACAAACAGTCTATTGAGAGGTTACTAAGCTCCAGTGCTTATTTAGGCTAAACATAGTCGATGAATAAAAGAATTTTCAAATCACATTATGTTTTATAACTGTTCATAATGGTAATAAGATAAAGATAATAGAATTTTTGGTGGTTGAACTTTTATTAATTGTAAGATTTTATGGTACCTAGAGTTATTATATGGTAGTTGTTTTTCCCTTATTGAGATCTTTAGTTTGTTTAAAAGAATGTCAAATTTTACAAAAGGACCCATGAACCCTTCATAATCATCTGATCAAAATATTTGTTCTAGGGCTCTAAGATATAACTGCATGTATGTTTGAGTGTGTAAAATAATGACCATATTGCTGAATCTTTGTTGGATCTTTGAGCAGAACTGTTTGCAGTCTCACTGTTTAAATGTCTACTATGTATTCTTTAATTTTGTAACTTGAACAACTACATCCAAGATGACAATATGTAATTTATCAACTAGTGATTTCTTAGTGTTTTTTTTCTCTTTTTTTTCTTTTTTCTTTTAGAATTCTGTATTGTTGCTACCCTTTTTTCTTTTGCTTTTTTTCTCTTTAAATAAAAAATTTCAAAAATGCATAATTGTTATTGTAAAAAAGAGAGGAAATAGGAAGTGCTATAAAAGATATAACTGCATGAATATTTAAGTGTGTAGGATTGATAACCATACTTCTAAGTTCTTGTTGGATTGTTGAACAGATCTGTTTGCAGTCTCACTGCTTGAATGTCTACTTTGTATCCTCTAATTTTGTAACTTGAACAACTATTTCTAAAAGGACAATATGTAATTTATCAGCTGGTGATCTTTTACTATTTATCCTTTTTTTGGAAATTCTGTAATATTTCTACCTTTTTTCTGTTTTTTCTCTTTAAATAAAAAAAAATTTTAAAATTTGTTCTTCATAAATAAAATTCATTTACAATCATCTGACTATTAAGATGATTATTGCTTATTGTTCTTGGAAATTTAACTAATATATTTTGGAAAAATTGGTTTTGAAAAATACAAAAAGAAAAAATTATTAATCTAATATAAAATAGGTTCTTCTAAATTACCCTAAGATGATAGAAGATTAGACATGACAATGTTCATAACAAATGAGGAGCATAAATATTAAAGCAATCATTATAACTGCAGGGGTAATGTTCAGTTGTTAGAACTCATGGGTAGTCCATGGCTGGTGACTATTATGGACTACATTTAGGAAGATGGCAAAGTAGACCTGGGAAGTAGGTTGGGTGTATGTCCCAAAGCTGAACTATTTGTTCTCAGATGCTTTTCCAAAATGTTCCTGTTCCTATTGAAGAAAATAATAACATTGACTATGAAAAACTAATCACACATATATGGAAATCTTTGCATTATCATGAACTTGACAAAGATGGCAACAGGGTCAGACAGAAAGTGGAGATGTATGTGATAAGACAAATTCTGAATTCTAACAGTGGAGAAAGAGACTGCTGGTAAAGAATTATGCAAATACAGAACTAATTCATTTTCCCAATATTAGAACATTTTCTATTTCAAGAAAGAGCAGGTCTTAGATGTGCACTGTGGTAGCGAAGCCTCATTGTCCTGTTGGGTTCTACTGACCAGTACTCCTGTGTCTTCTGATGTCACCTTCACCCTACTGGTTTTACTTGTCTTACTTTGTTTAGTTCCCTGCTCTAATCCTTTTTTCTACATCTAGCCTCACATTTATTCCCAATAAAAACATTTATTTTTCTTTGTATTTCCCTCTTACATTTTCTTCCCTATTATAATTAGTCCCTTCTTGCTTTTTGCTCCCACTGACATGTGTCTTTCTTAGAGATTCCTTCCTTAACTTCTCCATCCAAAATTGGCTTCTTGAGCTCATTCTCAGATATTTTCCTCTCCAACATCACATTTTCTCCTAAGTCCTGTAAAATAATAGATTGTAAGGGCCTGAGATTTAGCTCAGTGCCTCAAGTGCTTGCCTGGTCAGAACTACGTTGTGAGTTCTATCCTGGCACAAATTAATAATAATAATAATAGATTATATTTCCATTTATTGTGTCCTTTTCCCTTCTCTCATGCATTAGAAGGTGAGCTCTATAAAACTCAGAGTAATTTCCATTTGCTAATGGTTGTGTTATTAATAACAAAGTAGAAATTTAATGAATGTGTAATTTTTTAAAAAGAAAATGATTTGATTTAATATCTATAAAGAGCACTGAGCCAATACTGTAACCTGTGCTATTGTACTAACGTCCTAAGACACAACGTCTATCTCACAGAGGTAGTGCTGCTGAAAAAGCAGACTTCATTACCACATGAGAACAAGGACCAAAGTGTAATCAGGGGAATCAGCTTCACCTAGATAATGTTGTACATGCTACTGTCTACAGAATGACAATGTAAGAGAGTGAAGAAGTGAAAAAGCTTAATAGAAATATTAACATGAAGGCTATGAGGAAAAAGTGATCATAGACATGACATTTTTCATATAAAAACAGTACCTATATATATTAACAGTTTTTAAATTTCTGTGAAAGTCACTGCCACAGTGTTATGATAGTGCAATGAGACATTTTTGAAAATAATGAATAAGTTAAGAAAAAAAGCAAGATGGGGAGCTTGGATTTGCAGGTTTTTTTTTTTTTTTTTTACTTCTCTATCACAAAAATTGACAAATGCTATTTTCTTTCTTTGTTCTCATCTTGCAACATTATGACCAAACCATAATGATAAAGTGAATAATAAAGAATAAAATTAATTTGTGGAGCAAAAGTCAAATTGGTCATTTGGTACAAAGAAGATAGAACTGCTGATTTGCTAAATGATCATATGTACAGAGTCTGATTGGTTATAAGCATGTGTAACTTTTCATCTAAAGTAGAACTTTCAATAAAATGTTTCCTATAGTAGGTCAGTATTATTAAATGCATTGATTTGATTCATCAGCCATGAGCTTTAAAAATGAAATCAAAATTAATCTCATGTATAAGTTTATTCTCTACAAGACTAAAACTGCCATATGTGTTTAGGCTAATAATATTTACATACAGTGAAATAATTCTAAAGCATGAATTCCAATGGCGAAGAACACATTTTTCTGGGTTTATTGAAGTTTCTAATTTTCAAAACGTCCCAGGAATCAATTTGTTAAATAAATCAAAGACAAGGAACACACATTTCCTTTTATAGAAATTTCCATAGAATCAGTGAAACACACACTACTTTCTCTTGAAGAAATCAACATAGATTTTCTCCCAAATACATTCATTTTCTAGATTTGTGTATATATATATTTCAGTGTTTGTGCATGTATAAAAATGACATGTGTACTTTTGCTCAAATATGGGAAGAATATAATGTAGCTTCTTTATTTCTCCACAAGTGACATTCACAAAACTTAAAATTTTCTAAATCAAAGTTTCCCTTTGGAGGGTGAATATTGAATCAAGTCATAGTTCCCATTTATTATCGAGGCTGTTAATTTCATCTGCAAGATGTTCTACCCTTCCCCTTCCCGATGGAAGTCCATTTCAGACACACAAAGACAATCCGCCTCTACAGATCTGTGAAAAGTAGGCCTGTTCTACACGTTCTTCTCTTTTTTACTTCTAATAAATTTCAAATTGCCCATGACACATCTCAGCTCAACTCTTGTCCATGGTTTCCTATTTCATTTAACTTTTTTGAGTCTTTAGGCTTGTGGGCCATGAATTGACTGCTCAGAGTACAGTGGTACCCTTTTCCCACCAACATAGCTTTAGTGATACAGCAGGTCTGAATTTCAAAAGCACCCATCATCCAAGCTCTGCCACAGACCATCCACTTCAAGGCATTTACCCAATTACACCTGTGCTTTCACATTGGTGGTTCTTGCTTCTTGGCAAGCTTTTCCCAGTACTCAGCTTTTCTTTGGGGGCATATTAAATCTTCTGGGTCCCTCTCCAACTCTGTGTGAGCTCAACATTACCTCATGTGTACTTGTGTTTATATACCAATATGCTCTCTTTCTCTTCTCAACTGTAAATGACTGCTAGCAAATTCTTCTCAGAGGGAAAACTTTTAGGGCATTTATCAGATGAACAGCCATCAGAGCATAATTTTAAAAGGTGAACCTTATCAGGAACACCAACAAAATTTTATTGGGACTTTTTATTCACAAGAACAAAATTGTTTAAAGCTTATACTTCAGTAACTTGAAACCATTAACCGTGTTTCAAGATTCTTGATCCAATGTTGATTTTTATTTTACTTGTACAAGATTCTTTCAGATATGGAGATTGTGACATCTCTAGAGATATGGTCACAATATGAACATTATTATTCCCTATGGGAAAAATCAAGTTAAGAGTGAAATTTGAAGCTAAACAGAGACTGTATTATTCTGAGCTGAATTTATTTTTTTAACCCGAGATAATAAATTATATGCCCAAGCTGTAATGAAGCAATTGGTAAGTAGAAAGAAACAGATTTACAGGAAAAAAATGATACAAGAGAAGTATTTTAAATGACTTATAGTACCATAGATTGTATTATTTTGAAGTCTTTATGAATGAGTGATCTAAGTGGTTAACAAATGAAAACATCCCTTAAAAGAGATCTCATTTTAAAATGATTTACATAGATGTACTCTTTTGGCTATTGTTCATTTTCCAATATTTTTAAGTAGAACTACATTTCTTTTCTTTTCTGCTTTGTTTTTGTTTAGTTTTGTTGTTTTTAGGATGAGTTGGCTTCTTGAGTTGTCCCCTTTTTTGTAAAAACTACACTCATAATATAGTTTCTTTATTTCCAGGTTATATATTTTTAAGGGAGATAGGAACTCATATATATTTGTGAAGCAATGTAACACAAAAATCTCCATAGATTGTATATCCCCTTTCCAATCTTAAATTTTTATTCTTTTACATGTAGTACAAAAGGATTTTTTCAACCTGCCTCTATTAATATTTCTAAGCCAAAAGTTATCATAGGAACTGGTCTCTTTCCACACCCATATTTCATTAAATTGTATAAATAATGAAAGAAGTAGTAACACATACACTTGAAAAAAGAGAGATTAGGAAAAAACACAATTGATTCTTACTAAGCATAAAGTTTATTTGATGATGGAAGAAATGTATTGAAGGATTAGTGACTAAAGATATTAACATCTAAAAGAGGACTAAAAAGCACTTGTCCATACTTTATGCATAAAGTTCCATTAATCAAAGCAAGAACAACCAAGAAACTTCTATAACTTCAAGTGTAGACAGCCATGTCACTTATTTGCATGGCAGCTTCTCTACCAGTGTTTTATGTGGTGTCTTATACACAACTTAGAGTAAGTTTAAAAACACAAAACCAGTTGGGTAAGAGTGTATCTTTATTATTGATTGTTAATCTGTGTTGATTGTCAATCTACATCATTGATTATCAAACTTACTGATTACTTTTTAATGTTCATTCCTTTATCACTGATTGTCTGTACATTGGTTATCACATTCTTTTTATGTTCTTCACCTCATTGAAAAATAAAAGGAAAATTTAATTCTCTGTCAGCCTCCTGAAGCTGTTGATTTACACGTGGCTCTACAGGGCTGTGTGGATGGAGAACAGGTGTCATCCAGTGCTCCTGCAGATGGGTTTACTCATGAACTGCACATGCCATGTGCCCAGCACATAACCTTCCAATTATCATTCATGACGAGAACATGCTGTTGTTTGGTTTTCCAACCTTTTAGCCAGTATAATGACAATATTATTTTCTCCCAGACTTTCTGTCATCTTTTCAAAATTTATGACTGAAAGGAATAAAACATAATTATTAAGGATGGGCCAAATATTTACTAAGAAAAACTGTCTTCTCTAAGTCTTTGCAAGTAAGACCAATTTTATTACGTGTTTCAGAATAATTAAAAGAGTTTAGAAATATGCATTTCTTTACTGGTTTCATTAACAATGAATCTGTGATACTTTCATGTCACTTTTCAAGTCCTTTTAACTTACATAAAAATTTGGTGGAATGTTTTACACCTATGTATCTATGTATACATACACAGAGACTATAAAATTTGAAATTGTAATGTAAGTTACTGTAAAAAGCATCATCTTTCACTTATCTGTATGCCCTATTTACCTAAATATTGTCTTTGACATATTTGTACGTTCTATTTACCTAAAATTTCTACCAATATCTGACACAAATTTGGCTTTTAAGAATATTTATTAAATGGATGCATATGAATTAAAATAGGATAACTACATAAGTAAAATATATGAATTAAAACAGGATAACTACATAAATAAGGCTTCTTTAAGTGTTTTTTTTGTTTTACATTTTAAAAAAGACTAGGAAATTCTTAAAATAGAAATATGATTTTAATAAGGACCATCGCAATGATCTAGTTTGCCTTCTCTAATTTTCAGATGTGAATGACATTGAAGAAATTAAGTGATTGACCAATGGTAGATTAAGTTGACTACAAAATCTGATACATAATACTAATCTACAAGCTTTATTTACTTTGATTTATTATACATTCAATATGTATGAACCATTATAATCATCATCACAAAGACTGAGCTTTACAAAAAGAAATAAAACAAAAAATTTGACCTGAAATGAGAGTTAATGAACTCTAGAATGTATGGAAAGCATTGAAATTTTATTTTCAAGCTTAAGCTCAAGGCTATAGTATGACCTGGAGGTATTGATTTGAGGGTCTTTCATACCCAGTTATCATGAGTGAAAGCACGTAGTGAATGAGATTGCACAAGGTAATACAATGGAATAATATAAATATAAAATGTTAGTGGGAACTTACTTTTGGTGGAGTCATATATGAGGAGAATTGAAAGTCAAGGAACATGAGCAAATACAGTAGGAAGAGATGAACTATTTTATATACACTATAGAGACACGAAATGAATTCAAACACATTATTGAAATCAGAAATTTAGAATAGGTAGATATTCTTGCAAAAAGACTTTTGCTGCTAAACAGGGACTGCATTAAGGAGTCATCATGTGTATTTTGAGAAAGCAAAAAGGGAATGTTATGGTTTGGGTCAGAGAAGCCCTCTAACCGTGCATATGTTGGAAGTTCAGCCCCAGTGTAGTAGAGTACAGAGGTGGATCCTTAGAAGGCACTGTGCCGTGAGGGCTTTAACATGATCAATGCACACATCCATAGAGGAATTCATAGTTTATTGGGTTCTTAGGAAGTGATGCAAATGTTAGGACGTGGGCAGATTAGGAGAAAGTTAGGCCATTGAGGGCAAACCCTGGAGGGGGATAATGGGGTCCTGGCCCCTTCCTGTCTCCATCTTTGTTTCCCAGCTGCCATGAGGTTCACAATCAGTGACCCATATGTTTTTGCCATGTGCCTCACCACAGGTCCCAAAACAAAGAATCCAAGTGACCATGGAGTGACACATCTTAAACTCTGAGCCAAAATAATGTCTTTCTCCTTTAAAGTTGTTTTCTCTGGTATTTTTGTTATAGCATTGGAAAGTTAAAAGTGAAGAATAATCAAAGATCAACCTATCCAGTGTCATTTCTGCTGACTTTGGAGATATGGGTAATTAAGGCTTGAAAAATATAAAGGAGAAGACTGGGGTGGGATTGCAGGGTGAAATAACTTGAAGAAATAATAAAAATCATTTTTACTGTAGAAAATTTCAGACAATTTTTTTGATGCAGGAGAATGTAAAATATCCATGAGGACTCCTTTCATCATGAATTTTCTGAAAGAAAAAAAAAGAACGTATTTATTTTAGGATTAATACATGATAGAACTCACGTAGAAAATTTTGTTTTTGAATGAAAATCAAGACATTTGACACTATAAAATAAAAGGAAAAGAAAGATAAGGGTAGGAATCTGATACCTCAAAGGACAAATATTGTTTGAGTTTGACACAGAAGAGAGGCAATTAACTTTCTAATTTTTCCTTTGCTGCCTGGAAGGGTATACGGCCAACATGCCACTCCACCTTGGCCGTATGAGCCCCCCCCACCCCTCAGATGACCTGGACAATTGGCTTCAGTGTTTTCCTGGCTGTCAAGTGCCTAGGCTCCTACATTTCATTCCACTCCAACATGACTGGAGCTGGAGAGCCAAGACAATGACAGTGACAGTGACTTTCCTCTGCTGCTCCTGTCACTTCACATGCTGCTGTTGCCTCTTTGGAAAAGTCATTCTAGCATGGCTAAGATCAGGATGAGACAGATCTAAGGACCCTTATTTGCATACCCAACTCTCATAAGTTTTCCAGAAGATTCCCTGGTTTCAATCCTGCCCCTTATTGACTGACACAGGCCTGCAGAATGGTCCTTTCAGAAGAAAGAGCCATAAACACTAAGAGATATTAGCACTGAAGGTCTCTAGAGACCAGTAGCCAAGGAAGACAAGCCGCAGAGATGAGTATCCAGAAGAGGTGACCTACAATATCCTCCACAAACTGATATCAGAGTGAACAGAGACGGCCAGCAGCCGCAGTAACCAGCAGCTTGTTGTGTCAGCAGTTGCATCTAGCACTGTCTGTTGCCACCTGATGACATGAGAATTGCTAGCAGTGTAGCACTTTGTCAGTTCATGATTTCCATCCTAATCCAACAAAAGGACCCTCAGCTAACTAGCAACAGGTTGAGACATAGATCTCTCTAGTCAATTTCAAAGCACACAATTTCAACACTTTTTTAGGAGGAAGGAAAATATTTTCCTTCTTGAGGATCTTTTTGAGGATCTCAACAGAAGCCATTAATAAACGATAGATTAACAAGTAAAAACATGCAACTGTATCAAGTATGTTTTGTGTGACATAAGACTCTTCACAAAACTGTAAAGAAATGACTAAACCTGAGTGTTTTCATACAAGCTTTGATGAAGAATGCATAGTGATGGAAAATGTGGTTAGAGGCATGACCTTGGAATACTAAACTAAGCAGAAAGCTAAACATTCCTCTTTATTCGGGTTCCATTTGACATCCCTCCATTTACAGAGACAGAGATATTTCTTTCTTCTGAGTATAGGGGAGATATCTCACATAAGAGGCCTTATGACCTGCCACTGAAGAAAGAGAGTCATTCCTGTACCTGTTAATGTCATTTCTCAAATTTCTAAAGTTTAAAATATTTGATTTATTCCAAGACAGTGTATTTCCAGGAAGTACACTCTGAACACTGTCATTCACTCATCTGAAGCTTTCCCTAAGAGGTTTCACAATCCAGACACACATCCCACTGGACCAGTCAAGCTGTGCTTTATTTCTGAAGGTGGAGTGTAGGAATGAATGGAATACTTACCAATTTATAGTGTGAGCAATGAGGCTGTCAAAAAAGCACATTTCCATAGAAGAAGGAATAATCAAATGTCAGTGGTTAGAAGAAGATATGAACTCTTCTTCTGCATCCAGAATACAGTCAAAAACATTTAGGAAGCTGAGCTCAAATTACCCTTGAAAGAAGGACTGAGAACACCAGTGACCATCCAGTGAATCTTCTGGTTTCCAGTTTGAATGCCTCTAGTTATGATGGCATTTATGGATGTGTCTCAGCAGTGTACGAAAGTGCCCCAGCTTTGCTTTGATATTTTAACACTTTCATTAATGCTCTGAGCAATGAGGTTTTAGTTTCAATGCTGTCAAATAAGAAAAATGAAAGAATAATGTAAAATATTAATGTTATAGTGAGCTTTTGGAAGAAAAAAGAAATAGACAAAATTCAATCAACTTTAAGGTACATAATAAAATTTCAAATTTAACAAATGGGGTAATAGAATCAGATAACCCCAAGGACATGTTGTAGTTTTCCCTGAAAAAAATGATTTTCTCCCTACAATAATCATGTTTCAACCAGAGAACTAATTTGTTTATAAAATAAGTCTTTCTCAGTCTATTTAGCCTGTTTATTTATACATATCAACAATAGTGGTCATTTTATAGTTTGTTTGTTGGAACATTTCACAAGAAATCCCAGATTCAAAATTTAAGAGACTTTTACCAGGAAATTAAGCCGATAACTCAAGACTTTTCATGCAACAATTATAGATTTAGATAAATTCCTCTCATCTAAAAATCTGACACATTTCCATTTGTGGTCTTGTTAGGAAGTGGTCTTATCTATACATCTGAGAAATTTGTAAACCAGTTAATAGGTCACCTCCTATTAATTTATGCAATTAATTTTGACTCCATAAATTCCCTAAGAGTAGCTGGTCATAGCAGATTCTATGGACATTGTTCTCAAACGTGATACACCAGTTAATGCCTTGTTATTATAGGCAACATTTCCAATTATAGTATGTACTTTCGCAAGGAAAACAGATTTTCATTGACCTTACACAAAATAATTATGTTGCCCTAAAAATAAATGTCTTACTCTTCTTGTTGCTGAGATAAAAATACCTGACACACAGAGTTAAAGGATGAAAGGTTTATCTTAGCTCACTGTTTGTAGATATTTTGGTCAACCATCAGCTGGCAACATGGCAGAGGGACATGGCAAAGGAGCAGTAGGCCATGTGGCAGGCAGAAGACAGCAAAGCAGCCACACTGAGCTTCTTCTCCCTTTTGTTCCATTCAGGATGCAAATCTGTTGATTGCTGGCGCCCACACCCGGGGGGGTAAGCCTTCTCATTACCCATATGCAGAGCTATGCTAAACCGGTCAGCAGACTGATTTGGTTATCCCATAACCTTAATCCATATTCACACACTATAGATTCAGTCACCTCAGAAAAGCTTCACCTACAAAGGCATGATGATTTAGGGAACATCTAGATACAAACCATAGCAATAATACAATATAGCAAAACTTTATTCTTTTAAGAGAGAAAAATTAAATTCTGCTTTAGTATATCATTGGTTTTAAATTCATTTGAGAACCTTAAAATAAATTCATTTTAATCTTAGCCAGATTAACTGAATAAAATAATATCTCTTTGCTGAAAACCTTTTACAATTTTGAATTCAGAATTTGTCATCATCCTCCTTCTGAAATAACCAGTCATCCTACTTTAGAATAAAACTACTCTTTTTCCTCCTTTTAATAAAACCTATCATTCATATCTTGTTTACTTTGCCTTCTAAAAAACACATGTATGATTCTGGCATGTATTGCATAGGAAGTTTCTTATTGTTAGTAGTAGTTTTATTTTATATTGATTATACTTTTTTACCACTAGTAACCTTTCTTCTATAGAGGAAGGAAGGAAATAAACAATGGTGAATTGCCTGGCATGTGCCAGCATTCTGTAGCAGACTACCAAATTTTATCAATATATCTTCTCATATTTCTTGTAGGCTTATGCGTCTGTAAAGCATAATTTCTCATGTTTATTAACAACTCAAATATATTTAGCTCCCCTATATGGCATAAAAACAAGATGATAAAACTATTTAAATGTATCCTTAGTAGTTAATGTTTTAGTAGTTAATTTCAAAACGATCCAGACTTTCAGTGAATATCTATGACTTAATTTAATGTTATTTTTGAGACAGGGTCTTGTTACGTAGTTGAGGCTAGTCTTAGCTCACTGTGTTATCGAGCTGGCTTTGAATTTTCATCCATCCTCTACCTTCGCCTTCCGAGTACTGGAACTCTAGGTTGGGGCCACCATGCCCGAGATAGCATAATCTAATAGTTAAGATTTTACAGACAGACTTATTACACCAAGCAATGCTACTCATAACTTCAGGTTCTTTACCTTTTAACCATTTTCACCCTTATTTTACTATTAAGTCCAAGTAGAATAAATATATTTTCATAATATACTTATTCGTGATAACTCAGAACAGTTATTTTTAAACACTGTTAACACAATCTTATTTATTAAAATTATACTCATGTCACATGTACTTGCATAGCATTTAAATTAGTTTCCATACTTCTGAGATTCTTAGGAATGCTTAGTTTGTATAACTGCTCATTTACCTCATAGACAATTTGAATAGAAATTCTTTAGGAGATTTTAGAAATTAATTTGGTATGTCATTCAAAGGTTGATATAGCATGCATATAAACATACATAAATATAAAGATAGATGCAGAGACTATAACTTTCATTTTGAATCTTAGGTATGATGTAGATATAAATATGGAAACAAAAATCATTAGCTTACTGGAATGGATTCTCATTTTTACCTTATTATTACGATTCTGGCACATAGAACAAATCCAGGTTACATACTCAATTGTAGTTAAAATTTTTTAAAAAACATATAGATTTTCATTGGCCCTTGATTAGTAACCTCATGGAGGTTGTGGTCTATCTATTCCATGGAAAAACTCATGGAATATTAAGCAGAAATTTATTTCTAAAAAGCCTATTTTTTGTGCTTGTTAGATAAAAGATTTGAATTCTAACTAGCAGTTTTTACTTCAAAGAAATGGTAAGATTTACATATTCAAGAGAAAACAATTTAGGCTTTAAAAAAAATTCAAGAACATATTTGATTATCATCAGAAATCAGGGATAATTATTATTTAACCTTAATTATAATATAGTCCAGTGAATATTTATACTTTTCATGAGAAGGCCCGGAGTTGAAGGTGTTTGATTAGAGTTTCTAGAAATAAGTGAAATTTATAGACATGAAAAGTTATTTCCTAGCTATAAGTACCTATGTGAGTCTCTGTCTGAGTGTGTTTACAATTCTTTTGTCCTAAATTTGATCTCTACCTCCTATTTTTGTTAGGGAATTTTATATTTCTATCTACCAATCTTCCAGTTTTATACTGACACAGACAGGGACTACCTAAAGACAAGACTAACTCCTAGGCCCTTACTCTTTTGCCAATTAAATGGATGATTTGTGTTCTCTTCTGAGGCAGCAGAGATTTAAAAGTAGCTTTTGCTAAAAATAGTGACTCTTAATTTTGTTCTACAGATACCTAATTAGTAAGTTAAAGTAAAGCAGAGGTTGATCTTCATTTCATGTGTCTCCTTTAGGACTTGAAATCTTTGGGTCAGCCCTTTGCTCAGCTCTGCCTTTAGGCATTGTAAACACTTCAGGAATATCTGTACAAAATTTGCAAAACAAGATTAATTAGCCCTGAGTTTATATAACCTATCTCATTCCCCTTAGATACCGAGAGCACCAAAATATGAAAATTGTAGGACATTGAACTGCCAATGGGTGAATAGAAGGCTTCAGTTATTGCATAAAAGCTATGCTCACCTTGACTCCCATGATCTCCTCCACAGAAATAAAACTTCCCTAACGGAAAGTGGAGACTTCTTCAGAAGCTTCTTGAAAAACCAAAACTAAAGAGATAATGATTAACTGGACACTGGGCAACCTCAGCTAATACATAAAGACATATCTTGCTTTCATCTGTGATTACCCAATCTGGTCCTTTTCATCAGCATTGAGCCCCTCCAGCTCCTCTGGCTGAAGTTCCTTTCCTATTTTATTTTACTTTCCAACTCTGGCTTATCTATTTCCATTCCACTCCCTGATGCATCTTTAAATGCTTTTTTTTTTTGCAACAAGAGTCAATTAATCTACTATGTGGGGTGAGTTGAGATCTCATCTTCTCTGTAGAGGTACCTCTGGTAACAATGCCAGCTAAGAGATACTACCATGTTTTCATAACATTTCCCTCCTTTCAGTAAGATCTTCCCATATGTACCAGTAGGATATCTGTTTAGCTTGAAACCTCTCAGAACATTGCTTTTAATTTTAAAATTGTGAAATTTCAAAGATATACTAATTGTGACCTCAACTCAAAATCCATAAACCTTTATTGAATTTAGCTACAATTGTAAAAGGTATCCCTCAAAAACGAGGCAAAAGAAGTATCCATTATAATCTAGAAACATTGTCAAAAATAACATGAAGAAAAACTTAGACAGATCTCCAAGAATTAGCTGTAGTTGGTGGAACATCAGCTGCAAATCTGGTGCAACCCTCATTTCCAGGCCATCTACATATTGCTGGGGTTCCAGTCCAAGAAACACTTAATCCTAGGCCTAACCCCCACTTATCTCCAGCACAGAGAAATGAAACTTGTTAGAAAGGTGTAGCTCTCAGGACATAAAATTTTTAAAAAAGGATGATTTCTATCACTTTGAGGGAACAGATCAATAACTCATGAGTATCACAACCACAATTATGAGTCAGAATCCAAAGATCAAATTTTTTCAAGACATCTTTTGTTCTGTCTAGCTCTCTTTTTTTCTGCTAATCTGAATTTGGAAGGAAAAAGGTTGAACAGGCTTTAAACTCTCTCCAGAAATCTAGAACCATAACTTCAATTTCACCCTTGCTTGGGTGTGTCAAAGGACCCAGAGCTCAGCCATAGCATTTAGAATGAGCACTGCTACCCAAGCGATGTGACCCTTGTCAAGTGAAACTGTAGGGAGGAAGGTGATCATTCTTCTCATATACCATCCTTCTAGATTCTGGACCAGGATGGTAATAAACAACTAAGAAGATGAAACCATGAATATATATTTGACATAAGTTTTATGTGACATGGATCCTTCAGAAAGAAATGAAGAACAAAGGAAATGGTTAAATCTGAATATTTTTGAAACAAGATTTGATGAAGAGTGGAAAACCATGAAAAAATATTTTAGGATGAGAGTATAAAGAGTACCAAAATGGCTGAGGGTTTAGCTCAGTGGTATAAGCACCTGCCTGGCAAGTGCAAGGTTGTGAGTTTGAGCCCCAGTACCAAAAAAAAAAAGTATCAAAATGTAAAAGCTCATCAAGGTCAACTTGTATAGGTACCTCTGAACATCACTTCATATTCAAGGACAAGGGTTCTCCTTTGCTTTGGTATGGACATCTCCAGGATCATGTGACCTGATTTAGGGACAGATAGTAAAAGGGAAAGTCGGAGGGGAGGTAGGCCCATGTGGCTGCCAACAGAGTTCCAGCTCAAAGGGCAGCAAGGGCAAAGGAAGTTCCAGCTTTCTGAATTTGGGACATCACTCTCAGCACTAGGGTGCCTGCCAAGCCCCCTAGGACACTGGATTAGCCTGGAGAGGTTTCTCAGGCATGAGTGGACCACGCCCAGTGACATTCATTCAACCAGGGGAGCCAAGACCCATGAGTCTCAGGAGTTGAGGGTGCAGGAAGTGATTCCCAACATGCTCAGGGAAAGATTTGGAACATTGCTTGAAACACAGAAATATAGGAAAATGACAAAATGAAAGACCAAAATGCAATCTCAAAACTCCAGCCCATCCCAAGAGAGCCTGGGAGCCACATACATAGAAGAAAATACTGGTCATACACCTAAAATGCCTGATATGATATCAACTGAAATAAAAAACCAAGTATAGGAAGCTATAAGGAACTCAAATTAGAAATAACCTCCCAGGTAAAATAACAAATGATAAAAGTAGGGAAAGACATAGTGAATGCATCTAAGGAAGACACAGCTAAAAAATTAGAGGAACAAAGCCAACAGATAGAATCCCTGAATTAACAGCATAAGAAACAAAGAATACATGAAGCAGATTCAAAGAGAAATACAGGAAATCAAAAATTCTATTGTAAGTTTCCAAAATGTCCTCAATGAAAGTGAAGACAGAATTTCAGACCTTGAAGATAAGATTGCACCTAGGGAACAGGAAAGGAAAGATCTTTTTAAAATAACAAGGAATCAGGAAATAACAATTCAACACTTGAAAGATGATGCAAAGAAAAACAACATAAGATTAATAGGGATAAATGAAAAAGAAGGTAACAACACAAATGATATCAAGAGGCTATTTTCAGAAGTAATAGCTGAAAATTTCCCAAACACAAGAATGGAAACTGACATTCACATTAGTAAAGCATATAGAACTCCAAAGAGCCATAACCAAAATAAAACTACACCCAGACTTATAATAATCACCATCCCAGAAATCCAACATAAGAAGAGAATGTTAAAAGCTGTTAGAGAGAAAACAGATCACCTATAAAGGAAAACCTAAAACCTATCAGAATCAGAGCAGACTTCTCAACACAAACAATGAAGTCAAGAAGAGCATGGAGTGAAATATTTCACATCCTAAAGGAAAATGATTTCCAACCCAGACTGCTGTACCCTGCAAAACTGTCCTTCAAAATGGATGGAAAAATAAGATACTTCCATGACAAAGAACAGCTGAAGGACTTCATGATCACCAAACCAATCCTGCAATGAATACTCAAAGACATCCTAGATACACATAGGAAAAAAAACACTAAGCAAGACAGACAATTAAACAGAAAGGAAAGATAAAGATAAAACAGCAGAAAGATAACATGTCAACAATAAACTAATATATAATAGTTATAAGAATTAATGTAAATGGCCTCAATTCACCAATTAAAAGACTGGCAGAATGGATCAAGAAACAATGTCCAACCATATGCTGTCTACAAGAAACCTATCTAACCCAAAAGGAAATTCATAGACTGAAAATCCAAGGATGGAAAATAATATTTCATGCAACAGGAACTCAAAAAAAGTGGGAGTAACTATTCTGTTTGCAGACAATGTGAACTTCAAACCAAGAAATGTCCAAAGAGATAAAGAAGGTCACTACATACTAGTTAGGGGAAAACTTCAAGAGGAAGAGATAACAATCTTAAATATATATGCACCGAATTCCAGAGCACCCAGCTATATAAAGCAAGTATTAACAGAAATGAAAAATCAAATAAGCAATAACACAATTATAACAGGAGACCTTAACATGCCACTGACACAAAGGGACAGATCAACTAGACAGAAAATCAGCAAAGAAATATCAGAACTGAATCACACCTGTGAACAAATGGACTTGATAGATGTCTACAGAGTATTCCAACCAACAACATCAGAATATATATTCTTCTCAGCAGTTCATGGGACATTCTCTAAACTAGATCATATACTAGCCCACAGAACATATTTAAGTAAATGCAAAAGAATTGAAATTATCCCATACAAGTTATCGGATCATAGAGCCATGAAACTGGAAAGTAATGATTAAAAAACTGCTAAAACCCCACAAACACATGGAAATTGAATAATACACTCTTGAGCAATCAATGGGTCACAGAGGAAATTAAAGAAGAAATTAAACAACATCTACAACCAAAAGAAAATACAAATACAACTTACCATAATCTGTGGCATGCAATTAAAGCAGTACTCAGAGGAAAATTTATTGCACTGAGTTCTCACATTAGGAAAACAGAACAAACACAAATAAACAACCTGATAATACACCTCAAACAGCTAGAAAAAGAAGAGCAAGACAAGCCCAAAGCCAAATGAAAGGAGGAAATTAAAGAATCAGAGCAGAAATTAATGTAATGGAGACTAAGAAAACAATACAAAGAATCAATGTATCAAAGACTTGGTTTTTGAAAGAATAAATAAAATTGATAAGCCCCTAGCCAACCTACTTAAAAAAAGGAAAGACAAGACTCAAATTCATGCAATATGGGAATGAAAAAGGTGAAATAACTACTGACTCTGTGGAAATATAGAAGATCATCAACACCTATTTCGCAAACCTCTATTCTCATAGGTTTGATAACACAGAAGAAATGGACAGATTCCTAGAAACATATGAACCACAAAGTTGGATCAAGAAGATGTAAAACTGCTGAATAACCCAATTTCAATTAATGAAATTGAAAATGCAATCAAGTCTCTACCAACAAAGAAGAGCCCAGGCCCAGGCAGATTCATGGTGGACTTCTACAAGAAATACAAAGAAGACTTCATGCCAACACTCCTCAAACTCTTCAATGAAATTGAAAGGGAAGCATTTCTCCCTAAGTCACTCCTGGAAGCAAATACCACTCTAGTACAAAAATCTGAAAAGACCCAACTAAAAAAGAGAACTACAGGCCAATCTCCCTAATGAACATAGATACAAAAATTCTCAATAAAATATTTTCCAACAGGATGCAGCAAATCATCAAGAAGATTATACACCATGACCAAGTGGGATTCATTCCAGGCATGCAGGGATTGTGCAACATACATAAATCAATCAATGTAATCCACCATATCAATAGAGCCAAAAGTAAGAATCACATGATCATTTCTATAGATGCAGAAAAAGCTTTTGATAAGATCCAACACCCATTCATGATAAGAACGTTACAGAGAATTGGAATAGATGACCTTTACCTCAATGTGATAAAAGCCATCTACGACAAACCAACAGCCAGTGTCAAATTAAATGGCCAAAAATTGAAAGCCTTTACCTTAAAATCAGGCACAAGACAAGGATGTCCCTTATCACTGCTCCTATTCAATATAGTACTGGAAATACTAGCCAGAGCAATTAGACAAGAGAGAGAAATAAAAGGAGTAAAGATAGGAAAAGAGGAAGTTAAACTATCATTATTTGCAGATGACATGCTACTCTGCATAGAAGACCCTCAAAACTCCACTGAAAGACTCCTAGGTATAATAAATAAATTCAAAAACATAGCTGTACACAAATTCAATACTCAAAAATCAATAGTATTCCTATACACTAACAAAAAAATCACTGAGAGAGAAATAAGAGAAGCCAAACCCTTCACACTAGCATTCAAAAAAGTGAAATAGGAATTAATCTAATGAAAGAAGTAAAACAGCTATACAGGGAAAATTATAATACCCTGAAAAAAGAAATCAAAGAGGACCTCAGAAAATGGTAAGACATCCCTTGTTCATGGATAGGAAGAATAAATATTATGAAAATGGCCATTCTCCAAAAATTTTTATACACATTCAATGCAATCCCAATGAAAATACCACTAACATACCTCATAGATGTAGAGAAATCACTCCTAAAATTTATCTGGAACCATAAGAGATAGAGCAAAGGCAATTCTAAGCAGCAATGCCAAGGCAGGAGGCATCCACAATCCCGGACTTGAAGTTATACTACAAAGCTGCCATAATAAAATCAACATGATAGTGGAATAAAAAGAGACCTGAAGATCAATGGAATAGACTAGAAGACAAAACTACGAACACACTCAACCACCTTATCTTTGATAAAGTGGCCAAATATATTCACAGAAAAAAGATAGTCTCTTTAATAAATGGTGCTGGAAAAACTGGCTATCCATATGCCGAAAACTAAAACTAGATCCATGCCTATCACCATGTACTAAACTAAAATCTAAATGGATCAAAGATCAAAATATTAAAACAGAAACACTGAATCTGCTGGAAGACAAAGTAGCTAAAAATCTCTAAGACATAAAGGTAGGTAGAGAATTCATGAACAAGAACCAAACTGCACAGGAAATACTTCACAGAATCAATAACCGGGATCACATCTTATTAAATAGTTTCTGCATGTCAAAAGAAATCTCCAGCAGAGTGAAAAGAAAACCCACAAACTGGGAAAAAATCTTAGTGAACTGTCCCTCAGACAAAGGACTTCTGCATAGAACTTATAAAGAATTAAAAAAAAAATCAGACCCCCGAAATTCAAATACCCAATCCAAAAATGATCATTTGAGATGAACACACAGTTCTCAGATGAAAAAATACAAATAGCAAATAAATACATGAAAAAATGTTCATCATCATTGGTCATTAAAGAAATGCAAATTAAAACCACACTGAGATTCCATCTTCCTCCTGACAGAATGGCCAGGATCAACAAAGCTACCAACAACAAATGCTGGAGAGGCTGTGGGGAAAAAGAAACTCTTCTGCACTTTTGGTGGGAGTGTAGACTGGTGCAACCACTGTGGAGGTCAATCTGGAGATTCCTCAAAAAGCTGGGACTAGAAGTCCCATTTGACCCAGCTATTCCACTCCTAGGCATATTCCCAGAAGAACTGAAATCATACCACAGTGGTATATGTGCACCCATGTTTATAGTGGCACAATCTGTACTAGCCAGATCTTGGAAGCAACCTAAGTGCCCATCAACTGAGGAATGGATAAAAAAATTGTGGTAGTTTTATACAATGGAGTACTACTCAGCTATAAAGAATGATCACATTGAGATATTTATAAATAAATGGATGCAACTTGAGACCATCCTCATAAGCAAAATAAATCAATCTGACATGTATAAATACTGCATAGTCTCCCTAGTATAAGAAAAGGTAAGAATACATAAGATCCTATGGTAATCATGGATCCCCATTATATTGCTTTGAAGACTTGTAATGTTTTCATTCATTTGTTTGGTTGGAATGGTTTTATTCTGTTTTATTTGACCTTATTATGTGTGATGGTATGAACAGCTACTTTGAAGAAAATAAGACATTATGGCAGCCATTGCTGATTTAGTATCATCTTGCTTTGAAGTCCAATCATGCTTTTGTTCTTCTGTTAGCATTGGTTCTATCAGATTGTGTCTTACTGGATTTTAATATGCATTATAATATAAACAAATTTTTTATGGAAAATGAGATATTATAGTAGCCATTGTTCATTTTCTGTTATTTGGTTCAGAATGCCTTGTAATAGTTTCATTCTCTTGAATGCTTTATTCTATTTTGTTATATTTGATATTATTGTTTGTGAAGCTATGCTCAACTATTTCAAAGAAAGAGATATTATGTACTGTTGATATCCAGTTGTCTTGTTGTGAAGTGCTGTGTTGCTTCTATTTTTCTATTCTGATTTGGGTTGTTCTGTCTTCTTTTGTTTTATCTTCTGTAAAATAAAATTTTTAAAAAAAGGGAAAAGTCATTTCCTCCAAGTGCTATTGCTGAGATTCCTTTGGTCTAAAATGTTCAGTACTCCAAAAGTCCATATTGTGAGGTATCATGTTATGAACCCTATTGCTTTGAATGTTTCAGTATAAACAAAGTACTTCTAAAGTCAAGCATATACTTAAATGCTACCAGAACAGTGCCACAGAGATTTTGTTCATTTTCATTTTTCCCAGAAAGACATAGAGGAAAAATTCCATCAGGATGTCTAACAGAAGCTCTTCTACCAAACAACATCGGTAAGGCTGATTAAAAGAAAAAGAAAACAGTATTTTTACTTGTCATTATTCTCTCTCAATTTCTGGCATTCCAAAATTTATTTGAAGATTCCGGTATGAAAACTGTTAAGTATTTCACTGGTCAGTATATACAACTTTGTTTTGTAATTTTTATTTTGTTTCATGATCTCAGAACTCATCAATTTTTTTCTATTTGCCAGATATATTTTCCCTATGTCAAATTAAGACTGTTGGGTATGGTCTTCCAGCACTTGTTCTTACTGATGCAATAGGTGTTATTCTATGTCTGTGCAATTTAGAGCTCTTCTGAAAAGTCTTGAATAAGCCATCTTCTCTCAAACCTTGATAGAAATAAAGTATTTTCACCTAAAACTCCACCTGCTCTAGATTTTCACTGTGCTTAAACTTGTAGATTTTAACTTCTGAAAAGTCCTATATGTTATTATCTTAGAAATATTTCTATATTATATCAAAGACAATTTGGTTATTTTGCTAGGTTAAACTAATTACAAAGCAAAATATTATAAAATCAGGGCTTACAGTGGATATATCATGCCTTATCCATCAAATATTAAAACTGGGAAGCAAAATATAGGTCATTAAACTTGGCAGTTAGTGAAATAAATTTAGAGGAATCTCCCTTGTGATACCATTCTGGAAAAAGGAGCACAATAAATCAGTAGATTTCCTGATCCTTCATTATTCTTTCATTGTAGCATTTCTTCATATTTCTTTTTACACTTTAGACTTCTTTATTAGATGAAAAATACAAGAGCAAGTTAGCCAAGATATTTTATATTAAATGGTTAGAAACCAACAGTCTAAACAATTAAATGGTTTTTTCCAAGGCACAACTCTAGTAAAATACTTAATTAGAAATACAATCAGGGTTTCTTGAGTCTTAAGCATTGTGTTTAAGCATTGTACATTTTATTTCACATTTTTATTTTGTTAAAGAACTGAGAAAACAATTGAAATGCCATAATAGGAAAGGGACGCTTAAAAATAGAATGGAAAAAAGATTTATGACAGTGACTTAAAGGTACTGAATTTTGCCCTTATACAATTTTTTCTGTTCTAGTATATTGTGGACACTGACTGGAGTAATATATGCAGGATAGTACTTCTTTGATAATTCTTTGGGATTATTAATCTAGATCAGCTTTTATCAAACTCAGTTTGTTTGAATATTTTTGCTGTGTTTTTTTAAATTTGTTATTAGGTGCATCTACACTGTAGCATGTTTATTAAAATCACTCTCCTCAATACACTAGTTTTTAGAAAAAAATCACTTTTATGACAATCAAAAACATCTCCAAACAATACCCGATCTCCACTGGAGGGCAATATTGTCAGGAGTTGAGAACCACTGTTCTAGATGATGTGGGACATAGAATCTAGATGGGAATCAAGAGAGCAACTGAAGAGATCATGCCATATGTTAACTTTTATGTACAGATATTTGTTTCTAGGCTTTAAACACTATAATGAAAATTTTAGAAATTCTAAAAGAAAGTCATTGAGAATGTAAGAAGTTAGGTAGCGCACGTTGAGTTTGAAGGCAAAGAGATGAAGAAGGCTGCATGTGAGGTGACTGTTCTTGATGGCTATGAGGTGTCAAAAAAGTATTTAACATTGTAACTTAATATAACTTAGTTCTTTGGTTGCATCTTTATGTGGTCACACAATTGTTGGACAGGAAATCAAATACTTGTCTTTGATGTCTAGGTAAGTAGTCAATGTCTTCAGTGCAGAGTGTGGTTATGGTAATAGCATTTCTTTCCTCTAGTTAGATTAATGCTCACCAGTGTTTTACATGGAAGATGAGAAATGGCATGAAAAGAAGAAAAGTCTTGAAAAATGAATTACAGCATTCCATATACTTATTTTTCTATTACTTAAACCCTTTGAAATATCTGTTGGCTTCCCATAGTTATAATGCAAGCAAGGTATTTTATGATTCATCTAATTATTATTGTTTTTAACTTTACATGGACTGATCACTATTATTTCCAAAACAGAATTACTTCTTTATCACCTTCATAGCTTTGATGAGTCTGTTAACCACAATGGCTAATCATTTCCTGGTGAGAAACATGACACAATTTTGTGCATTTGGATTACTTTTATGTATTTAAAAATACATATATTTGTTTTATGGACATTGACTTGGAGGTTTTTATAACTTTTGGATTTTTTTTCTCTTTAAAGTTCTGGTAAGATAGTAGCTAGCACTTTGCTTGTCCATCTTGCTTGGCTGTGGTGAGAACATGACTATAGAAACAGAACATAAAGACAACCAGTACTGAAATACAAAGTCTAATGCATACGAAAGAGAATCTCATGTTTCTACCTAATTCCTACCTTATCTAAAACTAGTTTGTTTCCCTTGGACAGTTATTAACATGAGTCAGCAAAACCATCTTTTTGCTGCATCTAGTTTGTGTTGTGTTTCTGTGATTTACAGTTGAAGGAGATTTCATTATAGTGAATATCCTCAATGAGCACAAGTGTTCTAACATGAAAATGCAAAGAAATACTAGATTAACAGTTTCAGCAATTAAAAAAAAACAACACTTTTAAGGAAGAGCAGAAATCCTTAAACTATAAAGCAGAAATAATCAACAAATAAAGAGGAAATGTGTGAGTTATCTTGCTAGCCTGCTGCTGAAGGACAAACAAGATACCAGAGAAAAATGACCTCATAGCAGATTGAAATAGAGACGATAATGGAAAAGGAAAATATCCAAAATCAAACTGAAGTCTCTGTCCTTCTAGTCACCTACTGTTTGTGTATTCTAATGACAGAGGACTGATTGTTCAACACGACTGTGTAAAAACTATATAAATTATTTTTCTGTAGTGTCTGAGGAATTCTAATTTGATGAAGACAAGACTTTTACACTTAAAGAGATTCCATCATCTAGGGAGAAAAGAAACTATTTAAGATTTCATACACAGAATATCTTTTACAATGTTGGCAAGCACATAATTCAATGAGAAGTTCACCCTGTTACTTATAGTTCCTTCAGTAGTGAGGAAAAAAGTGAACATTAGATACTGGAACAAAACAAAACCTAGCTAGGAAGATGCATGGAGGCCATTAGACCTAGGGGTTGAAACCAGGTTACCAGGTCTCTGTCTTTTCTTCACTTCCATCCCACCATTTGCTGTTTTTGTTTGATTAATAACAGCCATTATGCCGGGGATTTAGCTCAGCAGAATAAGCGCCTGCCTGGCAAGCGTGAGGTTGTGAGTTCAATCCCTGGTACAAAACAAAATAACAGCCATTATAACTGGTGTCAAATGATACCTCATTGTAGATTTGATTGGAATTTCCCTGAACATTTAAGATGTTGAAAATTTTATATATTTATTGGTCATTTATATATTTTCTTCATTTGGGAGTTAGTTATCTAGATCATTTGCCCATTTTATAAAACTACAGTACTTGATTTTTTTGTTGTCAAATTGTTTAGATTCTTCATATATTGTGTATATTAACTCTCTGTCAGATAAGTCATTGGAAAACATTTTCTTCTATTCTCTAAGTTGTCTTTTCACTTTCTTATTATTTCCTTTGCTCTTTGATTTTTTATTTTGATATAATCATATTTGTCAAATTTCAGTTTTGTTTCATGTATTTTAGAGCCCTTTTGAGAAAAATCACTAGCTATATAAATATCTTAAAACATTCTCCCTAAGCTTTCTTGTAGTATTTTCAAGTTTCACATCTTCCCATAGGATTTTGATTCATTTTGATTTGACCTTAGTACAGGATGAGACACAATGATCAAGTTTTAGTCTTCTGTATATGAATATTCAGTTTTCTTAGCACTATTTGGTGAAGAGGCTGTCTTTCTAAAAATATTTTTTATTTTTATTTGTACTTTAAAAATAAAACCAAGAAAACAAAAAAAGCCCATCAAAACAAATCAGTGTAAGTGACACAGGACTTGAAAATAATAGAAAATCAACAATGGTTACCATAATGACTCCTGCTGTCTTCAAAATAGCTGTTCATACATTCAGACATACTAAAAATCAAACAAAACAGAACAGAATAGAACCAATAAAAGCAAAACAATTTATGTAATAAAGGACTTCAAAACAAGATAACAGCAAATCCAAAATGGCTACCATACTATATCTTGTCATCTTCAAAATAGCTGCCCATGACATCAGATACCATTAAATCAAACAAAACAAAACAGAGCAAAATCCAAGCCAAAAAACAGTGAAAATGATATGGGACTTCAAAATAAGACAACGGGGAATCAACAATGACCATCACCCTCAGAAGGAGATCCCCCATAGATGCTGTGCTGCGTATTGTTGTCGTCTGAATAGATGATCAGACCACCAGCTTTACACCTGCAAAGTTAGTGAAACACTAAACGCTAAAAACATTAAATTGTACTCTGCCTCAATAGCCATTATTACAGCCTGTGTTTCTCTGGATCAACTGGTCACTTATGCAGTAGGAGGTGGGGGTCAGGGGTTCTTCTTGTTTCCCAGACCATGTGTCAGAAGGTTGTTCCCCCAGCAGCCCGCACATGGCATCAATTCACAGGGAAGGCTTGCTCCTTGGTGATTTCTTGTTCTCTTCCCCATGGCCTGCAAATGGCACCAACTTACAGGAAAAGGCTGTTGTCTGGCTGTCCCCACAGTGGCCTGTGCAAGGTGCCAATTTTCAGGGAGGTGGACTGTCTTATATACAACACAAATTTGGGCACATTTGTCAAGAATCACATGGCTATACATGCTTTAGGTTTCTCCTGGATCCTCTCTTTCATTATATTATTGCATGTGTCTGTTTTGTGTCTATATGTTATTGTGTTACTTTGTCTCTATAGTATGTCTTGAAATTGGTTATTGTAATGTGTCTAGCTTGGTTCTTTTTGGTAAAGATTGCTTTGGCCACTTGAAAGCTTTTATGCTTTATTATAAATTTTATCTTTTTGCTTTTTGGTTTGTTTTACTTCTGTGAAGAGTATCTCTAGCATTTTGCTGAAGATTGCAATGAGTCTATTGTTTTGGTCCTACAACCTTTTAGCAATATTAATTCTTCAAATCTATCAGAGGTCATTTCATGTTTTAGTACCTTCTTCAGTTCTTTCATTGATGTTTTGCATTTTTTATTGTCCACATCTTTCTTTTTTTTAACCTGAATTTATTCCTGAATGTTTTCCTTAATATTTGTGGCTATTGTGAAAGAGATTGCTTTGATGATTTATTTCTTAGTAAATTCATTTTTGGTGTGGAAAAGCCAGTTTTTGTCTGTTGATTTTATCTTGCTACTTTACTGCATTCACATTTAGTTCTAACAGGTTTTTAATAGACTCTTTAGGTTTTGCTGTGTTTAAAGTCATATCATCCACACAAAGGGACAATTTGACAACTTTCTCTCCTATTTGTACGCTTCTTATTTCTGCCTGTTTGCTAATTTCTTTGGCTAAAATTCTAGCAGTGTATTAGTAAGATCACAGAGAGGGCACACTTTTGTCATGTGCTTGGTCTTAGCTGAAATGCTTTAAGTTTTTCACCATTCCTTTATGTACACGTCTTTCATTCAAAGTAATTTTCAATCAACTACATTTATTTTAAAAGAAAGAGCTTGCTGGGCGTGGTGGCTCATGCCTGTAATCCCAGCACTCAGGAGGCTGAGGCAGGAGAATCATTGGGAGTTCAAGACCAGCCTGGGCTACAAAGTGAGCTCAAGGCCAGCCTGAAATGCATAGTGAGACCCTGTCTCAAAAAGACAAAAAATAATAAAATAAAATAAAATAAAATAGAGCTTATGCTCTACAAAGAAATCACAGAGATTATGCAGAATTCCAGTCTATACCACATCCAGATTTTTCCTATTTCTAACAATGTATTTGAGTACTACTTTATCACATTTAATATGAACTAATATTGATACATTACCATGCGGTAAACAACATCCCTTATTCAAAATATCTTTATTTTTGTATCCTGTCCTTATTCTGCTCCAGAATACCACATAACATTTAGTGAGCATATCTCCTTAAAGCTATGATAATTCTTCAGGCTTTCTTGGCTTTTGATGGCACTAATATTTTCAAAGCTTTCGCTCTGATACTTTGTAAAGTGTCCCTCAATTGGGATTTCTCTGACGGTAATCTCATTTTTAAAATTGTGTTATCAGTGTTTGGGAGGACTATGAAAGCAAGTCAGTTTTATCACATCGTATCAAGAGCATGTACTGTCAACGTGGCTGTTTGTTGGTGATGCTAGCCTGGATTGCCTGGTGGGTAGAAGTGTTTGACATGATTCACCACTGTATAGTTTCCCTACTAAAATAATTACTAACCTACTTGGATGTTAGTTTATATGGGAAAAATACACACATCTTAAATATATGAAGCCATTACTTTTTTGACAGATAAATTATCTATCTAATGATTTTTCTAGGTAAGATATTGATTTTTGTTTTCAATCATCTAAAATTGTTTTACTTTCTTTTAATTCAATATTTTCATTTCACATAGTTTCTAAAGAATCTTCACAGTTATAACAAATCATAAGTGCCCCATTTCCAGCAGACATATACGCAGTTTAAATTGCTTTGGAAATAAATAGCTGACTCTTGACTGTGCTTGATTCTGTAGGGTATCTTGTGTAGATTGCCTTTCTTTCCGTGTATTTTTCCTGTCAGACTGGCTAGGAAATGCAACTTTCCCATCCCATGGACTTGAAACCTTGTCCCATAAGTAGAAACACAAGGATGAACAAAAGTTTAATCTACCTTCAGAGAACAGGTTCCCAGAAAAGACCTCCTAAGAATTAGGAGCTTGTCTCATTACTGCTGAATGTGTGAGAAGACAGGAAGGAAGCAAGGTGTAAGTGACACTGGCATATCTGGCATAGAAGTTTACTTCAGATAAAATCATGCAATACTCTCCTCTGAAGGTCAGTGAAGAGGTATTCTATAGTCCCAATTTCTAAGGTCCACTCTTCTTTAGGCCCACTGATGTAGGTGCAAGACAGTATGAGCCTGACTTCCTAACTGAGACTTTATCATTATAGAAAGAGAAGTTGCTAAAGCAGGTTTTTAATCAATGATTTCTTCAAAGTATCAGTTATAAAATTAATCATTGTTGAATTTATGGGAAAACAATGTATTTTAATAGCAAGAAACACAAATATAAGTATAAAAGTTTATGAGGAGACATTATGAAAGCTTATATTTGATCAATAGTTATAAGAATTATGGCATTTAATTAAAGCTCAAGAAAATGTTAACGCTCCAAGAAGAAGAAACTCTTCATCTTAAATATGAGAAAAATGGGAAAGAAAGAAAGTTAATAATTTTCCAAAATCACACAGTGCTTCATATGTGTCACTTTCATTGATGTATAAGTTAGACAAACAAAAATTCAAATAGGTTAAGCATACAGATTATAAGTTTATAAATATATAAATTAAAAATCAAATATTATGTGATAACTACCAAAGTCACAATATATAACAATTCTATCATCCTGAAAATGTATGTGATATTCCTATTTACTTGATTTATTCTTTACACCCCAGAAATAGGCTGATTTGATATTATAATAAGTTAATTTAGATTTTTCTGAAATTTCAAATAAAATATAAAATGTTGCAATTCTCTTGTTTTCTGAATATTTTTATTTTGAATTACAGTTTTGATACTTGTCTGTGTTATATGTAAGTAGTATGAGCATTTTCATAAATGTATATTATTCCATTACACCATTATGTATTTATATGGAGAGATATTTGGATTGTTTCTGTTATAGACTTTTGGATGAGTATTTGAAACAATAATATGCTGAGTGTTTATTTAGACATTTGAAAGACATATATGTCTACAAAATTCTTGTAGATACATGTATATTCGTGTTCTTGAATAGAACAGAATATGTTGAATTGTGTAGTGAATGTATGCTTAACTTTATAAAAAACTGAAAATGAATTGCTTGAATTTGTCATTGCATTTTTCATTTTAACTAGCAATAGACAAACGTAGCACTTCTTCCACATTATTGAAAACATACAGAAAGTATAATACTTTCTATTTTAACTATTCTCATAGGTAGTGGCATTTCATTATGGTTGTAATGTGATTATCTCTGGTAACTAACAATAATTAGTATCTTGCCATATTCCACTAACCATCTATAAATATTCTTTGGTGTACATATATATTATTTATTCTCAAGGTGTATGCATGTGTGTACTATAACCTAATTTATATATGAACTATTTATCAAATTCTGATTTATAAAATGTTCTCCTTTCCCATTCTCTGCTCCTTTATTGTTTGAAAGAGTCAGTGAAAGATTTATAGTTTTTCCTTAAATATTTGATTAAATTCACTTGAACCTGGAATTTTCCTTTGGGGAAGGATTTTTAGAAATATATTATTTCATATATATTACTTGAAACAGCTTTATTGAGATATATTTTACCTATTAGTCTACCCATTTGAACTTCACAATTTAATAATTTTTGCTAACTTTATGAAGTTGTACAAAACTAGCCATAAATCAATAACAGAATATTTCCATGCCTCTAATAAGGCCTCTTGTTCCTGTTCATAGTTAATTGCTGTTCCTTTACACACCTGAGGCAACTGTGAGAAGGCTTATGACATAATACTTTTAAGAGATGGAAACTTTTCAAATTTTCTGCTTCCTTTTGCGTCAGTTTTGGTAGCCTGTGTTTCTCAGTGTTTGTCCGTGTCCTTTCATTATCTATTTTTTGGCCATAAAATTGTTCATGTGTCCTAATGAACCTAAGGTCTGGAGTGATAGTCTTGCTTTTTATTTTTGCTTTGGTTTTAATATATAGATTGCCTGGACGAATTTAAATTTTTCTAACATTTAATGTAAGGATTTAAGCAGTCTCTCCCTAAGACTTGCACTAGCTACTGTCTTAGTAACTTTCTTCACCACTGAGACACAATAAATGACTCCCTCATATTTGAGAAGGAGAGGTTTATTTTGGCTCACACCTTCAGAAGACTCCATCCATGCAAGGTTGTCTGGCTCCAATGGAAAAGTGCATGGTAGAAGGCCCCGTCCTGGAGGAAAAGCGCTGATGCCATGGCAGCCAGGAGGCCAAGAAAGCAGCACAGAACCTTGCAGGGCGATGTGATCTCCCAGTGTATCCCCTAGAGGCCCTCTTCCTACTGTAACCTACTTCTTAACATCAAGTCAGCTACACTGCTCCCATGATTCAATTCCCTTCCAAAGCCCCATGTGTGAGTACATGTAGCACTGGGGGCCTTTCTTGATCTGAACACTTGACAGCTACAATCCACAAATGGCTGCTTTTGTTGTCATTTAAAGTTATTTTCTTCTTTATCCACATTGTGTTTGTGTGAGCTGTGGATTATTTGGAGTTGTGTTTTGAATCTTTAAAAATTAGGAGATTTTCCAGGTATAATGTTGTTATTTTTAATTGCTTATCATTGCTACCAAAATGAGTTTCATAATTTAAAATGTATTACTGCTTGTTTTACAAAACTGTACAGGGTCCATTTTGACTAATGACCCATGTATCCTTAAGTTCATTTGTCATTTCTTTTGCACTGTGCATCTGTTTATACAGCTATGGAATTTCAGATCTTCTGTTGTTTTTTAGCTAGACTCTGTCTTGTTCTGCTTTTGTGATGGGATTCTTTGATTAGTAGCAGAGCCAATCACTAATCTACAACCCCATACCTTGCATTCTTATTTTTAGTTTTGAGACAGGTTCTGAGTTATCAAATTATCCAGGCAGGGCTTGAATTTAAAATCCACCTGCTTGAGATTGCAAGATGGCTGACTGAGTGGTGGCACAATAAGAGAACCTCTCTGAGGAAAAATAAATACAAACAACTCAGACACTGGAATCTGGCAACATGGAGAAAGCCAGACAAAAGGAGAGGACTTCTCACGACCCAGGAAGAAACTGAGAAAAAAGAAAAATAAAAAAAAAAAAGAAGAAGAAGAAGAAGCATGGACGGAGGGCTGGAGCTGGGCAAGCCCCCATCACTGTACTGGCACGTCTTAGAGTCAGGTGAGTCATGATCGAGCTGAGATCGCGGCCCTGCTGAGAGTGGGGGTTGGTGAGCTCCAGACCCTTGGCTGGAGGCGCTAAGACAGGGAGTGGAAACAGCCAGTCGAGCTGCACGAACTTTGGTGAGTGATGGAAACTGGATTCCCCAAATTGGGAGGACTGGCTGGGTGACATTTTGGAGTTGGGCAGGGCTGGCTTGAATCAAAACCTGAGGAAGCCTCCGCTGATGACTCCTCCTCCAAAGCAGATTGGTGGGATATGCTCTGGCAGGGCCATGCCCCTGGTTGAAACCCAATAGCCAGGGATGAGGCTTTTCTGGGCCAGTGGCATCCCCAGGGAAACACAAACTTGTTGAAGCATAAACTGGTTGACTGGCATAGGGGGAGGAGCCAGCTCTCAGCATGCAACTTGCAGATCCAAAGCAGACTGGGGGGGCTGTACTTCCCTAGCAAGTGCACTGCAGAACAACTGTAAGCAATAGCAAAGGCCCAGAGACCTCCACCACCCAACTGTCTGAAGGGGGCCGGGAACATGACAAGACAGAGAAAGAGCAAAAGGTCCCCAATTGCAGAACCAGGGAAAGTGAGTCCAACAGAGGTAAATGCAGAGGAGGTTGAGAGCAGCAAACCTGTAATGTCAGAGACAGCCTCATCAGAAAGAAATACATCCATGACCTCATCATCGAATTTAAATCTGAAATTCTAACTCAGGTGAAGCAAGAGATAAGAAGATTAATAAAAGAAGTCCTGGGTAATCCTCAAGTAGACACAAATGAAAGAATAGAGGAACCCAGAGAAAGGAGAGAAGCTTTTAATGAAGAATATAAACAAAACCTAGAATATATGAAACAGATCCAAAGAGAATATCAGGAAATTAAAAACTCCATTGAAACCTGGCAAAACCTTTTAACAGAAACTAAAGACAAACTTAATTGACTTTGAAGTCCTATAATGTCTCCAATGTTTAGGTATAGGTGTAGAGACTTATACATGTGTAGAACTTCTAAGTAGTTTATGAGAATGGATTATAGTTATTGTAAAGAAAAAAGGAAAAGAGAGTATTCTAAAGGATATAACTGCATGTATGTTTGAGTGTGTGGAATTAATAACCATGTTGCTAAAGTTTTAGTTGGATGAATGAGCAAAACTGACTGCAGTCTCACTGTTTGGATGTCTACTTTGTGGACTTTACTTTTGTAACTTGAACAACTGCATCTAAGAGGAAACTTGAAGATAGATTTGCAAAGTATGATCGTGAAAGGATCTCTTAAAAATAACAAGGAACCAGGAAGCAACAATACAAAGGCTAGAAGATGACAAGAGGATTTATAACCTAAGAGTAAAATATGTGAATGAAGATGCAGCAACAAATACACATGAAATAAAGAGTCTATTCACAGAAATAATTAAGGAAAACTTCCCAAACATAGGTAACAGAAGTGAAGTTCAGATAAAAGAGGCATATAGAACTCCAGCCAGCTACAACCCAAACAGATCTACACCCAGACATATAATAATCAGAATTCCAGAATTCCATCACAAGAACAGAATATTAAAAGCAGTCAGAGAAAAGAAACAGATTACCTATAAAGGAAAACTCATCAAAATCACAGCACACTTCTCAATGCAAACCATCAAATCAAGAAGAGCTTGGAGTGAATTATTCCAAGCCCTGAAAGAAAATAACCTCCAACCCAGAATGATGTACCCTGCAAAACTGTCTCTCAAAATTAATGGAGAGACAAGATATTTCCAAGACAAAGAGGAACTGGGGGAGTTTGTGACCACCAATCCAACCCTGCAAAGAATACTGAAGGACATTCTAGACAGAGAGAAGAAAATCACCAGGGTTCCAGGAATAATGGCAGAAAGGCCTCAAAGAAAGGGGAAGACAGTGGAATGAAGGAGAAAGTAAACAAATAACAACAGAAAAATAGCATGGCAGAAATAAGACAGAGGAGATTGGTAATATCACTGTTTTATCTTGACTGATTTTATTTTGAATCTGGTATGCTTGAGAGTGTCGAGTCTGAGAGTAGGGGCAACTACTCTGAAGATGACAGGATTCAATAGGATACCCATTCTGGTTTGATTGTTAATTGACTTTGAAGTCCTATAATGTCTCCAATGTTTAGATTTTATTAATAGTGTAAAGCAATGCTAAGTTTATATTATATTTGACGATATAGACAATTTTATTGAAAATAAAAAGAGACATCATAGTGACTACCTTAGATCACCTAGTGTTGTGTTTTTGTATGTTCTTTTCATTTCATGTTTCTCTAGGAATTTGTATTGCTGACTTGTTTTGATTTGTTTCTCCCTCTAATACAGAAAGTCTAGGTATAAGTGTAGAGACTTATACATGTGTAGAACTTCTAAGTAGTTTACGAGAATGGATTATAGTTATTGTAAAGAGAAAAGGAAAAGAGAGTATTCTAAAGGATATAACTGCATGTATGTTTGAGTGTGTGGAATTAATAACCATGTTGCTAAAGTTTTAGTTGGATGAATGAGCAAAACTGACTGCAATCTCACTGTTTGGATGTCTACTTTGTGGACTTTACTTTTGTAACTTGAACAACTGCATCTAAGAGGAAAGCATGTAATATCAACTAGTGATTTCTTACTGCTTACTATTTTTATTTTTGTTTTGTTTTGTTTTTGAGATTTTGCATTGTTTCTACCCTCTTTCAGTTTCAAAATTTTTTCTTTAAATAAAAAAAAATTATTTAAAAAGCAAAAGGAGGAAAAGAAAGTGCTCTAAAGGAGGTAACTGTATGTATACTTAAGTGTGTAGGATTGATAACCATGTTACTAAGTTTTTGTTGAATCAGTGAACAGAACTGTTTGCAGCCTCACTGTTTGAATGTCCGCTTTGTATGCTTTAATTTTGTAACTTGAACAACTATATCCAAGAAGACAATATGTAATGTATCAAATAGTGATTTCTTACTGTTTATTTTTTTTAAATTCTGTATTGTTTCTACCCTTTTTTCTGTTTTGCTTCCCCTCCTCTTTAAATAAAATTTAAAAAAAAGAAAAAAAAATCCACCTGCTTCACCTTCACAAAGTGCAATGGTTACATGCCAAGCACAGCTCATTTTGTTCCAAATATTTTCCAATTCTGCCATTATGTTTTTCTCAAATTCTTCAACCCTTTTACATTCTATATTAGTTTTCTATTGCTTCATTACAAATTAACACATATTTTTTACTTCTGGCATGAATCATTTTCCTCACTTCTGTAGTTCAGAAGTCTGAGAGGTCCTACTGGGTTCTCTGAGCTCACACAGGCTGAATCAAGTTATCCACCAGACTAAGCTCCTACCATAGGCTCTGGGTAATAATCCACTTTCAGGCATATCTAAGTTACTAGTAGAAGTCAGCTCCTTCCAAAGGTGGGGTTAATATTTCTTGTTTCTTGCTGGCTTTTCCAGTAGGAATACCTTGCTCCTAGGCCGAATATCCAGGGCCCTCCATACGATCTTCTCTTCTCAGCCAAGGAGACTCGCTTTTGTGTGAAATGCCTTTCACATTTCAAATATGTTTTCCACTTTTTCAACCAAAGAAAGTTTATGTTATAAAAACTCATGTTATTAGGTTAAATGTACTGTGTATAATCTCTTTGCCTATAAGTCACTGATTAATTATATTAATTACACCTGCACAAGCCCCTTTGCTATGCAATAGCAGTGGAATAGTTCATGGCAGTAACTTGACTAGTCTCTTGTCCTTGCTGATTTATTGTATTATTTCTAAATTCTGTTATTCTAACATCTGTTTTTATTGACTTTTTCTAGATTATAATTTTTATTGGAGTCTGTATAATGTAAATGTAACAATTAAGCGTCTATATTAGGTTATCTTCCTTTAAAATTGTTGAATTTTGTTTTGGCAGACATAAGTTAAAATCAGATCCTCTTGATCATACCAGACTTGTTTCTAATGTATTTTAGGGTAAATGGTTAACACTTCCTTTGACTTGTATCCTTCTAAGCTCTCCCGTGAATGATCCTGGTTCTGGACGAGTTATCTACTTTCTGGAAAAGGAGTCCAAGGTCTGCATGAGCTCTGCAGCAATTCTCCAATTTTCTTGCTTTGTTTTGTTTTGTTTTTGTGCTCTTCATTCTGTGATTTTACATATTACTGAATTATCTACTCAGAATCATAGAAACCACTTAGTGTGAGTCTATTGGGTGTGTGTATGGGGGGAATGATTTGTGTTTCTTTCTCACTTTTAGTCCTGTCTACAAGCAATAACTTCTTCATTGTTGGGTTAAAAAAAAAAAAGCCTTGAAACCCACAGCTTTGAGGGAAAAGATTTAATTTGCTCCATAAAGGATTAATTGCTATTGCCTCCTTGTATTTTGTTTGTTTGTGATTAATTTATTTCTCATGTTCAGCGTGGGTTAAAAACTGGTACCAGTGAGACAGTCATAATATACACATGGCTCCAGTCATTTATTCCTGTTCTTTGTAGATCATGGTGCTGAGCTGCTGCTTACCAAATACCTTATCACAATTATTACTTACAGTTGTCCTTTTTTCTAATGATTGATAGCCAGTGCAAGGGAAAATATTGGGCTAATTAGTCCATCATGGCTAGAAGCAAAAGTCCACAATTGATAATGACTGGCTTAATGAATGCCCACAACCTGCTACCATTTCCCATAAAAAAGAATTTAGATCCCAATTCTTACTGTTTAGAGATAACTTTTCCTGCATGGGTGGGGCAGCAAGAGAGTATGATCTGAAGTATTTAAGAATCACAGTCATTGTAGGGAAAAACACTTTTATGGCAAAGATATTAGCATCAACTTTATACATTAACTTCAGCAAAGATAAGAAAATAAGAAATTGGAGGAAAAGAATCAAAGCCTGTAAAACATACAGGATTAATTTAAGGAATATTGCTTGAATCTTAAAAAAGAATTTGACTAAGATTTAAAAATTCTCTTAAGGAAAATGCACAATACTTTGAACATTTATAAGCTAGATCTATAACATTTTTGTTAATTGTGCTGAGGTACACAAAGTTCATGTGAAAAGCCAAATCTAGGTATTGTGAAAAGAGGGCTATGGTAAAACCTCAAGTACTCAGATAATATTTACTGAGTCAAGTCATAACCAGGAAGAATGATACGCCTTCACTTCTGGTCAGGTGTTGAACTTGAATTGACTCAGGCAAATTTTGAACATGGGAATTTCAAGGCTTCTGGTATGCCTGGGAGCAGCGTCTCAGTAAGCCACAAGAGGACATGATACAGGAAGAAAGTCATACAAAGAAACTCTAGAGCTTTATCAGTGCCTTAAAACACAGTATACATATACAACCTTATGGAGACTTAGAAGCTTAATAGAGAACAGACATTTTATCTTTTACTTATTTTTTTAAATTGTTTTTATTTAGAGAAAAAAAGCAAAACAGAACAAAGGATAGAAATAATACAGAATTACAAAAACAATAAGAAATCACTAGTTGATAAAGTACATATTTTTATCTTGGAGTAGTAGCTCAAATCACAAAATCAAAGTATAAAAAGTGGACAATCCAACAATGACAGTGCAAACCATTCTGTTTGATGAACTAACAAAAACAGTAGTTATGGTTATCTATCTTGCACACTTAAACATACATATAGTTATAGCCTTTAGAGCACTTTCTTTCCCTTTCACTATTACAATATCTGTTACACATTTTGGATATTTAGGCTGTTCAGGCAATATTTGTGTAAGTGGGTATCTATGGTTGATTGCACATGGCTTTTTCTTTTTTTTTTTCTTTCTTTCATTGATTTATTTACGTATTTGTACATGGCTCTAATATGATTCTCCCAGGTGGCATTATTTTAGCAATGCCTACACAGGTGCATAATCTACTGTTGCTATGTAGAAAAGTAACAGAACATTAAACGCATGGTTGCCAATAGACACATGCTAGAGCTCTGCCTCTGCATTCACTGGTTAGAGACCAGTGATTAAACTGAAGAATTCAGAGATAAAGTTTCTGAGCTTTGGTGCTTCCTAGCTGTATGACTTATGCTTTTGCAAGCTTTTAAACCACTTTTTGAACCAAATTTTATCAAAAAAATAAGTGTGATGATGATAATATCTCACTGCATATTCTCAGAATTAATCTTCAATTTACTGTACAGATTAAATGTATCAACACATATAAATAATTGCAAGATTGCCTGAGTCCTGAAAATGAAGACACTAATAACGATAATAGTTTTACAGATTCAGTGAAGATATTAAATCAAGTTATTCATTGTCAACTACCCATTTCCATGCCCAATACATGCTAGATGTTAGATAATTAGAATAAGCACCATATATTGCTCAGAGTCAGTCAAAAAATTCAGGATATTCAATTATCAGGATCAAATGCTTCCATTATTCATAAGCAAGCAGATCTCAAGCATGCAAGGATCGTGTGGTCTGATTTTTAAAATAAAACAAAGTTTACTTAAAATTACTACTGACTTTAAATCAGTACAATATCTCAACCTACATATCTAACACACATAAAAATCTATACTACTGCTACACTTCTTATCATGGAATGAATTGCTTTTAAAGACAACTTAAAATTCTATCAGAATTGATTAGTCTTTCCTAAATTTTAATTTTACTTCTTACAATACCAATAATTTGAACTAATTGTAATTTAGACACCGATAGTGTATTTTCAAGCTCTGGTATCATACCAAGAGTTTACTTTAAGACGACTGGACTCTGTATTGTCAAGTTCTAATCTTTCTATAATTTTATGGAAATCTGATAATCAGTGGCTATTTTTAATTAATTTTCTGCTGGATTTCAGCAGTAATCATCTGAATTAGCATTCTCAATTATGAGAGGCCCAACTAATGACTGGAACACACTGGAATCAAACAGGAATGTTCAAGGCAAATGGAGCTTTAGGCATGGCTAAACCCAGTATCCTCCATGACCTCATGAAGGCTCAGTTTTCTCTATCTTGGATCTGTTTTCCTCTGTGGGTGGATTTTATCATCTGACACACTGTCTTCATGGTTAGGAAAGATATCTTGTAGAAGTTTTATGACTTAATCTTCATAATCAATGGTAATATATCTACTTTTTAAAGTAGCAATACATCAAATTTTGAGTGCTTGGCAATCATGACCTCATTAGCCTCCCCATGGAAACAGAGAGCTTTGTGCAGCGAACTCTAGTTGTGGGCCTACATCTGACTTTGAGTAAGTTGGGTATCAGGATTGACAACTGCAATTCAATTCATGGAGACCAAGAATGGTACATTCCCAAAAGAATGGCCTATGCTGTGCTAATATGGGCGGGGGGCACTGTAGGAATGCTGAAAGTGTTATAGGATAAGAGAAAGATATATGAATTTTCAGGCAGAGCTTGTCTAGAAACTGTAAAGCATGGTACAGGTTTTTTTCCTGTTAAGTATCTCAAGGCCAATTTGTTCTAATTCAAGGGCCTAGAAGCGCCCTTTTTATTTTTTTAAAAGGCTGCATAAAAATATGATGGGGGGATTCATTTTTATCTGAAAAATCACTTTTTTGTAACAGTGATTTGCCCAGAAATTGTTTTATGCTCCTACTCATACAGTAGGATAGGGAGGTTTTCCCTCTATACCCAGGAGAGAAGTGTGTAAAATCACTGTGATGTGGGAAGAAAGAAACTGGGGTACTTGGTCTCCTTTGGTCCTGAGATCAGACACTACTTTTGGGTATCCAGTCTGTGCGCCCCAAGTGGTCACCAAGAGCTCAGAGGGGTCCCAAAGGGAGTCTCTGTGAACTGAGTATGTTTGAGAAGATGGTAATTCACAGAGCATCTACAGGTCAGAATTAAGACTCAGAAGTGCCAGGGGGAAAAGATAATAAGGAAGGAAACCTAAGGAAGCTGAAAAAAGGCAGTGTCTTTCTTTTCTTATTAGTATGTGTTTGTAGCACATAGTGTTTAAGTCTCTTGTGTGGGCTCTGCACCTGTACAGAGCACGTCCTAGTCCCCTCATCTCCTTTCCCTCCCTTGGCTCCCTCCTCCCTGCATCTCTCGATCCCAATTTCATTTCATCTCCCTATTTCCTACTGCCTACTTTTTATTTGGACTTTTTAAATAATTTGGTCTTCTTAAATAAGAGAAATCATATGATAGTTAAGCTTGTGTGTCTGATTTATTATACTTAGAATCATGGTCTCAAGGTGAATTCATTTTCCTGCAAGTGACTCAAATTATCTTTCTTTATGACAGAGTAGAATTCCATTGTGTGTAAATAGCACATTTTATTTATGCACTCAACTCTTGATAGACATGTAGGCTGCTTCTAAGGTTTAGAATTATGAACTGTGCTTCTATAAACCTATCAATGGATATACACCTATCAATATTTCATTTGATTTCTTTAATTCTTTGGGGAAGACATTTAGAAGAGGATTTTTACCAAACAGCATTTTGTGGATCTCCATCTCCTGATCAATAAAAATAGTGATAAAAATAATGATGTATGTCAAATGTAGATATCCAGAGGATTAAATTGATATATACAGTCTTATAATGACAATTATCATGCATTTGATCTCAGGTAACAAAATACTGAACCAGCATCATCTTAAACATTGAGATTTCATAGCATATATAGTTCAAGATTAAAAGCTGAATACCTACCATTGGTTTGATCTCAGGGTAGAAGGCACTTTTACGTGTTGGCCTCATGTTTAGGCATCTGGTGAAGGTGTTAGAGCAATCCAAGTCTTCCAAGTATACATGGGTGTACCAGAGGGAAGGATCCTAGGAGAGAGGTCTTGTCTCTAAGTGTCACATGCTTGCATCCCTAAATTAAATGACAGAAAGACAAGAGTGGCAATTCCATTCCATCCTTCCAACACTGGCATGAGTTCATCTGTCTAATATTGGATTTTTCCACAAAATGGACCAGGAAATGGGTGAATGGATGTGAGTTAAATAAAAGTGTGTACTACAAATAAATATAATGGAAAAGTATAACAAGAGATAGTCTCTCCTAGGAAAAATGATTCCATTCAGTCATGCAATGTGAGCATAGAATGATGTCTTATAAAGTTACGGCTAAATTCACACATGAAGAATGGGAGAATAGTCAGAGTGTGTTAGCAGCAGGGGCATTAATTATCCTATACCTTCCAGAACTTGTGTACAGTGACTAAGAGGAGAGCAGTTTCTCTGACATCACTCCTGCCCTGCTCACTTTGATATCGGTTACTGTCAAATAAAGTTAGTGCAGAATGACAAAGCCAGTTTGGATTCATTCAGCACACGAGTGCTTCTTAGGTACAAAACACCATTCAAAACATTGTTGTAGATGAAGAGATAAACAATACTCAGCCCTATACCCAAGGATCTTACAGAGACAGGCACAGAATGACTGCAGAGCAGGGCAGAAGGTGAGGCTGAGAGGTTTCAGAGAATGAAGAGCACTGAGGAAACAGAACAGGCAGCATTCCACAGTCAGGGGAGAAATCCTTCCTGTAAGCACTAGATGTGAAATGAAAGTGGAAGGGAAGTGTCTCTACCTGAAAGTCACCTCTCTGCTTAGGTTTTGTCACCAACTTTGTAATAAATACCCTGAAATTAAAAATTAAGTATGTAGTATTTGTCAAAAATATGCTGAGCTTTTGGCTCTTTAAAACTAGTTTCTCATTTGGTTTTGTTCTTAAAAAAAAAAAACTAGAATCTTGATGCTTATGTCCACAAATGTGCCTTTCTGTTGCTTAAATCTTTTTTCCCTTGAAAATAATGTGATGTGGATGGTCTTAATAGGATATATATTCCAGCTATCATACTGTATATATGTTGTCTATTAAAGCAGAATTACAGGAGGGTCTTCTATTGCTTCAAATAACAGAAAAAAAATAATTGGAAAAATCCAGGGGCAATTCTTTATGTCTGGATTCAGGAGCTCAAATATTTTACATCACTGACACTTGACACTGTGTGTGTGTGTGTGTGTGTGTGTGTGTGTGCATGCACGTGCCTCTATCCATGTATTTCTATTACTTTGGCATTCAAATATCCCTGTGAATGTCACAGGCATGGACTATGAACAGGTTCCTACACTACCTTTAGTGCTGTAGGAATGGCGGGAACACAGCAGAGAGTATCCTGCTATAGACTGTAAAAAGTGTGCATTGATGTAATGAGACCACAGATCTAAAGGTGACTGATAATTGTACATACAAATGGATTTACATATGAATTACTGCATAGTTTCCAGAAGATGACAGTAAAATATTTTGTGTTTACAAAATTACAGGAGTATAACAATTTTCCAAAAGAGAAACAATGCCTGTTGGGGAAGGAGCCCGTTTTTATGATTCCTGCAGGGATAGACTTCTGAGATAGTGGTGACCCCTTACCTTCACCCTGACTGTCCCAGCAAGAATGCAGGAATTATCCTGGAATGAGCCCTGTTGTTCTCTCATCCTTGGACTCAGCACTATAACCTGAAGGATCAGATGCTCTGATTTGCCAGGATTTGATTATAGAAAGTAGGGTCAGTTCTCCAAACCACAGCATGAGGCAAATCCAGAAAGAAATTAATGAGCCATCCCCAGAATTAAAAGGAATAGACATTAAGCAAAAAATAAAGCAAAATATCCTCTACAACAGAAAGTATTGGTGATGATCTTTGGATAACTTTTTGCTAATTTCCTATACATAAAACAACAGAGACTATTGTCCTAAAAACAGCACCATGGCCAAGGGACATGGCCTATTTTAACACAAGATTTGAGAGCTGAAACATAATTTCAGGAGAGTCCAATTCGACCTCCAGATGGGAAAACTTAAATCCAGTCAGGGAAACAAAAATGTCAAGAGCACACATTTGGTTGATGGTAACAACAGTTAATGAAACATCTTATGCATTAAAAAAAAAATCCAAGAGTAATTTGCCCTCATCAATAAAAACTAGTCTTATTTCTTTTCTCTCTATCTATCTATCTATCTATCTATCTATCTATCTATCTATCTATCTATCTATCTCTCAGTCTCTCTGTTTCTGGGGCACTCCAACTAAGAGTCTCAACAAGAGTTGTGTTAACTTCCCTGCTTCCCTGAGTCTACTCCTATCCCAGTGAACAAAAACATTAGATTCCTTAATATCGGAGCTAGGGACACTTGTTGCTCTAATGGACCAAGTTTGGGTAGGGTTGACAGCCCGACAGCACCTTTGATAAAGTCTTTTCTAATCTGCAGTCTTCTTTGGCATTCTGACTTTGCCCCCAAATTTCCAGCAAGGAAAAAAAGAAAAGGATTCCTAGGCCAGGGGTCTTCGTGTGCCTCCTCCTTCCTCCTATCATCATTCTTTCCTGCGGTTTTCTTCCCGCAGGAGCCTGTCACCCGCCCAGATGTATCTGTGGCATAGGAGGAGGGAGCCTTACACCTGTCAGCGCTAGAAAAGTAAGTGTGCACTTCACTTCGGAGTTCTGAGCTGCTCCATCTCTGGTAACAAATGAGTCCAGGTTTCTGCCACAGATCTCTTAGCGTAGTGACCACTGTCAGTTTAGCCAGCTGTGACACCAGTAACTAACCCGTGAGGCCCAAGGATGCAGAGCCATTTTTAACGTTTTTATAGCATCTGCTTCTCTATGGTCTGGTCCAGTCGCTGGTCCTGGAGAAATCTTTGCGTAAAGGTTCTTTAAATCTTGAAGCAGGTCTCTCTCTCTCTCTCTCTCTCTCTCTCTCTCTCTCTCTCTCTCTCTCTCTCTCTCTCCCTCCCTCCCTCCCTCCTCCCTCCCCCCTCCTCTGTCTTTCTCTGTGTCTCTCTGTCTCAGGGTGTAGTAAAAGCTACTACAGGCAGATCATATCAGGAGTAGACTGGGGTCTCCCCGCGCCTCTCTCTGCCTGGCTTGGCCCCCTCCTGACTCCCACGCGCTTTTTCCTGAGCTGGCACTCAAGGCTCAGGACCTGGAGATTGGGAACAGGCACCACCACCACCAGCAGTTCACCCCAAGGCTGACGCCTCCAGTGCTGTGGGTGTAAGCTGCCCAGAGGCTTTCGCAGTGAGTTAGGTAGGGGCAAGAGCTCCGCCTTCTCGCTCGACCTAAAACAAATAAATAAATAAATAATCCATAGATTCCCCGGGGACCACGAAACTCCCCTTGCGTGGCAACCTCTCCCTCCCCAGCCGCCCACCCGTTCCCCCCCTTCCTCAGCACGCAGCCCCTCCTTGCGTGATGATGCAAACCAGTGGGGAAGGCGGCGCTGGGAAGGGTGGGGAGAACTGGAGAGCTGGCGAGCGAGGGGGGCGGGAGTGGGAAGAGGAGGCGAGGGAGCCGAACGACCATTTAAAGCGGTAGCAATTCCTGCCCTCTCCCCAGTGCTGGGCTGCTGGAGAGCGCGAGCAGCCAGCCGGGGAGCTGAGCCCTGAGCGCCAGCCAGCGAGCCCTAGAGCGCGGGGCGCCCGGGGCCGGCGGGCGCAGCGGGACACCCCCACCTCCCTGGCTGACCCTTGGCGGGCGCCCCCACCCTCGGTGCCGGCACAGTCCCCGTCTTCCCCCGAGGGTCTCACCCCGAGGGGCCAGGCTTGGCGGCCGCCCACCGCCCTCCCTTCGGGCGCCGCCGCCGCCGCAGCCCCCGGAGCAGCCCCGGAGCAGCATGGTACCGCTGGGGAGGCTGCTCCGCGCCCTGACTTTGATGAAGTTCCCGTGCTGCGTGCTGGAAGTGCTGCTGTGCGCGCTGGCGGCGGCGGCGCGCGGCCAGGAGATGTACGCCCCGCACTCCATCCGGATCGAGGGGGACGTCACCCTTGGGGGGCTGTTCCCGGTGCACGCCAAGGGTCCCAGCGGAGTGCCCTGCGGCGACATCAAGAGGGAGAACGGGATCCACAGGCTGGAAGCGATGCTCTACGCCCTGGACCAGATCAACAGCGATCCCAACCTGCTGCCCAACGTGACGCTGGGCGCGCGGATCCTGGACACTTGTTCCAGGGACACTTACGCGCTCGAACAGTCGCTCACTTTCGTCCAGGCGCTCATCCAAAAGGACACTTCCGATGTGCGCTGCACCAACGGCGAACCCCCAGTTTTTGTCAAGCCAGAGAAAGTAGTTGGAGTGATTGGGGCTTCGGGGAGTTCGGTCTCCATCATGGTAGCCAACATCCTGAGGCTTTTCCAGGTAGGGGGGCTCCCTCCCGGGCGGAACGGCAAGTGGCTCCCTGCTTTGGTAACCTTAAGCCTGGCGTGGACTCCAGGACGAGCGGTCAGCTCAGCTCTCCCGCATTTCCACCCTGGAGGTTTCCCGAACCCCTCCGACCCGAGGAGGTTCCTTCCCTGGGTGGTTTATTTCCCTTCCATCCCTCCCCTGTCCACGCTCCACTCCATCCTACTTGACATCTTGGATTTATAACCCCATTTACAAGAAGCAATCTGCGAAAAACAAGGCGATGATTTAAATAGGTTTGCATTAGAGTGAAATATGCTCCGAAAACAGGCTCGTAAAAGTGCCCAGCTCCCAGGAGAATATGTTAGGCTCCTGGATTATGAAAGATGAGATGGTCCCTCAGAACTGGGTATTTCTCAACTCCCCACATCGCACCTACGACAGCGGGAAACCTCAACTCCTTTGGAAAATTTCGAGAGGACCATAAGGAGGCACTTCCTAAAGTGAGGGCTGGGTTTTAACCTAGATGTGGACCGACGTTAGTTGTCCACTACGGGTCGGATTTCTGAACGGTGCAGCTAGGGGTGGGAGGGACCTGCACTCCGACCAAAAAGCTAAACGCTGCGGGCGGGCGTGACATCCCCTCCCCGGAGGTTTGCTCCAGGCAATTTTTTGCGAGGTCTAAATTGCTTTTGCAGTGCGACCGTGGGCAGGAGCTGGACTATCAGTTTCTACTCTTCCTACTTCAGACCCCAGCGCAGAGATGAGCTCATGCTAACTGCAAAACAAAATCTCTTTCACTGCCACCTCCCTCTGCTGCCAGTTCACCCTTTACTTCCCTTGTGAGGCTGAAGCCCCCAAACCCCAAATTTCCACCTGAGCTCTGATAATAATTTTCAGAGCTAGGTGAGAAGACACTGGGGGCAGTGGGGTGCGCAGCACAGGGACCCCGCGGATCTTCTCTGGTTTCGGGTTCCGGAGGGCCAAAGCAAAAGTGAGATAAAGGCAAACCTGAAGGGAGGCGAGGCGGGTTCTACCGCAGTGCTCTCTCGCCTCTTCCCTCAGCCTCTGCCCCGTGGCTCCTGTGCTGCACTGAATATAAATGGGCAGCTTTGGGGTTCAGAAATTTTCAGGATCTCTGAAACAGTAGGTTCCCTTGTTGACGTTTCTTCACCGTGTGTGTGTGTGTGTGTGTGTGTGTGTGTGTCTATGTCTCCTTGTTAGTCTTCCTTTTTCCCTCCCTTTCATCTTCTGCTGCCTTTTTTTCCTATCTTGATTCATCTCCTCTTGAGACAAGCCTTCCCCAATGAATGACTCTCACTGACCGGTAGCACCCTAGGTGTTTGGATGATCCTGACACCTTAGGCTTCTGAACCCTAAGAAGAGGTTTCCTCGCAAGTGCTTTCCCTCAGGGTGCAGCTGTCAAGGAGGAAGCCTTGTGCGATTCATCCAGTATCACTTCTAGGAGTGCAAAGTTTGTGTTCAAGAAGGAGGGGTGCTCATTCAAGGCTGCAGCCTGGTATGGCCCCTCTAATGCTTTGTGTATTGCTAACAACCCTTGAGTGTGCCAGCATGGAGATCTCTAGATGTTTGCAATCCTAGAAGTGCTTTGATTGGTTTCATTATGAGTTACTTGCTTTCTGGAAGAAGCTGAGTTTTTGTAATCAAAATCTAGAAACACTTCCTTTCTTTCTGAGCTCAAAGCTGAGGTGCTTGAGGGAAACTACTGCAGAAAGGATGAGGTCAGAGACAGCACCTGAAAACCACCTGGGAGTTTGGGGAATTTACAGCGTTTCCCTCTGATCCCTGGGGGTGGAGTGGGAGGTGCATTCTGTGTTTAGCATTTTAAAATTATTTTGCTGCCTGTTCCTCTCTCCACTCAGAGCAGGAGCATTTCTGCAGATGGGCCTGTCTATCTTAAAAAAGAATGAAATGTTGAAGTCAAGAAAGCAATTGTAAATTAAGCACAGGAACTGTGCTTACTGAGAAAAGATTCCAGAGGGAGCTGAGGCCTCCTCTCCTGTTTGAATCTGTAGCAATTTATAAGGAAACAAATGGCTGGTTCTCCCATTCCTGGAGCTGGCGAGGAGAGGAACCCAAAGCCAGTGTGAGCAGTGTGGGCTGAGATAAAACCATTCAGAGAAAACACTGTCATTTTCCTCTATTTTGCAAATTTCAGCTGTTCATGTTGGATTGAACAGCTGAGGGAAAGAAGACCTCCAGTTTTCACCTGCATTTGTTGAGAAGAGGCTGATAAGAGGAATGCACCAACTTGTAGCTTGTGTGCCTCTGGGGTTTGCGGGCCATTCTGGTTAACTATTGCCCACGTTCTTCCAGTGGCCTTGTTTTGTATGTGATTTTGGAAGATCCAGACATACAAGTCCAACCGCTAGTTCTCCAGCTTGTCAGTCTGGAAATTCGGGACAGTATAATGGCACACAGACCAATCGTTCCTAGGCTGGATCAGTGAGAGGGAGAGGAAAAGGAGGATAGTTGGCTCTACTCAGGGATTTTAGTATTCCGCTCAATTAAAATTGCCCTATGTAAAATAAGCTTCCCCAAATGATTAAATTCTGAGCTTTGCAGTGATTCGACTTTCTTTTTTCCTTCTGGTCCCTGTGGATTCCTATGGCGATGATGCCAAACTGAACACTTGAGATAGATAAATGTATAGAGAGATAAGCCTCTAGCCTGGGGGGAAGAAATAAGCACTCACATGGTGGAGGAGGGGGGAGTGAGTGCTGGCTTTTAGGAGGCAGTAATGAGATAGTAATAGATGTAACCAATTCTGTTGGCTGTCAAGAAAGTCGGGACCAAAGTTCTCTCCTGAAAATGAGGACCTGGGCAAAAATGACTACTTAGTTGTAAACAGTGTCTTTAACTTGGAATTTTCTTTTGCCTGCTGGTGTACCAGGCTCCAGACAGGAGCTGAGCAACTCCTCTTGTTTTGTTCTATCATCACGCTTAACAGGTTAGTGAATGGCAGGAATCATACCCAGTGGGTCTTTCAAATCCAGGAATATGAGGCTAATGAAATTAGCATGTGGCCAGGGCTCTGCCAACTAGAATTAAATCACTGTCACTGCTCTGCAATACATGTGCAGCCTCAAAGAAGCATCAGGGAGGAATTTCTGGAGATTTGTTTCTGAGCCTGTGCAAAATGCTACTCTCTTAATGCTAAGGAAGATTAAATATAAATTAATATTACTATGAGTAACATATTTTTAAAAATAATTACAGACTAAGGATGGCTTACCATGGAAATATTATGTAATATGGTGATCAAAGACTAAATCTCTAATGGTCACTGTTTTATGGATAATCAGATGTTATTAGTGGAAAGTAGTAGGAATATTTTTACCCAAGGATTCTCTGTTACAGACAGAGAGCAAACACTTTGCCCAGTATAAGTTACTTTGGCTGTATCCTGGTTGTGAATGAAAGACATTTCACCTGTAGGGACTTGGTCTACAGACTTGGAATGAGGTGGCATCTGTTCCACTTGCTTCTCCCTCAAAAATAACTAGATTGAAAAAAAAATGTACCCATACTGGAGCATAATGCAAATCTAAGAATGTAGACCCTGGAAAATAAGTGAAGTACATCTTAAAATTGTCAGTATTTTCTTCCCATTCATTGAAACTTGAATATAATTTACAGCTTTGGGGACATTATTTTATACCTAAGTGCCTAGATTTCTCTTTCTTTTCTCTCTGCCCTGTCAACTCCTATCTCTTAGGTAATGAAGTAGAACTCTGTTCATAGGGTAATATGATATTACTAGAGTAGGGTATTTTCTAAAACAGCTCTAACCTACACTTTTTAAGTTGCATAAATATAGGTATTACTGCCATTTGGAATAATCTCTGTAACAATCTCTTCCTCCACATTTACTGTGTTTCAGAAAATTTACCTAACAGATGGTGAGTGGGAAATTTTTAAAGGGGCATTTTTTTCAAAGAGCAGAGAGGCAAGACATGAAGATAGGCACATACTATGTTTGAAGATGCCCTGTGTATATTTTATGTACACACAGGCCATATAATTAGGATGTCTTGGGGAACATTTTTCTCTCCAATAATAATTGAAATAATGATTGTGTTCAACTTCAGAAACATTTGGAGTTTAACAAATTACAAGTGCTGTATTTTCTACATGCATACAGGTCGTAGTTTGTCTCTAAAAGACCTAAGTGGATTACAGGTATGCTCTGATCTTACTCCTGTCACTTACAAGCTAAACCACTGTTAAGAAGTCACTGCATCTTTTTTTCTACACGTGATTTTGTCCTTTACTTGATAGAAGTGTCTTCCCCTTCCCCACCCTGTTTTTGGTTTTGGTTGCTTTGGCTTACAGAAAACCTGGCCTTGTCAAAACTCCACGGCATTGTATCTCAAGTTCCCAATTGGAATTTTCTGTGAGTTTGAGAGAAATTTTACAAGTAGTTTTTAGTTTTTTTTTTTTTTATGACAACAATCATGGTCATTAATAGTCTGGTTAATTTCTCATATTCATATTATGGTCTTAGTCTTTTATAATTTCATTCCTTAATTATATGTGTCAAGGTTAGTAGCAGGAAAAATAACTTCTGAGGTCACCCTCCTGAATGATCATAGCACAGAGGACATCTAGAAGAACCGTGGAGCTCATATTAGCTACTGTTGCTTTAATCTATCCAGTGTCCTGTTTGGTTTCATCATGCAACAGTGCTAGGTTTCTCTTTGGGAAACTGCCAAATAATGATAACCTGTCCATGTTCCTGCCCCCAGAGATAAGTCACTTGACCCAGGTCAAGAAAAGCTGGTGATTGGTTCAGTTGTTGGCACTGGACCTTGTCCAGACCAACCAGAATCCTCTGCCAGAGCAGCACAGGAAAATTGTCTTCCATCTGGAATTTTCTAAGCCCAGTGTCCACCTAACCCAAGGAGGGGCGCTTTCTGTCAAGGCTGAATGGTGAGAGTTGGTACCCTGCTGATATGATATTCTGAGAGCCCACTAGAGCTGAACATAGATGCATCGCATCCCTGAATTGTTTTTAAAATCATTTCACTATGTTATTTTTGCCTGCAATTTAAAACAACTGATTTCCCCCATTAATATAACATTCAGGAAATGAAATTCACCCAGCAAAAAATAACATGGTATTTTCTTTAAACATAATCCTTGTGGCCCTGATTTGGAATATTCAAAAGTTTACTTTCTTCCTCCTTCTTGTTCACATTTACTGTAATTGCTTTAAGCATTTATGATTGCTTCTTTCCCATCCTGATGCAGTTGAGAGGACAGATACTTGTGATGTAAACTGTACTCTCTAGGCCTCCTCTCTGGAAGCTTTGCAGCCATACTGGTTTCCTTTCATTAAAGCAAATCTTTGGTTGCTATCCCCAGGGCACAGAAGCATTTTCATGGCATAATAGAGTACAAAGTATATTAAGCTCCTGGGCCCTTGTACAGTAAGCAACAAGCTTGATTCTCCTCCTGTCCTTTTGCTTTAAATAAGCAATAAAGAACAGTTGCAAACACATTTTCCCAGCAACTAAAAAGCACTGTCTAGGTGGAAATTTATGCATCTTATAGTTAGGGTAATTAATTAATGGTTCTTTTGTGAATTGCCATAGTAAATATATATGTTGTAAAGAAATAAAATAAGACTTTTCATAAGAAAGTATATATCTGAGAAGAATAATTTTGTGTCATAATTTTTAATATTATGACATTTCCTTGTTTGGCAACTGACTTACATTCAATTATATTTACTAGCAAATATTTCTTGTGCTTGCTTTGACAGCACATATACTAAAAGCTAGCAAATGTTTCTTAAATTATTAGATTATGAGGTAAAAAATAAAATATAAAGTTATAGCTACAGATGGCATACTTCATATTCAGTGAGAAGTTATAAATTCTTTTCAACAATAATATTTGTGAAGATAAAAATAATTGGCATCTCCTGGATGTGCCACAGTGCCAAGTACTAAAGGTCCTTCATCCCTTTAATTCTCACAGTAGTCTTGCAAATTTTCATATTGTCATTCCCTTGAACATCATGAATGTGACTCTCCTACTCCAAAGTCACCTAGTTAGTGAGTGGTAAAGTTTGGGTTTAAACTTATATTTTTCTGATAATATACAGGTTATTAACCACTATGCATACTGTTCAATTGTTGCACAAATTAAAATAGTTAGATACTTAAAATAGTTAGATTTGTGTAGCCTGAAATAACAGTGGTTTAAAGAAGTCAAAGTTGCCAAATATTTAGCCACAGAATATTTCGTTATAAAACAAGACTAATTCTATGGGTCCATGAGAACTGAAATGCATGGATTCATACCTCCAAATGAAAGATGCCTGTTCTATTATTCAAAAGGTAGCCCAAGGCATGAATACATAGTAGTTTCTTCATTCAAATGGATGAGAAATGATGTTTCTTCTTGTCCTGATTCAGTGCCTACCATTATGGATTATGATGGCTCTTTTTAAACTTTATTTCATTCAATTCATTCTTTCTACACATCTCCAAAGCAGAAATCCATCACTTGGATATATGTGAGAAGTGAGAGCACTGTATTAACACAATTGCTGAAATTCAAGGTGATAAAGCACAGGATGTGCGTCCTAATAAATGCAACACTAATGTTTGTGTGGGCTGTGAAGGGAAGGGTAGGAGAGTTTTCAGTTTAATGGATTATTTTGCCTCTTGCTATAAAAGTGCTGCAGCTTAATAGTTTTATAATTGATCATTTACAGAATTCTCCCTCTCTGGGTGCTGTGCTCTCTCTATTTTGCAGCTGCTCCCTCTTCCTGTAGTTTTGATGGAAGGTAGTGAGAAGGCCACTTAGCAGGGCTCAGCCTTCTGCACTATTGCTCAGATGACAATATTTCTATATGTTAGAGTAGTGCTTACATATTTCACCACATTACAAAGTTGCTTATGTTCTGAAGTGTTCAGCTCAGGCAAGTACCATGGTGGATGCTTCCCGCAAGAAAACATACTGCACCAAAGGAATGGTAAGAATTCTCACGTAGGGGATCATAATCAAATTCTAGAGCTCGACTTGCATTTCAGTCTATGCTCTCTATTCATGCCTGTCTGATCTTAATCAAACAGGTATCATGACTTTCATTAGTTTCCTTATCTTTGAAAGGGGAGTAATAAAAATATATCTATCTGATAGTAAAATTATAATTTTAAGGATTGCATGAAATTTGCATGAAAGTATTTTAGCACTGGATTTTAAATTGTATGTGTCCAATAAAATTAAAAGCCATTATTTTATCTCAACATGGTGCTCTCATTGAATGTCATAGATGTCTAAATAATTATTATTGCTAAATTTGCTTAAAGTGCTATAGTACCCATATTGTCTTTAATGGAATCTAAACAAACCTGCAGTGTATAAGTAAAAAGTCACAGTAACACATTAGTTTTAATTCACTTTAAAATACTGCCATCATTTCCACTTCAAACATACTTAGCCTCACCACTTCCTGAAGTAGCTTTCAAAGTCCTTTTCCTTAGATGTCTTTACCTGGTGTAATGAAAAGTACAGTAAATGTAGGTGACAACTGCTATCCAGCATAAAGGCAGGCTTTTAAAAACATTAGAATGTGTCTTCTTCCACATTATTCACCAGATCTGTCACTGTGAATGTCTGGTTCTTCCAGAGTCAAAATGACCCAGAAATACTGGTCAAGACAATGAGGCAGCCATGACAGCATAACTGAAGGCACCTGTAAATGAAGACTTCTAGAACTGGTTCAGAAAGTGACAAGAACCATGTGATAAATGCACTCAAAATAAGGGGGACATATTTTGAGAGTATTAATAGTGATGTTTATTAACTGTAATACTTTTTTGAAAATTTAAACATTTAATATATTTGATCATACTGCATATATAAATATATGTATATATGTATGTAGATGTATGTGTATATATTCAGAGAAAGAGAAACTTTAGTCATGATTTTCAGTAGAGTGAGAATTTTCACCTACTGAGTAAAACAAATCATGAATTCAAAGGACTTAAAACCCTTGGAAAAAGATATTGCTGCATGTAAGTTTAGATGTGTGGGATTGATGACCATATTTCTAGGTTCTTGTTGGATTGTTGAACAGATCTGTTTGCACTCTCACTGCTTTAGTGTCCACTTTGTGTGCTTTAATCCTGTAACTTGAATAACTATTTCTAAAAGAACAATATGTAATTTATCAACTAGTGATTTCTTACTGTTTATCTTTTTTTCTTGAAATTCTGTCATATTTCTACTTTTTTCCTGTTTTTTTTTTTTTTCTCTTTAAAGAAAAAAAAACCCTTGGGAATCTAAGGGCAGTAGAAATTCAGGAACTCTGAGTTTACACTTCTTTGTAACTCTTCTAGTTGCAGAGCTTTAGGAAACTTAACTGTTTTTAAATTTACCCCTACTTTCCCCATCTATAGTTTTCCAGAAATATTTATTAAACCCCTTTCATATATACTTTTCTAAGTGCTTTGATCAATCAATGCAAAGAACAAGCTTTCTCTTTCCATTACTTCCCATCTCTCCCTCTCTCTCTCTACCTCGCTTTTCTCTCTCCCTCTCTTCTTTCCTCTCTCAGCTTACACAGGCATGTGTAGAAACAGATGGGCATTATAAATAAATCCTATGGGATGTTAGAAGTTAAACGTTATGGGATGAAGAAAAGAATGTAGAACTTGCTGAAAATTATTGAGTTGCCAGTGCTTGAGGGATATAAATGTGGGTTCTAATTTTAAATAAGGTGGCCTTGATATGGTGACATTGGAGCAAATACTTGAGAAGAGGAAGTTGGCAGAGTGGATTTATAAGAAATCATGCCCTAGGAGCAGGGACAGCCAGTGTCAAAATGTTAAGGCAAGAATTCTGAGTTTGCTGTAGTGGAGGAATATCAGGGAAGCTACTAAAGATGATTGTAGTCCATATAGGGGAGGACACAGAGGTTTGAAATTAGAAATTCAATGGTACCAGTTGGCAGAAGATGTAAGTGATGACAACTATTTGCTTTTCAGGTAGCCATTGGCAGAGTTGTGACCTGATCTGCCTTTCGCTCTAAACTTTGGACACTGGTTTGAGGATAAAGGAAAATTGTAGAATCTGGCAGGACAGGTAGGAGGCACATAGAGGTGTTTGAGAGACAGAAGTGGGTTTGATGGTTTGGGCCAGGAAGTTAGAAGCAGACGTTCCACACAATGATTCATTTAGAAGGTCACGGTAGAATTTCTTGGTGTATCAAATATGAAATATGAAAGGAAAAGGACAGTGATGTCTCCGAGTCTTGGCGCTAAGGCAGCTGGGAAAGTCAGATGGTCATGATTTGAGGTGTGAATTGCTTGAAGTGGAGCAAATTTAGGAGCTCAAAGATCGCACTTGAAGATAAAAGGCTCAAAATATTCCTTGACATTCAAATACAGATATTGAACAGAGAGTTGGTTATCCATGTCCAGTTCTGAGGAAAGGCCTGGACAAGAGATGCATTTATATAAAATGAAGAGAGTGAGAAGAAGTACTGCAGCTGGGTGCCCTGTTCAGTGGTATAGTGTTTTCCTGGTGTGCACAAGGTCCCTAGTTCTGTCCCTGTCACTAAAAAATATGAAAAAAAAAAAATTAAAAACATGTGAAAACATTGCTTTCAAGTTTAAGTGAGATAATGTAGGTAGCATTGTGGATTCTACAAACACCAATTATTGACTAGAAAAAGTGCTAAAATGAAATGTGGTTGGTTGTTACAATAAAACCGAACAAAAAGGTAATTCGTCGTTGTGCTAATATTTGTGGCACAGTTATTTTAGTCAGCTCCCTTAAGTAGAAAAGTTTAAAACAAAGACTCCAACTTTCTACCTTTCTCTTTGATAATTGTTATAATTTAGTTGTGAATGGATCTGTCTTTAATGAGATGTCATTTACAACTATTTAATGCACTAATATATTATTATTATTATTGCTTTATGTCTCACTAGAAACACACCTCAAGGGTGTACGTGCTGAAATATAGGCAGTTACTGAAGTATTTGTGAAAAAAACAGCAAGTTTAACTTGAGGTACCCAGGTGGATACCAGCCAACAACAGTTTCACTAGCCTCTCAAATCTATGTTTTTTACATTTTGTTTATTTTTTTAGCACTGAGGATGCAACCTTCTAGGGTATTATGCATTACAGATGAGCATTCTACTACTAAGGTGCACCCCCAGTCCATCATTCACTTTTTAAATTGAAAACACCATCAATGATCTCAGTTATTGTGAGCATCCTTTAGACACTTTTGAACTCTGAGCTTCCTTGACTTATCAAAGTTCTGTTCTTTATTCATTGAGCTACCAGATATATTGGTCTGAGCATGTACTTATACTCAAAATGCATGACCATATTGTCCAACACATCTATAATTTTATTTTAAGACTATCATTATGTAAGCTATATTTTAATTGTAATTATAACACATTTTATATCAACACATATCCATTTCTAGTGTTCAGGGGAACAGCAGCACGTAGTAAATTTTACTAAAATATAGCATCTAAAAAATAGAACAGAGGGTAATTGTGTAATTCTGCATTCACTATAATTAAGTTTAGTGGAGTTGGCACAATAGAATTAAGATAAAATAAAAAGCCCACTTTGAGGCACCAGGGTTCCTTCTCATGCACTGTTTTTTCATCTGACAACACAGACTGAGCATCTTGTTGTTAGAGGTAAGGAACAGGCCAGTGGATGAATGACACGCATTAAAAGAATGATTCTGTAGAAATGAAATGCTGTTTTGGGATTGGAAGGTGGGAGAGATCTGTTAGCTTGGTGTCTGCAGGAACCCACAGCGTATGGAACAGCATGGCTCAGTGCCAAATATAGTGTCCTGCAGTACTCATGAGGAGGAGTGATGTGCGCTTAACCTTCTTCCTTTCCTCAATCATTAGTTCAGAAGTTTATCAGAAGTCTGTAAGGCAAGCAGCATTCTCTGTCTCTTTGCCTGTGTCTCTCCCTCCCTCTTTTTTCCTCAACTTATTTAAGGACAGAAATGAATTATGGGCAAAGTGAATTGTAGTTTTCATATTTCCAGGAGACAGTTAAACACATGGTTGAGTGTATAAGTGTCGAGATACTTTGAATACTTGTTTTTCTCTTGCCATCCATTTGCGTTGGCCAGTTTACCTGGTTGCTTTACTATTCTCACCTGTAAAATTATGATAATAATACTTCCATCTTCTTCAGACTGATTTTAGACTTTAGATAAACTTATCCATATCAAGCACTCGGTACAATGCCTATGGCCTAGGAGCTCTGTTACTTGTCAGTAGTAGTATTACAGGAGTGTTTACGTCTTGCTAGATGCCATCTTTCCTGTGCCTTACTTCATGGTCCTTTATCTCTCATTCCTGTCATGACTCCGCACAAGGGCAGAATTGTCAGGCAGCATTTGCTTCCCTTGCTGTCTGACCCCTAGTCTTCACTGGAACTGGGCAAGGTTGGTGCTCTTACTACTTCTCATTGGAACAGTCTCTTATTTGTAAAGGGAAGGGAGGTGATGAAACTAAATGAGTTGATATGACTTTTTTTTTATCTTTCCCATGGAACTGACTGCAGGATTTAGGCCTCAGTTGGAGAGTCAAGTATAGGGGAAAATGTTTAACTATAGAGTTTAATAATTGAGAAAAAGACAGCATTTTAAAATTATTTTAACCACGTAATGATAGTGGAAATTTAGATGCTCATTGTAACCTTTCTGAGACTATATGTGAAGCAAAGGAATTAGGATCTATTGCATATTGTTGCAAGAATAAACTATCAGATCCTTTTAAAGCACTGGGTATGTAAGTAGGTCTGAGTAAGTATTAGCTTCTATGACGGCTTCCCCTGCTATTAAGTAGCGGAGCGCATCTAAGCCTCTTAAGTTGCACATTATCATTTGCACACCAGTTTACACTGACCAAATGTCACTTATGCACAAAACCTCAGGACTCTGAAGTCCTTCAGCTGCAGCCCTCATCAGAACCAGCTCTGTGAGGGGTTCTGTGTCATCAGTATTACCCTGACTGCTGTCATTGCTGTTATTGTCATCATTTTCCAAGCCTTACCAACTCCTTCCTGTGTGTCGGATACTGAGTGACCCCTGTGTCATTTTGTTCTCTCCCATGGGCAGGAGAAATCACAGATAAAGGCCCTGATTTGTTGAAAGGATAGGTAACATAAATGAAAGTGACAGAGATGGGACTAAGAGATTCAAACTTCAATCTCTCTAACCTCAAGAGGCCTTACGTGTTTGTAAACTAAATCCTGGTAAAGAGTAGAGAATATTTGTTGCCCCTGTCTCTATTCCCTGTGCCAACCTAGTCTTAGTCTTAGCAAGTAGAGAAGGACATCAATTTAAAGGACATCAATTTACTTCTTTCAGTCTTCCCTCTATCAACTAACTGATATTTTATTCCCTTCATGAGAGTTCCCACATGTTCATTTTGATACTTACCTTGACCTTTTTGTATTTTTACATTCTGTACATGACTCATCTACTACATTTGAAGTTAATTTATTTGAGGTCAAGTGTGGGGTCTTACTCATCCCAAAGTGCAATTATCTCCTGTGGCATCTAACTCTATGCTTTCTTTCTTGTAGGACTTCTGAAAATGTTTATTTTAGTTTTGTTGAATTGTAGTCATCCACAGAACATTAGAGGTTGTTCAGAAAATTCTTTCTTAGAAACAATACATTCTCACAATACATATATATCTTTTTAAAATAAAAATGTTAAAGACTGCATAGTTCTGTGGGCATTTTTTTTAAGACTAAGTACAAGTTGAGCTTTCTTAATTTAAAAATCAGGAATGCTTCCAAATCTGAAATTATTTTGGTAACTACATAATGCCACAAGCAGAAGACTCAACCTGACCTGATATAACAAGTCATTGAATATACAGGCATATTGAAAATATTTCATAAAATTCTTTTTAGGTTATGTGTATAAAATACACATGAAACAGTGATGCATTTTGTATTGGCTTGAGTCCTATCTCCACAATAATACACTATGTATACACAAATATTCTAAAGTCTCAAAAAAATCTAAAATCGAAAAGATTCTGGTGTCAAGTATTCCACTTAATAGATACTTAAAATATGTTTCATATTAGCCAAGATTTACTGATAAAACTGATGTCACTATCTGGTCTATGAATTTCACCTGTGGAAAGCTGAGCTTGCTGATTGTGTTTTTGAGTTCTCCATTGACAGTGACAATCGTTGATGGTGGCAGAAGTGTCGTGGAGTACCTTAGGCCTATAAATGTGTTTTATAGAAGAGTAACAGGCAAATGGTATCCTTTCATATTTCTGCAGAATTCATCAATTTTTAAATAGATAATTTTAATCATTCAGGAAGTATAAAATATCTTTAAAAGGTTTGTTTTATATCATTGGTCAAAGGGAAGAAAGTCTTTGTGGCGTGACTCAAGGACTTCTGAGCGGAAGTCAGTGCTCTGGGTGTGTCTGCTACAATTTGTTTCTCTGCTGTTGTATCAGTTAATACCTCGAGTGCTTCCTAGGCACAAGACACTTGGCTTATCTTTGCAACTGGATTGTGTCAAACAGTAAAAGTATGCACCGTTGTCATCCCTCACAATGTACCTATGAACAAGAACCTCAGAAGGTGCTGTTTAGCTCATGGTAACCTATGGTAGAGAAGAACCTTGAACTTAGCACTGTGTGAATAATGAATCAGAGGATTTTAATCCTTCAATTAAAGTATGTGACCATGAAAGTGGAAATTATTATCTATAATTTCCTCAGATTTGTTTATAAATGTTTGTTTGATTGCAAGTTTATAGAGAGTAGAAGGGATTCCTGCCAACTGAATAGTACTTTCCTCGGATATGGGTGAGGAATGTTTTAAGACACCAATTGATTTATCCATTCAATACATATTGAATGTTCATTATGTGAAAAGGTGTTTTAAAGAGCATCAGTTATACCAGTGAACTCCTCTTACACAAATCTGCCTGCAGCATAGAAACGGGTCTTAGGCTGGCTTACCTCATGTAAAGATGTCTTGATGGTTACACTGACGAAACCAGGATGTATTCCCACTGGTTCACAGACAACTTGATGCCATGGCACAGGTGCACATCTAGGTCTTACTGGTTTCCTTGCAATTAATGACAGCTAGACTTTGAACGTGGAAAGAAAGTGTGTCTATGGGCTTGCTGGTTCCGTGTGCACAGGAACATCATGAATTATCAGTTCACAGCTACTCACCATACCTCACCACTGCTTCTACAAACCAAACTTCATTCTTATTTTCCCAGGGATAAGAGCTTGACATTGCCATGCGGACTGAGCATCCCTTAATAACTCATCATTTGCTAAGATGATGGTTTATCAAATATGGTCTTTGAAAGACCTGTGAGGTAGACCAATGTTGCATTGGAAGAAACAGAAAGAAAACAGTGTTTGTTATGATTCATGGAGTAGAAAACAGGCAATTGGGTAATTTTATCAATTTAAATAATTTGGTAGATTTATGTGAATAATTTGAAATTAAGTAAAAAGTACTGAAATTAGGAAAAATATATGTCTTCTGCTAGCAGGTGTTAAAAATATTAGCACACATACAAGGAAAGAGCTGATTAGATATAATTCAATAGCTTGCTTTTTTTTTAGATTTGTGGTTATGACTATATTCAAGGAACACATTTCTTTCACTTTCCACAACAAACTTAAATCCATTTAAGACTTACATAGCTTATCCCAAATGTCTTACTGAAGTTTTAATCTTACATAGCTTCAGAAAGATGAGATTATAATCATACACCCAAATCACTTGAAAGTGTAATTATTTAAATTTTCCTTATACATTTTTGCATCTGTAAATTAAAATTTATTTTACAGACAATAAAACAAAAGAGGACTGAACAACGCAGATCAGAACAGAACAACACAAGCAACACAGCACTTCACAAGACAATTGGATATCAACAGTAACTACCATAATATCTGTTTCTTTGAAATAGTTGAGCATAGCTTCACAAACAACAATATGAAATATAACAAAATAGAATAAAAGCATTCAAAAGAATGAAACTATTACAAGGCATTCTGAACCAAATAACAGAAAATGAAAAATGACTACTATAATATCTCATTTTACATAAAAAAATGGTTTATATTATTACACATATTAAAATCCAGTAAGACACATGATAGAACCAATGGTAACAGAAGAACAACAGCATGGTAGGTCTTCAAAGCCAGATGATATTAAATCAGCAATGGCTGCCATAATGTCTTATTTTCTTCAAAGTAGCTGTTCATACCATCACACATAATAATGTCAAATAAAACAGAATAAAACCATTCCAACCAAACAAATGAATGAAAACATTACAAGTCTTGAAAGCAATATAATGGGGATCCATGATTACCATAGAATCTTCTGTACTCTTATCTTTTCTTACACTAGGGAGACTATTCGGTATTTATACATGTGAGTTTGATTTATTTTGTTTATGAGGATGGTCACAAGTTGCATCCATTTATTTATAATATCTCAATGTGATCATTCTTTATAGCTGAGTAGTACTCCATTGTATAAAAGTACCACAATTTTTTTATCCACTCCTCAGTTGATGGGCACTTAGGTTGTTTCCAACATCTGGCTATTACAAATTGTGCTGCTATAAACATGGGTGCACATGTATCACTGTGGTATGATGTTTTCAGTTCTTCTGGGAGAATGCCCAGAAGTGGAATAGCTGGGTCAAATGGGACTTCCAATCCCAGCTTTTTGAAGACTCTCCAGATTGACCTACACAGTGGTTGCACCAGTCTACACTCCCACCAACAGTGCAGAAGAGTTTCTTTTCCCCCACAACCTCTTCAGCATTTGTTGTTGGTAGCTTTGTTGATCCTGGCCATTCTTTCAGGAGTAGGATGGAATCTCAGTGTGGTTTTAATTTGTATTTCTCTAATGACCAATGATGATGAACATTTTTTCATGTATTTATTTGCCATTTGTATTTCTTATATGTGAGAACTGTGTGTTCATCTCGAATGCCCATTTTTGGATTGGGTATTTGAATGTCGGGGGTCTGATTTTTTTTTAATTCTTTATAAGTTCTACACAGAAGTCCTTTTTCTTTAAGGACAGTTCACTAAGATTTTTTCCCAGTTTGTGGGTTTTCTTTTCACTCTGCTGGAGATTTCTTTTGACATGCAGAAACTATTTAATAAGATGTGATCCCGGTTATTGATTCTGTGAAGTATTTCCTGTGCAGTTTGGTTCTTGTTCATGAATTATCTACCTATCTCTATATCTTTGAGATTTTTATCTACTTTGTCTTCCAGCAGATTCAGTGTTTCTGTTTTAATATTTTGATCTTTGATCCATTTAGATTTTAGTTTAGTACATGGTGATAGGCATGGGTCTAGTTTTAGTTTTTGGCCTGTGGATAGCCAGTTTTTCCAGCACCATTTATTAAAGAGACTATCGTTCTTCCAGTGAACATGCTTGGCCCCTTTATCAAAGATAAGGTGATTGAGTGTGTTCGCAGTTGTATCTTTTAGTCTATTCCATTGATCTTCAGGTCTGTTTTTATTCCACTACCATGTTGATTTTATTATGGCAGCTTTGTAGTACAACTTCAAGTCAGAAGTTGTGATGCTTCCTGCCTTGGTTTTGCTGCTTAGGATTACTTTTGTTATTCTAGCTCTCTTCTGGTTCCAGATGAATTTTAGGAGTGATTTCTCTAGATCTATGAGGTATGTGAATGGTATTTTCATTGGGATTGCATTGAGTCTGTGTAACAATTTTTGGAGAATGGCCATTTTCATAATGTTTATTCTTCCTATCCATGAACAAGGGTTGTCTTTCCATTTTCTGAGGTCCTCTTCGATTTCTTTTTTCAGGGTATTATAATTTTCCCTGTATAGCTCTTTTACTTCTTTCATTAGATTAATTTGTAAGTATTTCATTTTTTGGATGCTAGTATGAAGGGTGTGGCTTCTCTTATTTCTCTCTTGGTTATTTTCGTGTTACTGTAAAGGAATGCTATTGATTTTTGAGCATTGACTTTGTATCCAGCTACATTGCTTAATTTATTTACTATATCTAGGAGTATTTCAATGGAGTTTTGGGGGTCTTCTATGTAGAATATCATGTCATCTGCAAATGATGATAGTTTAACTTCTTTTCCTATCTTTATTTCTTTTATTTTTCTCTCTTGTCTAATTGCTCTGGCTAGTATTTCCAGTAGTATGTTGAATAGGAGTGGTGATAAGGGACATCCTTGTCTTGTGCCTGATTTTAAGGTAAAGGCTTTCAGTTTTTGGCCATTTAATATGACACTGGCTGTTGGTTTGTCGTAGATGGCTTTTATCATATTGAGGTAAAGGTCATCTATTCCAATTCTCTGTAACGTTCTTATCATGAATGGGTGTTGGATCTTATCAAAAGCTTTTTCTGCATCTATAGAAATGATCATGTGATTCTTACTTTTGGCTTTATTGATATGGTGGATTACATTGATTGATTTATGTATGTATTTATGTATGTATGTATTTAACAATCCCTGCATGCCTGTGATGAATTCCACTTGGTCATGGTGTATAATCTTCTTGATGATTTGCTGCATCCTGTTGGAAAATATTTTATTGAGAATTTTTTCACCTATGTTCATTAGGGAGAATGGCCTGTAGTTCTCTTTTTTAGTTGGGTCTTTTCAGGTTTTTGTACTAGAGTGGTATTTGCTTCCAGGAGTGACTTAGGGAGAAATGCTTCCCTTTCAATTTCATTGAAGAGTTTGAGGAGTGTTGGCATGAAGTCTTCTTTGTATTTCTTGTAGAAGTCCACCATGAATCTGCCTGGGCCTGGGCTCTTCTTTGTTGGTAGGGACTTGATTGCATTTTCAATTTCATTAATAGAAATTGGGTTATTCAGCAGTTTTACATCTTCTTGATCCAGCTTAGTGGTTCATATGTTTCTAGGAATCTGTTCATTTCTTCGGTGTTATCAAACCTATGAGAATAGAGGTTTGCGAAATAGGTGTTGATGATCTTCTGTATTTCCACAGGGTCAGTAGTGATTTAACCTTTTTCATTCTGTATTGCATGAATTTGAGTCTTGTCTTTCCTTTTTTAATTAGGTTGGCTAGGGGCTTATCAATTTGATTTATTCTTTCAAAGAACCAACTCTTTGATTCATTGATTCTTTGTATTGTTTTCTTAGTGTCTAGCACATTAATTTCTGCTCTGATCCTTATAATTTCCTCCCTTCTTTTGATTTTGGGCTTGCCTTGCTCTTCTTTTTCTAGCTGTTTGAGGTGTATTATCAGGTTGTTTATTTTTGTTTGTTCTGTTGTCCTAATATGGGAACTTAGTGCCATAAATTTTCCTCTGAGTACTGCTTTCATTGCATCCCACAGATGCACAGATTCTGGTAAATTGTATTTGTATTTTTGTTTGCTTGTAGATATTGTTTAATTTCTTCTTTAATTTCTCTGTGACCCACTGATTGCTCAAGGGTGTATTATTCAATTTCTATGTATTTGTGGGGGTTTTGCAGTTTTTTTATCATTAATTTCCAGTTTCTTGGTGCTATGATCTGATAGCGTGCATGGGATAATTTGAATTCTTTTGCATTTATTTAAATATGTTCTGTGGGCTAGTATATGATCTATTTTAGAGAATGTCCCATGCACTGCTGAGAAGAATGTATATTCCAATGTTGTTGGTTGGAACACTCTGTATACATCTATCAAGTCCATTTGTTCACAGGTGTGATTCAGTTCTGATATTTTTTTGCTGATTTTCTGTCTAGTCGATCTGTCCCTTTGTGTCAGTGGCATGTTAAGGTCTCCTGTTATAATTGTGTTATTGCTTATTTGATTTTTTACTTCTGTTAATACTTGCTTTGTATAGCTGGGTGCTCTGGAATTTGGTGCACATATGTTTAAGATTGTTATCTCTTCCTTTTGAAGTTTTCCCCTAAGTAGTATGTAGCGACCTTCTTTATCTCTTAGGACCTTTCTTGGTTTGAAGTTCACATTGTCAGCAAACAAAATAGCTACCCCTGCTTTGTTTTTGAGTTCCTGTTGCATGAAGTATTGTTTTCCATCCTTGGACTTTCAGTCTATGAATTTCCTTTGGGGTTAGATGGGTTTCTTATAGACAGCTTATGGTTGGATGTTGTTTCTTGATCCATTGTGCCAGTCTGCTTCTTTTAATTGGTGAATTGAGGCCATTTGCATTAATGGTTATAAATGTTATATATTGATTTATTGTAGACATGTTATCTTTCTGCTGTTGTACCTTTATCTGTCCCTTCTGTTTAATTGTCTGTCTTGCTTAGTGTTTTTTTCCTATGTGTATCTAGAATGTCTTTGAGTATTCTTTGCAGTGTTGGTTTGGTGATCATGAAGTTCTTCAGCTGTTCTTAATCATGGAAGTATCTTATTTCTCCATCTATTTTGAAGGACAGTTTTGCAGGGTATAGCAGTCTGGTTGGAAGTTGTTTTCCTTTAGGATGTGAAATATTTCACTCCATGCTCTTCTTTTTTTTCTTTTCTTTTTATCGATACCACGGATTGAACTCACTACAGTGTGCTTGCAAGGCAGGCACTAATGCCACTGAGCTAAACCCCCAGCCCTCCATGCTCTTCTTGACTTCATTTTTTGTGTTGAGAAGTCTGCTCTGATTCTGATAGGTTCCTTTATAGGTGATCTGTCTTATCTCTCTAAAAGCTTTTAATTTATCTGTTCTTATGTTGGATTTCTTGGATGGTGATTATTATATGTCTGGGTGTAGTTTTATTTTGGTTATGGCTCTTTGGAGTTCTATATGCTTTACTAATGTGAATGTCAGTTTCCATTCTCATGTTTGGGAAATTTTCAGCTATTACTTCTGTAAATAGCCTCTTGATATCATTTGTGTTGTTGCCTTCTTTTTCATTTATCCCTATTAATCTTATGTTGTTTTTCTTTGTATCATCTTGCAAGTGTTGAATTGTTATTTCCTGATTCCTTGTTATTTTTAAAAGATCCTTCTTTTCCTGTTCCCTAGGTGCAATCTTATCTTCAAGGTCTGAAATTCTATCTTCACTTTCGTTGAGGTGGTTTCAGCAACTTACAATAGAATTTTTGATTTCCTGTATATCTCTTTGGATCTGCTTCATGTATTCTGTTTGTCCCTTATATTAATTCAGGCATTCTATCTGTTTGCTTTGTTCTTCTAATTTTTTAGCTGTGTCTTCTTTAGATACATTCATTATTTCTTTCACTACTTTTATCACTTCTTCTTTTACCTGGGAGATTATTTCTAATTTGAGTTCCTTTATAGCTTCCTGTACCTGCTTCTTTATTTCAGTTGATATCACTTCAGGTTTTTCAGGTGTATTACTGGTATTTTCTTCTATGTATGTGGCTCCTAGGCTTTCTTGGGATGCATTTTGGTCTTTCATTTTGTCATTTTCCTATATTTTTGTGTTTCAAGCAATGTTCCAAAATTTTCCCTGACCATGTTGGAAATCACCTCCTGAGCCCTCAGCTCCTGTGACTCATGGGCCTTGGCTCCCCTGGTTGAATAAAGGTCGCTGGGCATGGTCCCCTCTAGCCTGGGCAGCCTTTCAAGGCTAGTCTAGTGTCCTAGGGGGCTGGACAGGTACCCAAGCACCGGGAGTGATGTCCAAAACTCTTCCAGGCCAGAGCCAGGGAACTTTAACTCTACTCACAGCCTCGTGGGCCTACCTTCCCTCTTGGTGCTGGCCTGTTCCCCTGATTGAATAAAGGTCACTGGGCGTGGTCCATTCAAGCTGGAGAAACCTTTCCAGGCTAGTCCAGTGTCCTAGGGACGGGGAGGGCACCCCAGCACTGAGAGTAATGTCCCTAACTCCCCCAAGCCAACGCAGGCCAGCTGGAACTTCCCTTTCCGCTGCATGAGCTGGAAATCAGCTTGTATCTACACAGGCCTCGCATTTGTAAATTTAAAAAAATAGTTAATTTTATTTATTTTTGTCTGTTTGACTTTGAAGATGGAAACACAGAAAGATAAAAAGTTGAAACATTAAAATTAACATGTGTCATTAAAAATGAACAAAACTCATTAAGTGGGAAAGAAATTCAAATGAACCTCCAAATGTTGCATTCTCACAAGTGTGGTGTTTCTTCTGGAAAAAATCAGGTTTAATGGAACATCTGGGACACTGAGAAATTACTGTTTGATACTGTCATGTATGGTAGTGATTCCAGGAATAGATATAAGATAGTAATTATACAACAACAGTTCTCAGGTAAGGAAGACAGTAGGTCTTAGAAATGGCAAAAATCTCAAATGGTGATGTGCTGAAGATTTAGAAGCATGGTTCGTTACCAGATTCCTAGACAGCTTCTCCAGCTGGACAGGTATAAGATCTTGGAAGCTCTATTTTTTTACTGAACATCCTCATGAGATTTTCAGACAGGTCCCTCCACTAATAGTTTTCTCAAGCTTTAGCTTATGTCAGATTCACTTTAAAGTTTTGTTCAAGCAGAAAGAACTCTGGGTTCCACCCATAATTGTTATATTTGTATTTGTAATTGGTGCACAAGTAGTGCCAATGTACTGGTCACACTTAGTGGATTACTTATTTATGGAAACACCTTCAGTGTGGAGTTGTGTCCTGAAAAAAATTGTTTACTGAGAACCTAATGTACAAAGAACCTCAATCCTAAATTTGTTAAAGGTAGAAAAACTAGCTAAAATATATTGAAGCAAGAATATAAGAACTTTATCTACATTAACTCATTTAATTGTTTAAATAAAGTATGTATATATTATATATTGTTCTTAATTTATGTATTTATTTTTATTGGTACCAGGGACCAAACTCATGACCACGTGCTTGCAAGGCAGGCGCTTATGCCACTGAGCTAAATCCCCAGCCTATATATTGTTCTTTCTTGATGAGAAGTCCAGAGAAATTAATTAGTTTTTCCAGTTATCCAACTTGTATAAAGCATATTAAGAATTCTAATCTAGAACATCGAATTTCAGAGCACAAAGACCTTTCTAAATCAATATTATTTTTAATTGATGAGTTATTTTATTACATTTACAGAGCATAATGTGTTCTTTCAATATAGGTATATAAAGATAAATTATTAAATCAAACTAATTAACTTATCTATGGGCTCAAATGTTTTTCATTTTTGGGGAATTCATTGGAAATTCACTCTTTTATATATTTTGATGTATACAGTTTACCATAGTTTTTAACAATTCTGCTTTGGTTATTTTGCCTGAGTATTCTGCTTATATATGTGGGTAAAATGTTAGCCGCTGCTTCCTTAGGTCACTACTCAGAATGTACTTTAGAAGGATAAACAGACTTAAAAAAATACTATTTTAAAAATTGGTAAGAATATCAAGGTTACCAACGCAGTATTCTCCCTTCCACACCTAATCTAAACAAGTCTGATTCTGAAGAATCTAGAATAGTAATATAATTATGGTACATAGAAAGGAGAAACCTGATATTAAAATTCAATGTCTATTTGTAATGACTTCAGCTAAAATAATAGAAATGGAATCAAAGTGACTGAACTTTTTTTTTCTTATATGACAAGAACTTTGGAAATAGTTTTCTACTGCTAGTTCAGCCACTACAGGTATCACCAAGGGACTGAATTCCTTCAGTCCCTCCATCCCCTTCTTGTTTGTGTCACTGCAGTCCTCATTGTTGCAAGATAACTGTGGAGTCTCTGCCTATGTTCTCGTTTCAAGCAGAAAGAAATGAATGAAGAAAATAATGGGCATTGTCTACATCAGGGAGCAATGTATTTTCCAAAAGCTGAATTTACTACTAAATGCTGGCTGTTTTAGCTTGGAAAATGTTGGGGTGGGTGGTGAAACTCCTAAATTCAGGAATAGGAAAAGTGGTAAAAGGTGATTTGCAGTGTCTGCAAGCCCCACTTCAATCACCCCAATAAATAGAACCACACTATTTTAGTTCATATATTTTGCTTTGAAGAACAGTAGGGAAATATTCCTTATCTGTAAATAGTCTCTTACAAGGGTAGAATCACATAATCATACAGTCCCCAACAGAGCTTCTTTCTTCTAAAAATTCTTTGAAAAATGTTTAAGGTTAAGGACATTTTGGTCTTAATTTAGCAACTTGCAGTTGATTATCTTCTAAAAACACCTTCTCTCTGCAGATGTGCTGTCAGGCTTTAGAAACTTCAGTAAGAAATGACCAGAGAACTTTTTTGGTTCAGTTGTAAACAATATAAATCTTTTGGAAGTAAAATCCATTTAGGGACTGAAAGACACTTGATGTTGCTACTTATGTTTACCTCCTCCCTACTTTTTCATAAATTCTCTTTCAATATCACTTATCCATTTCTCTTATTTTCTTCATTAATAAAAATTTTTAGCATTGTATGTGTTGCTTCTGTTTGTCATAATTGCTTTGTTAGATTTTTGCTCCTTCTCTCATGTTTGGACTCTTGTTTGGACTCTTGTATGTGTTGCTTCTGTTTGTCATAATTGCTTTGTTAGATTTTTGCTCCTTCTCTCATGTTTGGACTCTTGTTTTACACTAAAGGAGTTATGGCTTCCCCAGAATCAAGGAGAATTTCCCTAGGTGAAAAAGGCAGAGGCATTGATTAGCTTAAAATGTAAACAATACAAGGAATGTTTCTGAGTATTAAATACAATACACTTATAATCAATGAAGTCACCAAAGTTAATTCCATCAGACACTTTTTTTTTTTTTTTTAAACCAAGGGTCTAACTGATGACCTCCGGCTTGTAGAGAGGTGCTGTGCCACTGAGCTAAATCCCTGGCCCTGGACACTTAATTTTATAGGCAAGCAACTAAAGTCTAAAAGCTTGTATTAGGTAAGAAGCACTAAACGATAAAACTTAAACTTCAACTGTGTGGCATGCAAGACGTGTTTTCTCGCCTACTGTAGTGCAGTACAGACTGGGTGATTTGGTGGGCTGTTTGTGTGAGAAGTGATCCAGGAGCCTGTTATCTTCATCATGTGGCACCATGTCATATGGCTCAGAAGGGAAAGGAAAGAAGAAATTCCAATTTCAGTCATAAATATAAATTCTCATGTCCCTCAAATATAAATTCTTAATGTCATTTCTAATCATATTCTTTGGTATAGTAAGCTGTGATGTGGCCTTACCTCGAAGCAAGTGGAGATAGAGACTAATGTTCCTGCCTTGGTTTTAGCAATGATATCTCTATAATTTGGAGAGGCTATAAATGCAAAGCCAACAGCTGGCCATTTCTGCCACAATGAGCTATTAGTCCGACACAATAGGTATATATATATATATATATATATATATATATATATGCATCTAACATATCTGTATCTATATCATCTATATCTATGCCTATGCTTGTGTCTATATCTATTAAATGAGTTGACCCTTGGAGAAGTTTACTTTATAAATAAGGTGCAGATCAGATTTCCTCTCGCATCTATGTTTCCTAGCTCAATATGATTATTATTTCTCTTTGTCCACCTCTGAACATTCATGTTAGTGTAACTGTAGTGAAAATTTCGAAAGACATTTATCCCAGAATCCCAGAATGCATAGTATCCCAAACTTAGCAATTTTAGTCTGGGAAAGTGTTGTCAATTTTAAATGATAAAATTTGTGGAAAAGACATTTTGATTAAGGCAGAAAAAGTGTTGATTTTTGTTTCACACACATAAACTGAGTCATGGTGCAAAGCAGCTGGAAAATTGGTGAAATACAAAACTTCTTGTTGCAAGTTAAAATACATTTAATTATAAAAGTAATGCAGACTCACTGTAGGGACTATAAAAATTTTTTAAAAATATAAATACAAAGATGAAAGCAACTCAAAATACCAGTTTCAATAAGGGAAGTCTGTAATTTTTCAGACATGTGATGAACATGATGAATGTGAGTAGTATACACATAGAGTATCTTTTCTCATTGGATTAAAGTATAAAATAAAATTTTAGATTTTTTTACTTAATAGTGCCTTACAGGCACAAGTACATATCAGTAAGAATCTGCAGCATTATTTTTAATGGCTGAATGGTTTGTCATTATTTATTTAAGCAATCCTGTACTTTCCACTTTTTAGGGTTTCTTCTCCCCATTTAGCTACTAAGTAAAATTAGAAAACCATTGCTGCCCATGTCTCTTTGAGGATGTATTCATATATTTCCTTAGAATGATTCTTTAGAGTAGGGTAGCTGCTTTTCAGTTTTGGTACATGTTGATGCATGCTATTTCAGAAAGGTGATACTATGCAATCAGCAATTTAATGTCCATTTCCTTATGCTCTTACCAGTACCAGAATAATGCAATTTATTTATTCCACTGGGGTAAGTAAAACATGAGATCTAAATGATTTCAGTTATATTTTTTCATATAATAGTGAAATGACCATATATTCATGTATCATTGGCTGTTTGGATTTGTTCTTTTGTGACTTTATAACCTTTAGCCATTTTCCATGTTCATTTAAAACAATTTTACTTACTTTACGGCATTCACTATCTTATTTTTCAGCACAGACTACCTGTTCTTTTTTAATCTGTCAAGTACAATTTTATGTTTGTAGAAGTTCTACGCTATTACCAGTCTATTAAAAACATTTTAACATATACAAACATGTGAAAAATAATCAGTCTTTTTTATATTTTATAATTAATTTATTTCTATTTGGACAGTATGGAAAAGTAATCAACTCATTTAATATTAGAGTTGGATTTGAGCTCTTCCCTCTGAAAGAGATAATAAGCTTTGTGATGTAGTAAAATGAGATTTTGTAGGGTAACCATGATATATATAAAAGACGAGTGTTGGAGGTATAGTTTAATAGTGGGGTATATATGTAGTATGAACACAGCCTGAGTTTGAGCCCTACCACACCACTAAAAAGGATCTTTATATTTAAAATAGAATTTTAGATTTATACTCACTAGCAGATAAGTACAACTAATTAATATTATATGAAATGTTAGCATTAGTGAGAACAGTCTAAGACCTAGCCATATGAAGTGAGGAGAAACAAAGGCTAGCCTGTGTCCACTCCACACTAGCCATGACTTTTAGCTGTGAGATTTCCATTTGATCCAATGACCCCTCATCAGGGAGTGTGAGTGGACTGATAAATCTGAGAGGCTATTCTTGACCACTCTAAAACCAAGCAGAAAGTGCTGTGTGGAGCAGAGGTGGTCAGGCCATGGGCTGGACACTTGGCTCTTCCCTATGACCCTTAAACCCAGTATCTGACAAAATGCTTGTATAATTTATATTGATGATATTGAAGACAGTATCAATGAGGTGGCATTTAGTTCTCTGAATGACCTAACATGTTCTGCAGCATGCCGTCCATTGGTTATTGGCCAAAATCCTTGAGAGAAACAATAAATGGATCTGACACTCACATTTTTAAAATTGAAAGTATGTATTAGTCAAGCACAGTGGCTATTTTTGTGTTGTATTCCTCCAGGTAGAGCTAGATGATACTAAGGCAATAAGATGTTATTGCATTTGACCTTTGGAGCTGTTCAAATATGGAAGGAGCTGCCTCATTGTGTAGCTAGTTCTTTGTTATCAAGAATATTAAAGTAGATCACAGAATGATGTAGGTGGAAAGGTTTCCAGAGATGTGGAGTGTTTCATGGACTGTTAATATCCTTGAAATTATTATGGGTGTTTTGGCAAAGGATCATATAGGCAAATATAATTTATAAATGATGTAAATAATACCTGTAACTCATAATAGTTATAAAAATACTACTTATTCAGTGTTTCTAATCTGTTAAGTATTTTAAAATTACAACATATTGATACTCACTTGTTTTATTTTCAAGTTACGTATTTTTCCAGCTTTATTGGAGTACAATTGATATATACATATTGTATATATTTCGCATTATGGGGTAGTTTCTACAATCAAACTGGCACATCTGATACCACATGAAATGCTAGTATTAGCAAGAGTGGTCTTGCTAATTTTGTACATGTGAATGTAGTGGGAAAGCAGCTGAGCAGTGAGGACACCTAAATCCACTTAAAACACTTTTCAAGTAAGCAGTGCAGTAAGAACTATAGGCTTCATGCTGCACACTGGATGGGAGGGCTCCTAGAGTTTCCAGTGAGGTAAACCTGGGTTGGACTCTGATCACCATTATTATATGGTTATACTTTATATTCCTTAGAAGTGTTCTCTTTAAAGCAGAATACTAGTGGATCTGAAGTCAGGAATATTTATTGAATCAACACATGCTTAGCTGAGATAATAAATATGGCACTTAAAACTGTATTGCCATTTATCATTACTCTCCAGGTCAATTCTTGCAATCATTTAAGTAGTCAATAACAATAACAATAAACATTTAATAATATGCTAAAGATGTGCCAGGCACTTTACATATAATACCTTGTTAGTCACCAAAACATTGCTCTGTAGATATTATCTTCCATAATATCTTCCTTTGGAGAAAATTGGTTGACTTTTGCATGATATGCATGCAAGTCTGAATCACTCCAAACATAGGCTTTTAACAACGTAATGTCTATAATTTTCCTTCCAAATTTATTTGTTATTGTTTTTAACTTCCAAGCATTTGATATGACTTTCCTTTCTTTATTTGGGAAATTTCCACTCTGTAAATTTTTCTCACACTAAACAAATTGAAAATATTATGCATGTTATTTGTTGTCTTTGTCTGTATCCTTCAAGGGCGGAAGGCACTCAGATTGTCTACAATTGGTGAATTAAGGCTCCTTCCTGTTCTTTCAATTAGAAATGAATGACATGATGAAACAGAAAGTGCAGATACTTTCTGGGCTAAAAATGATAGGAAAGCACCCCGCCAGCTTTCTTATCCTTTCTTCTGGGCCAGCAAGGTAAACATTTAATTTCGTTTTGGTCTGATTTTACGACTTTGGTAGCAACACCTCTGCTTCTGATTCTTCAGTCTGCCTCCAGTTACTGCCCAATAACCTTTAAAAAATTCCCTTTTTGTTCAAATCGACCATAGCTAGTTCCTGTTGCTTGGAAATAGAACTTCACAGATATACTGAGTGACCTACATATTCAGGCAGGTGTAACATATTCTTGTTAAGGTGCAAAGGACAAGAACCTTTCTGAAGCATCTGAAAGCAGGGAAATAGAAGAAAAGGCTCACACTGGTTCTGCTTGTGTGATAATTTTAAGTGTAGCTGCCTCTGTTTTTCAAACCTTGTGCTAAGCATTCTGTCCTTTACCTAATTGCTGGCATGTAAGTAGGCTGGTGCTGGGGAAACAGAGGTCCTCTGAGCTGTGCCGCAGGCAACCCTGGAGTGTGAAGGACTTTATTCATTGCCTTTGCTACTTGACAAACTGCTACACTGTTTTCTTCGGGGAGCAACTTTTTCTGTGTGTGGCAATACATAAATGGACAGAAATGGAGATGTCAGAATTACACATAGCTACAGAAAATCACAAAGACATTTTCTCTCATTTGGCAGTTTTAGAATCTGACTGATGTATACTATGAATCCTTGAGGAGAAAGTGTCATGGCCCTGGAAATGAGGTAATCCGGTGTTTCCATGTGCTGATATTTCCTTTATCGGTCATCATCATGATACTCCTGTTGCTGCTGATGATAATGATATCAGCAACTTTTGTGAATGTTTCCTAGATGAAAGGAACCTCATTTTAATAACCTTTTGTCCCTTCTTCAGCCCTATAAAGTAGGCGCTGTTACTATTATAATGTCCTGAAGCTTCAAAACATTTAAGAATTTACCTCATATTAAAATTGGGTGGTACAATAACAAGGGCTGGATACCAGATATGCCTGAATCCCAGTGCATGACGCAGAGCTACTTCCCTGTACTACTTATGACGAATTTTAGCCCAGAAGCTCTGGGCTTATTGAAAAGTTGAGTGTGATTGACTAACTTTAAGACAATAAAGGGAATTAAAGGAAATAGATCTAAAATATATTACATTGCACTATTATGTCTGTAATTGGTACTAATGTCAACTATTGAATGGTTTATATGAATCTACATCTGATCTCAGATTCACCTCTTATGTAATATTTGATCCAACAGAGGCATTATCTTTATTCTTTTGCACAGATACAAACTGAACATCTAAATGTGCCCTGTATGTTGAGATTTATTCCAGGGTTATATAGGGACTAAGAGTGAGGGAAAAAAGGACACATTAATAAATCCCTCTGTATATGAATCAGTCATTTTGCATAGCTTTTTTTATTGCTAGTTCCACTTGGCATTTGCTAACACCAATTTGTATTGTTTCAAGTATGTATATTTCATTATAAAAGTTTATATACTCATAGATATTATTTATACCGTGCTATTACAACAACAATGTCTATAAACTACTGGAAAACTAGTTAGACAGTGTCATGGTTTACTTGGGTGGCCCCCAGGCCTCATGCATTTGCATTGTGCATTTGTATTGGTTCATTGTCTAGCACTTAGATTGGTAATGTCAGTGCTACCCCCGGGAGCCAGCATACAATGTAAAGGCAGGAAGTAGGCGTGTCTCTCTCTTGCGGGTTTCCGCCTTGCTGTTTGCAGCCGCCATGAACTGTGGCCTCGACACACCACCCTGCCTTGGAGCCAACTGAGTATGGACTGGAACCTCTCAAAACTGTAAGAAATAAACCTTTCCTTTTCCAACTTTGGGCATCAGGTATTTTGTCTCAGTGATAAGTAAAAGGTAACTAAGACAGACTATGTTTTTATTCAAAACTGTGAATATAAGAAAGAAAGGATGGAAAATCTCCGTGCATCTTTCATGCATGTGAGACGAAGGGTTAACCTTATATTACTCACTAGCTTTTCCTATTGCCTATTCCATTACTCTTTCTTCCTCAGGCCTTGAGTGTGGTATCTGGATAGTCAAATGAAAACCTTAAGGGAAAACGTAGAAGAGGGAAGATGGAAAACTTTTAGTTATGATACAATCTAAGCACACGGTTTGCAAAGTTGTTAAAAATTTCGTTAGTCTAAGTTCCATGTGATGCAAGTCGCTTTGGGTACAGATAAAACTTCCCACTAAATTTGTGGCAGGGAGTAGAAAGTGATTCTGGGTATGCCTATTTCATGTTTTTCTGCTTCTTTCCTTTGCCACATTAAAATTAAAGTCTGCAGCAGCATCACATATTAAGCAGTCTAGAAAACTGATGTGACATTTGGTCTGAATCGCAGTAAATTTTAGGTGCAAAAAATTCATGTAAGAAAAAATCCTGCAATATTCTTATTTTATCAAATGCACTGTAATAATGAAAGCAACTCTTATTTCTAGCCAATAAAATATAATTCCTTAGGTAATATATTGTGACAGAAAGCAAATTTATGACACCTGGTCTCTCGCTACCTTAAAAATACTAGTGAGTGAGGGCAAGACAGCTGAGAGTTGTTTTGAATTGAAGTTGTAGATTTACTGTTTTCTAAAGCAACTGTAGCTCATTCACCATCACTAATAAATATGCTATTACATAGATTTTAAAAAGATATCATTATATATTTTAGTTTAAAGTTAACATTGTGTTTATTATAATTATTTTATGTTTCCGTCTCGTAGAGGGTTACACATACTAAACAAATAACAAATAACAATATTATATTTTGTACCATGTTCTTATAGTTTTTATGGTGTAAAAAAAGGATTACGTATGCAAACTCATTAAAGTATTCATTAGATAATACGAAGAGCCAGGCACTACTAAGGCAGTAGAGATATTGCAATTAAAATGGAAACAGTTTTTGCCTTGTGAAGCTGATATGTGTGTATCACTGTGTGTGTGTATGTGTGTGTGTGTTTGTATGTGTAAAATACTCCATTAGTCAAAGTCAACCTGTTTCTTTAATATGCAGCTTCTAAAATAATCATAGTGAATTAAGAAGGAAGCATGTAAGTAGCATGTCCCAAATTTGTTTGACTATGAATTCTATTCTTAATGAACTTTCTCCTAGGCTTAAGGATTTAAAGGACACCTGCTGAGAATTACTAATATTCTATAATCATTATATCCTAGTAAGGAATTACATACCAAATTTATGACAGTACTCTACATGAAATTATAATGATGTACAATAGCACTGTTAATAAAAGACTTAAATGAAGAAGGAAAGATAGAGTGCTGTAATTTAATGTACCACAGAAATAAATATATATGTCAAATGAAATTAGTGTATTATTCATGTATATATATGTATATATACTTATATGTGTATGAATATTGTGTATATTTGTGTTATATACACTTGTCTATATATGTTATACACATAGTATGCATACGTCCATGTATACGTATATTCATATATGTACATATATTCATATATACATGTATTCATATTTATATATACACATATAATATTACTTGAGTACTCTATACAGGTTTTGAAAAGAAGATGGTAGATTTACAGCAAGTTTACTTGGTTTTAGGATAAAATCAGGCATTTCAGGTGGTCAGTTGGTCTGACTTGAGGAAATAATATTCCATTTGGAAAGTGTTTTTTTAGGTAGGAGACAATAATGTGATTCTCAATAATATGAATTAAGCCTGTAATTGCAAATTCCCATGCTATTACATTCTAGTACCTGAATAGTGTGGAAACAACTCTTTTCTCTAGGATACAGAAAGGAATCTCAGGTGAAGTGTTTGTATGATTTTTTTTTTTTTTTTTTTGGTACTGGGGATCCCACTCATGACCTTGCACTTGCCAGGCAGGCGCTTATGGTGCTGAGCTTAATCTAGGGCCCAATGAAATGTCTGTATGAATAAATAGAAAATAAAGAAATATTCTTTTCTTTATACAGTGCTTTTATCATACAATTTACATCTCATATGTTTAAAAGCATCTTTTCTAAAACAGTTCTTAGCAACACATGTGGAAAAGGAAGCTCTTTGTCCTGAGTTTCTGCTCTCTATTCATGAGCAGAAACCTCTGAAAAGCCCCAACCATGACCACTCAAGGCATTGGGGAGATATCTACACACAAATCCTAACCCGCTAGAGCTTGAATTGTATTATTAGTTCCATTTTACAAATTAGAAATGTGAGATTCATTGACACAAAGTCACTACTCAAGGTCACATAGCTGTAGTAAGAGGCAAGACTGAACCCTTATTTTTGGATCCCAGAGACCACAATTCAAGTCCTTCAAGAGAAACCCCCAAAGCTTTGTAATTCACAAAATATTCCTCATGTTCAGACCGAGCATGCCATTATCCTAGGTTTAGGAAATCAGTGAAATACCATAATAGTATCTGGATATTTAGTACAGGACTTTACTTTCATCTGAGTTATCTGTATAATGATGTTTGGCTGATAGTTTTATGATTGCAACCCCTGCATAAAGAAGGGTGTGTTTTGGTTTTTGGAATAACTTCAAATATTGAATAAAGTATGTATTTATTTCAAGACCAGTGCGATATGAGGAACAGATTGCATTGTGGCTCTGTTTGATAATGCTCTGTGTAGTTAGTTCATCCTTTCAGCTCAGCCAGTAATTTTTAAGTGTTGTAGCTTATAATTTATGCAGCCATAAAGCATATTTTAAATCAACACAAATAATATTTCCTTATGCTAAACCCAGAGTTAAATTATAACTTGCAGCACAAGATTAATGGTCCATTTTTTGTCACTTTGTTGAATTACTTAGTTTAAAAAACCATGTGAAAGAGTTATGCTAAGCAGTTAGACTGAGAGTAAGCTTTTGATGAAAATATTTCCAACTTTGCCACCTTCACCTCGTTTCTAAAAGAAAAGAAAATTTCCTCTAGAAAAAGCTACATGTGTGTCAGCTAGATCTATACTATGCAAGGAGAAATTGTGTATCTTCTAAGCAAAGCCCGTATCTTGACAGAAAGTGTTTTCCCTGTTATGTCATAAAATAAAGGTGAGGTCTTGTGCTATTGGATTCTTGGATCATTGTCAAAAATATATTATGAAAAAATGTATTTGTTGGAGACTAAATTTGAACTCTGTATTTTCTATAATGTTCTGTAGTGGCTGATGTGAGCCATCTAAAATGCAAGCTCTTTGAGGGCAGGCCTTGAGTGTAGTTTTGATGCTGAGCTCAGGGCCTACAATGTAGGAAATTCTCAATAAGTAGTTGAAATAAATTATGTGTACAAAGATTTTCCTCTTATCTCTAGTGAAAGCTAAATATATATTCATACTTTTTTGTAAATATTGGGTATCAGAAAGTTGTTATGCTATTCTGTAGTTCCCTCTGTGTGAATCCTGAAATAGGGTGTTCTATTCCAAAACTATCTCTCTTTTTGTTTGCCTGGAGAATGACTCCTTTTCCCATCATTTTCTCTTAGAGATTGGGTTTATTTGCTTCCCACAAACATAATTTTTCATTACTGCTTTTCATTGGCAATCTATCCTCCCCCTCCCCTGTCTCTGAATCTCATCTTTTTACAAGTTGTTATGTTAAAGGTATTTGTTTAATTGTTAGCATGATCTGAATGAATTTAGTGTATCTTTTTTGTGATACATAACATTAAAAATTACTCTAACAACTTAATCTTGCTCATAAAATTCTAGTTAAATTGGTTTATATTATATTGAGAATTTTACATAATAACATCCCCTTTGTTCTTCTGACTTTCTGGTGGGCACTCAGTTGGAAACTAGTACTAATTTTTTGTCCTGCACCTGACTGACCAGCTCCTTTACTGATTATGTAAAAAGGCAGAGTAGTTGTTCTTGAAATGTGGTACCCAGACCAGCATGTTGTCATCACCTAAGGAATTTGATAGACACCCCTATTCTTGGGTCATGCTTTCCCTCTAATACCATGTCTTTTGGAACTGGGTGATAGTGTGCTTTGAAACTGGGTGGTTTTTATACCCATTGAAGTTTAGGAAATCTTGATTTAGGCCCATAGATTAAATGTTAGACATGGAGCAGACTTGACCTTTACACACCTCTCAGCCATTCAAATGACCTGGGCAAGTTCCTTTTGATATCTGCTTACCATTTGGGTGCTTTGCTTAGCTGGTAATGATAACAGCATCCATCGTCCTCCGGGGAGTGAAAGATGATTCGTGTTAAACAAACATTAGCTGTTACCATTGTCATCAGTCAGAGTTTATTGACTCATCCCAAAGACACATTTGTAATAAATGTAACAAATAATGTACTTGATAAAATCATAAGCTTAGGAGAAACATATGCAGAAGTTCATCAGACAGTGTCTTAGCCGGAAATTAGGGAGAGAGAGAAAAGGGTATCGTGAGCAGGATGTAGGAAAATCTGAGACGATGTTACCTTGTGGTGCGAGTAGAACTTTGGTTACTTTTATCCCTCTGGGGAGGAGGGAGCAGGACAGTGTAGCTGGGGAGGGTGAGCCTCCCCATGGAAGCTCTGACCTGAGGTTAGGGACTCAGCCAGCCTCCAGAGAGGCAGCAGAGGAAACACCCCGACCTCAGGACTCTTCCACTGTCATGCTGATTTGCCGGTGTTCTCCGTTGGTGAGATTAAAGAGAAACCAGGGGGCAAGGACACCCTGCACTTTCCATCTCAGAAATCTAGAGCACATAGTAGCACGCAGATGGGATCTGCAAGGGCAGAGAAGATATTTTTGGCGTATGTTGTAAACAGACTGTAAAATCACTCGCCATTCTAACATAGAGGAACAAGCAGATAGCCGGGATTTGCAAGATCCAGGAGACTGAAGACAGATTTGGAATTTCCGTTGCACTTTAAAGGAAGACGTGGATTTGAATGTCGACAATGGAAAAGAAATTGAAAACCAGAGAAAAGAGAGCATTCCATTCTGGCCGGAGATAAAGTGATGAAAAGAAGACAGCAGAAGAGCCCAGCAGGGTATCACAAACCTGTTATCCCTGAACTCTGAAAGAGTAAGGCAGGAAGACTTCAGTTTGAACCTCAAGAGAGCTTGTCTACCAATAAATGAAAATAATAATAGTAAATGCCTGAGGATGTGTAGCCAGTAGGAAGGCAGGCAGGCAGGCAGGTAAACAATCAAGAACGAAAGGGAGGAAGGAAAAGAGGCAGGGAGCATGGCAGGAACATACAGAAGATATTCTCCATGACTGGAACAGAAATAGAATAGGCAAAACCGAAAGTGAGGAAAACTCACATTTTAATAAGGGTCCCCTTTTAATCTTAATTTCTACTTTGCATTCTTTTTACCAGTAATTGAAAGTAATCGTGAATGTGACTTGAAGAGCAAGAGTGACACTATAAAGAATGAAAACAAATTAATAATAGTTGGTGCAACTGTGTTGCTGCAGTAAAAGCATGACCAACTGGTTGTGACAAACAGACTTATTAATCGACTATTTATGTCAGTTAAATTGTTGGAACCTATTTTCCCAATTTGTTAACTAGACACAAACGTGTCCCTTCTACAGGAATTGTCATGGAAATCTAAGGGACCAAAATTGAGAGTTAAATCCAGTAATGAAGACTTACAGAGCTAATTATAGTGGTAAGATAAATAGCCACCATCTATTGGATACTTGTGTGCTTGAAGCAGTGTTGGTTCTTTGCATATCTTTCCTCACTTAGCTTTCTCTGTGCTATGGGCAGCACACAACTGTTGATTCGGTTGAAGGGAAAACAGAAAATTAATTCTTAATGAACCATCTTTGTTATTCTTTGTGGTATTGGGGATCGAGCCCAGAATTTCTATTGTTATATCTTCAGCCTTTATTTCATTTTATTTTTGTTGTATTTTATTTGATTTCATTCTATTCTATTCTAATTTTGAGAGAAGATCTTGCTGAGTCACTAAGTCGCCCATATGAAGTTGGAACTTGCAATTTTCCTGCCTCCCTCTCCCAAAGTGCTGAAATTAGAGGCATGCATCACCTTATTTGGCCAAACTCCTCACTTCTTTAGCATATAGGATATATGAAATGTCTGAAAAGAGTTGAACATAAAATACTCAACTGAACAATTTTTTTTTTTTTGTAGTACCTGGGATTGAACTCACAACCTCAGGCTTGTCAGGCAGGTGCTTGTGCCTCTGAGCTAAATCCCCAGCCATTTACTGAACAATTTTGTTGAAATAATAACAAAGGCAGGATAGGGATCTTGGGTGGATATGGTCTTATTAACATTGCTGTGATGTCTGTTGACAGTTTTAGATCTTCTGCAGTTATAAAAATAATAGTAGGAAAGAGTAAAAGGTTTCTATAGTTACTAGGGGAAACCACATCACCAAGATTAAAAAAGGGCAACTATGTAAGTGGTCAGCTAACAGGTGGGCATTTATATGGGTCCATGCAGAATACTCAGCGCTAATAGATTCCCCAAGGAGAAAAACACTGACTTCACAAATGGTTATTTTAGACAAACTAAAGGTAAAAATAAAGACAATTTATAAGCTTTTGAAACTTTCATTGACAAAACTGAGACTGAAGAATCTGAACAGCTAGGTATTCATATTTTTAATTAGCACCAAAGAGAGAGGGTCTAAAAAGAATAGGCACTTTTATTTCAGGTCACACAGTTAATTAATATTTTATGCAGGGCATAAAATCATTATGCAATCCTTGGGCTGTTAGTGGTTCAGAAGTCAAATATTTGCTTGACAAAAATTAGTGTTAAATTACTTCAGAAATATGCTTAAAAATAATTGGAATAATAAATGTAACAGAAATCAGAAAATAAAGGTAAAGTAATTATTGGTTAGGAAAATACATCAATAAAAGTGCTGCATGGCTGGAGATGAACATTTGAAAACAGGGAAGAACCAAAAAGTAATGCAAATTTCAGGAAATTTGAAGAATTTTAGGAGAGTTTGTAGACTGAACAACAATTTGAGAATAAAACATAGGGCTGGTCTATGGACAACATACTAGAAAAAAGTGTTGCAGAAAGAAAAACACATCAGGCTTATCTATTTCTTTAAAAAAACAAGAAATGAAACAATTTCAAAAAAAGTCGGAAATTAACACCAATTAATATATTGCATATTGTTATCTAAGAAGTAGTATGCATATAGTTATATATATATATGTATGTGTTTATTTATATGCAAGATAAATAACTATACTACTAATCTCTGTAAATTCATCAAAAAGGACAGTTTGTGCTCTCATTGTTTGATCATGTTTTTATGCTGAAATCTTGTAATCTGAACAACGACTTTGAACTATTATTTCTGAGTATTTGAACCAATGGCAAGGCATGAAATCAGCTGCTTTGGAAACACATGAATTAATTCAATCATCTGGTCATTACTATCTTTGTGTTCCTTTAGTTTATGTACATAGACACCACTCGAAGATAAATCTGAACAAAATCCATAAACCCAGTACTATTTTAAAAAATTGAATACTGTTCCTCTAAGTAGACAGGACAAAGATGAGGACATTATACTTCAGGAAGGACACATAAAAAGTTTTGCTAACATTTATTAGCTACTACAGTTTTGAAATATGATAACGTAAGGAAAGAAAACACTATTGATTTTTAAAAGGTAATGTGTTGGCTGAAAGAGAAAAGAACTTTGCAGAGACTCAAGTGTTCTTTTACAGATATATTTGAATGTCATCTCAAAAAATAAGCACATTTCCCATAATAATGCAGTGAGGTTAATGGAATAATGTACATGAAACCTTTTTGGCTCAATGGTGCTCCATCAGGGCAAAATATTACTGTTTGACACACCACTAGATGTGTGAGTGTCAGGACAGTGGCTATTTTTACACGATTTAGTGCAATGTTCATGGTGTTCCTGGCATTAGAACTTAGCAGGAATTGTTGTGTTTCGGCTTTTGTGATTCCTGCCCTACTCAAACTGAAGAGTCAGTACCTCAGTTACTAAACTGGAGAGTAGTTCTCTTCATTCAATGAAACTAAAGATTATTCTCCAAGTTTAAGGATTCCTAACTCTTAGAGCTCTGAAGTACGTACAGTAACACATATTATATTTGCATTTATTTTTGTTTAAGTGTTAGCTAAGGATGGTGGATATAATTAAATATGAGTTAGAGAAAGATATTCAAAAAATAAACACGTTTTCTTCTAAAGTCATACAATTTTATGCAAGATCCATCTGAGTATTAAAATTATTAAAAGGTATAATCCATGTATTGGAAGAAAATTTTTCTTCTTACCCATTTAGTAATAAGCATCTTTTAAGTGGGATAATTTGGAAAAAAATTGGTTTTTATTTGTGAAATACATGAAACATCTTGTGAAAGTTTTGGTAATATACAAGTATTAATGGAGTTTAAACTTCGTGCTGACTAGTATTTTTACTTAGACTAGCATTTGCTTAATATTTTCTTTCTGCTTTAATATTTATGCACCCATTTGTCTTATATTTAGAATCATTTCTATTTCTTGGATTACAATCACAGTGAAGTCCTCTTAAATTTCTATTTGTTAAACTTTCCATTAGCTTCTACATTTTTGAACATTTCTAATTTTCTGCACATTTCATAAGAAACTTTCCATCTTAAGAATTCTCTATAATTGTCCCATCAGGTCAAGATTAAAGGGGATTTCCATGAGACTGAACTAGGTGGCAAAACAGATTTTTAAATGAAAAGAGAAAGACATTGTTCCAAAATGAAGGAACATTATATATGTTTAAAGTAATTTTCTCACTTCAACTATACCAACTTTTCCCCTTTAGATTACTGTCTACAACAAAGTATATACTTTCAATATATGGTATTGCCTTTACCGATATAAATTCTGTGGATATTGTTTTATCTTTTGGAAAAAGGCACTAGTTTTTTGGACAGATTTTTAGATCACAATTGTTGAAAAAACAAGCAGAAATATTGTACCTCATGCAGAAGAGAATAATGTTTAAACAAGCCCAAAGCATTGAATTTGCATTAAACCTTGTGATCATTTGGAGACAAAATTTGGATTCCTAAAGCCCAAAGTTTAGGTCTTTAGTGTTACTTTTGCAACATGTTACTATGTCTAGATGGTAAATAAAAATTTGAGATATAGGAAAAATCTGAGTTAAATTTTTCAAAGTTTAGAACTCAAATTTTACTACCTCAAGCATTGAAATAATCTTCTTCTGGAAATTCTTGATTTACTATTGTGGCATTCTATTTCTTGGAAAATGCTACTGTGACATTTTGATACTAACAAAAAGATAAAAATGTATATGTTTCAAAGAAAAATATGATTGTCTACCCATATTTGCACATTATACAATGTAAAGTTTGATTACCAATTTAAACATGTTTATAAGTGAGGGTCTGGGGTTCAGGCTTAGTGAGACAGTGCCTGTTAACATGCACATGGTCCTGAGTTCAATACCTAGTGCCAACAAAGTGTAAAAAATAAAAAATAAAAAAGATAAACCAATGTTTTAAGAGGGAAATGATTCTAAAACATCCAATGGGAATATTCTCCAGTGGGGTTAAATTGGAGACTATGAATAATCTTATCTCTAGTCCAAAAGCAATAGCTTTGAGCAAGAAGTAGTATTCAAATGACATGGTCTCAAATCAAAGAGCTGTACCTAGAAGGGAAGAAAAGAATACAGACTTCTGGGTCCAATTTCACATTTTTCAAATGAAGAACCTAAAAGTCATGAATTATTCACTGATTTCCAATTACCTCTAAGCAATCGTAAAGTGCTACTACCCTCTATGTTGACTGTGATAAAGGCTGATATTGAAGAGAGGAGTAAGAAGTAGTCCATTTTGGTGTTAAGGAATCCTGGAGAGTTTAAGACAGTTCTTTTTATCATTTCCCACTCCATAGAGCTCTCGTAGGGGCATGTCTGTTATTAACATAAGGAAATACGGGATACAGAAAACCAAGTTAACCCTTGTTCATTTTACTCTCTTTAGGTTAAACAGATTTATAGGTTTGTTTGTCTTACCCAGAATTTTGGTTGTGGTATTCTTTTGTATCCTAAATCAGCTTAATTTTAACATATTTAATTGGTTCTCAATTTATTTCTTCTCTTGTTTTTACCCGTGGATTGGAAAGATTGCCTACACCTTATATACACTAACATCTGCAACATCAAAACTCCAAACTGTAACTCATTTTTGAAGAAGATAGTAACTAAGATAATGTTAAAGTAACAGAATCTCAGAATAGTGAAAAGAACTTCTGGATCCTGTAACTTGGACAGCAGTTTTGCAAAATAGATTCCAACTTGGCAGCTCTGTTTTCTGTTTTATTTTATTTCAAAATGAGACTGAACTTAAGGCCTTCCACACACCAGGGAAGCACTCTGCCACATTCCCACATTCTGTCTGACCTTATCTCCCCCAACAGTCCTTTTCTAATTTAGGAAGGGTAATTATTTTATTTATTTGGCTTATTATTTATTTATTTTGTTTCCAAGAGAAATATAGATTTACGTAGTTCTTTAAAAATGTTATCTTCATCTTTGAAAATTAATAATAATGAAAAGAATACGATGCACTTAGAATGGTATCCTTTTTTTCTTTCTTTTTCATGAGCTCAATTCCCTTCAGCCTAGGGTTTTCATCTGTTTAATTCCCAGTAATTCTGAGATGATGACAAAGTGCAAATCTTCTTTCCTTCCTTTCACAGATGAGAAAATTGTAGTTCAAAGATATTAAATGATTCACCCAACAGCAAACTTTTAGGTGTTTCCAGTGCTGGGAAGAGTAGTCCTGACCATTTGCCTCTCTCATCTGATTCTCTATTGGTTCACTTTGACGGCTAAAATACACTGTTCTCTCCTCACACAGAGTCCCTAAATTTTCCCAGTAGGGAACAAAAACTGTGACAAGACTGAACAGATACAATGAATGTTTGTAAAAGGACTAACCATTTTTGTTGTTATTGACTCACAAAGTTTCAAAATCACATTATATAAGAAATACGAGACGTTAGTTAAGATAATTTTCCCATTGGGTTGAGCTAGGATTAAATTTTTCATAAATTAAAGATTCATCTTCCGACCTGTCTCCTCAAATGAGTGCCCTGAGAGTCAGAGACACGTTGCTGCTCGGGAAAGTCAAGAGTGTCCCTTACTAGTTGTTTCTCCCACATTTCTAGAGACTTCAGATTTAGCATTGACACCATACACTATAATTCAAGTACTATTCGTCATCCATCTTGCACATATTGCCATGTGAATACGTTGCCTGAGTCATTAAATTCTCCATGATTCCAGCGTTATGGCCTTAGGTGCTACCTTAGCAGGTAGCATACTAGGTATATTAAATTGGCCTCGGTATAGATGACAAAAAGATAACTGCCAACTTACCATCCTGTCCCTTCATGAGAGGAAAATGGAATTGAGAGTTAAGGAAACCTTTTGAAGGTGCCTGGCTTTTGTAGTCCTCTAAAAAGCTACTTGTTTCTAAGTGTTACACCTGACTATTGATTGACAGTTACTCAAAAACAATAATGATGAAACTGTCCAGAACTTCACAGAGAGTTTTGTCTCTGGTTTCTGTTTCTTAAGTGCACAATAAAGCAGACCACCCCTTTGGATATCTAAGAATCTTGCATCAGTTATTATGTAGAGATAAACTGATTCCTCTTAATAGAAGACTTTCTGGACAGACCTGAGACCTTTCCTTCTGGAATGTTATCTTAAACACATGGCCCCCTAAATTACAGAAGCACAGAAGGTAGAGACTAATGACTGAGGTGATCTGACTGGGCCTAAAAGTAATAAACCATATTTGTTTGGCCATAATGCAAAAAATGTAACTTAAAACTAACTGCAGAGAGAGCCTGTGAAAACATTCTTCGTGTGTAACTAGGAAAAGGGAGATACAATCCATCTCACTGTGGAAGACACGACTGAGGGTGGTTAGTCTGGCAGAGCGGAGCACTGTTTGCAGGTGGTGATGAGTAGAGATGAGAAAGATTGATTTCTAAACCATTGAATGCTGTCCAATTTACAGAACTGAGCTCTGTATTCTAATAGATTCAATCATCTGCTAAAAGTCTTCAGTCAAGTTTCTGTAGTGCATAAAAGGAAATAAAGCATTACCACTTATACACTAATTCAACAAACATTTGTACCTGCCAAACCAATTGCTGCCAAGAACAACTAGCTCTTTCGTTCTTCCCTTCTTCCTTGGCCCTGACTCATGTCTAAGTGTTTTGTATCAGAGTGTGAGCAGTTTATTAGTTATGGACCATAGCCACTGATGGGCGCCTCTCAGCACTCAGGACTAATGGCAAAAAGAAGAGCACCAGATTCATTGCTCTGCATATCAGAAAGTCACTCTTAAATCTGTTATTTGTTTTGCACCTTTGAATGTTTCTTTCTATTTTTACATTTTTTTGGCCAACACCATAATCACATGTTCCTTCATTTTTCTTTTGTCCAAAGTTTACATTTAAACTTTGTTTTCTTTATCCTGTTTCTTAAAATGTTAGTTCATTTATTTATTCCTCTTGGTGTAATGTCTAAGGAGATCACATATTCAAACACCATACAATACCAAAAGGTGAGCAGCAGAAATTTGTTGTAGAATTTTTATTCCCTCATCCAGTTTTCAGAGCCTGTATGCTTTTTAATAAATGTTAATTTCTTATATGTCTGTCAGATTGTTTTCTCTAGATATATGCATTTTTATGTATATATTTCAGAGATTATATTGTGAAATTATAGAAACAAGAAACCCAAATGAGTCATGTAAGTAAATATTTGTACTCCCAATACAAGTGATGATTATTGGAAAAAAATAACATAGTAAGAAATATTTGCAATTTAACTTTTTAATCAGACTTAAGGAATGTTTAAATAGCCAACTAAAAACTTCTGTTTCTTTAACTTTTACTAATTTTCATTAATTTATTTCTTAATTTTTTTAGATTTAAAGATTACATTTTATTTTTTTAAAGTAAAACTAAACTTTCAAATGTTAAAAAAAGTGTCATTCTTAAAAATGAATTCTGTATCATCCTTTTTATTCTTTTTGTTTTTAAAGTTGATAAAAACTTTGTTTTTACACTTAGTGAAGTGAATATGAGGCTAGCAACATGTGACAGACATACATAAAATTACAGCAACTTTGGAGATTGACAGAGTTAAATTATCAAATAAGATCTCAGTTTAAAAGAAGGTCTTTCTCCCCAAGGCGTGTTCCACAGATTACCAGTTTCATGGTCATTCTAACTACATATGTATCTAATGATTCTAATAATCTTGTTAAATATTTTGAATATATCTTTTATGCCTCTCTGAGACATTAACTGATGTTAGGTGAAAAAGAAAACTGGAAAAGTATTGTTGTATTAAAAAATATTCAAGCAATGCTAGACTAGACAAAAATGTTTCTAGTTTGGCAGGCTTCAGGCTTGTAGACAGAGCTATGCTGTGCCCCTTGAATTTCCATCGTTAATCGTTTCTTATCTGGCTGTTCTGTTCTTTGCTAGGGGAACATTGTACACATCCTTGTGTCTTGCAATTTTGGAAAATTCTATTCTAGTCTCAGTTATGCCCATTTTTCCCCAGTAATGGTGATGAAATTCCCAAGGGCCTCACGTGTGCTACACAGGTAGTCTATCACTGAGTTCCATCCCCAGTCCTGCCAGTGAAATCACGGCAATTAGGTGGAGGCCTGTAGATAAGCTCAGCCAGTTTCTAATCAACATATCTGTACTGTATCCATGCTGTACCCCCATTTGACTGTGAAATAATGCTTTAATAACAATGCTCAATAGCTTATAAATTACCTAATTTTATAGTTGGAATGATCTTCTATTAGAAAGTTTTAATATAAATGCCTTTTATAGTTAGATAATTATTTTTATTTTTATTATAAAGCTAAACAGAAAAAAGGATAGAAATGATACAGAATTTCAACAAAGAAAAAATTAGAGAATTAATATTAGTTAATATATTGCATATTGTTACCTCAGAACTAGTTGTTCAAGTTGCAAAATCTAGACACAAAAGTGATCAATCAAACACAGCACAGACTCTTATTTTTGATAAACTAAGAGAGATTAGTGTAGTTATCTATCTAGCAAATGTATAGATAATTTTAACTTTTAAATTGTGTTTGGACCCAGATATGACCTTTGGATTAATAAAAACACCAGTGAAGTGTATAAATTGTATCACCAACACTGTAACAAAATACCTGACATCTGCAATTTAAGTTTATTTTGGCTCACAGGTTCAGTGGGTTCAGTCCATGGCAGACTGAACATAAAGTGTAAATGCACAGTAGGAGGGTCTGGTGGATAAAAGCTGCACACATTATTTAGGCCTGGAAATGGAGAAGCAGAGGGGAAAACAGCCAGGAAGAAGAATACAGCTTCCAACTCATACTCAGTGACTTGCCTCTAAGCAAGCCCTAAACTCCTGCTGGCAAATGAGCTATGGATTTATCAGTGAATCCACTGATGAATATAGCAATCCCGTCTTCCATTTGAGGCTTTTGAGGCACATTTTAGATTTAAACCATGATATTCTGCCCCTCTGGCGCATGTCCATCTCATTAAGTAAAATGAATTTTCTCTGATTCTTAGGAGTTGTCAAAATTTAACAGCTCCAGCATGGCTGAAAATTTCAATCCAGTCTCTATGAGACTCATGAAAAACTCTTAGCTGTGAACTGTAAAAATCAAAAAAGTTAAATACTTCTAATTTGCAAACACAGTAAATACTCCCTTTCCAAAAGGGCAAAACAGTAGGATAGAAAAAAATTTAAGCAAAGCAAGACTGACACCCATCAGGGAAATCATTAAGTCCGGTAGCTCCATGTCTAGTATCTTGCGTTAGATGTTAACACCAAAGGGCTTGAGTGGCTCTAGCCCATGACAGTGGTAATCTACGTGACCTGTGACCTCTCTCTTGGGCCGACTCCACTTCCTGTCTTTTGCTTCCCTTAGCACGTATTTCACATTCCTATTACCTTCAACTTCCTGGGCTCGCCATTGCGCTTTCAGCTTCACTCTCCCTCTCACACAGTTCTCTCACAGGACCACACTGCCTTCTACTCAGGCCTTCCCCGGGAATCTGAGTGGGAACCTCCATTACCACATAACGCTTGTATCCTACATGTATGTGGGACCAGAGCCATGTGGATGATGCCAAGGCCAATAGCTGAAGTGAGCAGTAGCTACAGTGACCCTGACTGCCCGGATGGCTAATCACAGAACTAATTCCCTGGTGGTCTTCCCCAAGCAGGATCCCAGAAGCTATCTCCTTACAAGAAACATTTATATTTTTGCAACTTTGAGCCTGTGATGGGTAGAATCTTGCTGCTCTTAAGACATCTTTCCTATTGTTCTGACGGAAAATATTTGACTTTGCTTAATCTTTTCATCAACCATACCTTCCTTGTCCCCAGCTGACAGGTACAGTGGTACCTCAGGCCACAAACTTAATTCATTCTACAGTTCCTGAAAAGATGACCACATTCATGTTCATGTGGGAAAGATGGCTACAGACATGTTCATCACCCAATGTGGAGTTTGCAAATCAAAACACTGTGTTAAAGTCTTCTGCTTGCAAACAAAATTGTTCGCAAACAAAAGCATCCATGAGCTAATATAGCCCACTGTACTTCCTTTCTGGAAAAGATTTACATCATTCATGCCACCTTTTTTTCTCCTTAGTTATGCTAATTCTGGCTGAAACAGTCAGCAGTATCCATGCAACAGTATGAGGTTTTCACCACCAGATGAATTAGTTCATCACTCTTAGTCTTTCACGAAGTCTCAGGACCAAGGAAAAATGTTGAGACATTTTCTAACCAGAGCATAATAGACATAACCTATAGTTTAGTTCCAGTGGTGTCCTTGTTTCCAACTGAACCCTCTGAGTCTGTTGTTTAAGGTCTATATTCTTCTCAGCATTCTGACCTTTTGAGCTCTGACAGGCTTCACAAAGCAAGCTATGCTAGCGCTCTGTCCTATGACCTTCTCTAACCTGTTTCTAAACCTTTCCAAATTCCTCTTGTATAGCAGTTCCAAAAGCTTCTGCACAATATGGTCAAGTACAATCACAGCACTGGCCCCACTCCTGGTTCAAGTTCTCCCTGTAGTCACCTTTCCCTTTGCAGGCATAAAATACTTGATGCCTACAACTTAAAGGGAAGGTGCACTTTGGTTCACAGGTTCTGTTGGTTCAGTCTGTGACTAGCTGCCTCCAAAGCAGAAAGAGGATAGCAGAAGGGCCTGGAGGAGGAGAGTTGCTCATATCATGCAGGCCCAAATTAGGTAGAGAGAATGGTGGTTCCAGGGACAAGAATACATTCTTTCAGACATACCCCAGTGAGTTGCCTCTAACCATGCCCTACCTAACAGCAAGACAGCTATAAACTCCTCAGTGGATGCAACAGCTAATGAGTATAACACCTGCATGACCCAGTCACCTTATAAATGGATGCTTCTTTTGTGGGGCAATATAGAGCTAAACCACAATATCAAGTACATTTTTTTATTCAGTGACAACTTATGCCTAGAAAAATTCCTACAATTAGTGATAGCAACTAAAGATAAATTTAAGAAATTTAAAGAAAACTTTTTATTCAATTTAGTTGAATTTGGCTGTCATTAAACAAACCAGCAAATTTTCTCTTATATATAATGAAATTTAGGCTAAATTATAATTATGCATAATCACTAGAATGAAAAACCAATTGCATATTTTGTGCAGCAGTCTTTCCACCAAAATTGACTTATAGAACAGGACCCTACCCTTCACCATATATTAAATATTAGTATCTAAAATCAAACAATAATCATGAAAAAATACTTTCAATGAGTGTATCAATTTTCTTAAGACCTTCTTTTAATCATTTAATACACGAGTAAGTTTATCTTATGGACCCTATTGTGTTCCTTTATATCTTTTGTGTTATTACCTATGAATCTTTGTAATAGCATGATTTGACAATTGATTTGGATACTTTATCTACCAGATTTCTAGGATAAGTTACATTGGATTCATAAAACCTAAGGTTTTATTTTCAATTAATTTGCATATTGTTTCTATTATTTGGTATGGTGTTTAAATCATACAGTCAATAATAACTGACTTAAAACAAGATTGATAGGCTACCATCTTGGAAGGATTGAATTTTGGGGCAATGTAATCCTTAGTCTATGGATAAAAAATATTAGGAAGCCAAGAATCCTGTCATGTAGAAATACTTAGCAATGAATCTCACAAATTTTATGTACTGTATACTTATTTCTTTTCCAGTGTTGAGTAATAGAGTACTTAACTTTCTAGGCAAGAATACTGGGATTGGGACTATTTGCAGGCTTCCCCTTTCCAGATTCCAGGTTGATGAAGCCTTAGTTTCTTTCTTGATTTGGAAGCGGTGTTTCTGGTCTAGTCAGCAGATTGCTCCATTTGAGGTTTATGGTTTTTATAGCAAGAGTAGACATGAAAAATCCTTTGCCGCTTGCAGGCCTCCTCTGGACGGCTTCATCAAATAGAAAGATAAAAAGCCAGATTGAATGGCAAATTTCATGCTTTGACTAGCAAATTATCAACTGTGACCTTCATGAGTGTACCATTCAGAAACAACCTGTTAGATAACTTCATAATTGCTAGGCTTCATTTTCTAGCTATTGCATATTTTGTCTCCAAAACCTCATTTCCACTCTTAACTCTCCATCCTTTTCCTTCATATACAGAGTATCTATTTACTGGCACAACTTTGAAATATCTAGAGAACAAGGCATTTTACTGCTTTTGTGTTCCAGTGCATCCATTTTTCTCTACCTAAAAAGTCCCTTCAAATTAGTCAACCCTAAATTTTATTTAGCTTTTAAAGACTTCAAAAATGGTATCATTTCTAGCATTAACAAGTCAATCAATAAACAGTTAGTAGTTCATTGATTATTTCAAAATTCTCCCTCCATGCATAAAATTATGAATCTTTACCAAGGATGATTGTCATGTTCTCATCCTAATATATTTTAGCTCAAATATTTGATTTAATGCTATCTAGGAAAATAATAAAATATTTCATAGTTTGTTTTCTCCTATTTTGATAACTCTGTGACAGTGTCAACCCTTGAAGTCATAAAATATATATTAAATTTCCCAATATTCTACTATCTTGCTTTGTTTCATACTTTAGTACTTACACAAAACATTCGACTTTGACATCTTAGAGAAGTGAAGAAACTTCGTTCCAAACTCTCTGTCTTTATTGGAGACCAGCGGGGACCCCGTCTTTTTTGCTGGTGCACATTATTGGAGCGTAGCGCCTGGGCATGTGTGTTTGACAGCAGTTAAAGGGGATATACTGTTCTACATGCTTCAAGACTAAAGCCAATATGTGCAGCCATGTCTGGTCCTTATTCAGTATCTTGAAAATGTTCCTAAACCTATGCAACAGTCACACATTTATGATTTTTGGATGAATCACATAAGCCATCAGTATTTTAAAATATTTCTCAGAGTATCATTCTTTGGAAAGTTTTATTTTATTATTCATCTGAATACAATTATTTATCAATTAAGAGAAGGCAAAATATAACATTTGGGATTTTTGTTGCTTTTATTTCATAATGTGTCTTAGTGATTATAGACTTCTTTATCTTCTATAATAGTATATGCATAATGACTTTTAAATCTAATGTATAAAAATTGAATTTTACAGTCACCTTTAAAGGAAACATTTTCTCAATACAGCCATCAAGTTTCCTAATGCAGTATAGTCATTGGACTCCATGTATGTTTATGAACCTGAGTGCTACATTTTCAAATTAATATTAACATGTTCTGTACAAAAATTTGGAAACTCTTCTTCCATATTCATTGATATTTCACTAGTGATCAAGTCAGTGTAATTGCTTGGATGAACTTGACTTAAAGGCATTCATGTGTAAAGAAATGGACATAGAAATGGGATGACAGAATTAATGCAATTAAAGGTCTTGATGCTTATATTTCATTTTTTAGCAACATATATGAGAAATCAAATTTATCCAAGAATAATATGTTCCATGTACATTTTAGTCTGAGGAAGAATCTTTTTGTTTGGTTGTTTTTTGAGACAGGATCTCACTATACAAGCTGGTCTTGAATTCATTTTTTGGCCTGGGCTAGTCTCAAAATTGCAGTGATCTTCCTGCCTCAGCTTCCCAAGTGCTGGGATTACAGGCATGTACCACCACACTGGGAAGAAGGGTCGTGCTTAATTACGTCTTTTATTTCAACCTCACCAGTGAACTTCAGCCTATATGCATAATGGCAGAATCAGAACTTGACTGGTTTTGGTCTGTTCCAATCAGTGCTTATGGGCAACACACGTGACCCGTTTGAGAAGAATTTTGGGAGCAGACCCAGAATTAATTTTTAAGATAGCATTGTTCTTGTTTATACTACAGTCAACCCTCATCATTGATTTAGCCATGCATCTGTTTGTTCTTATAATAAAGTCCTACATTCCCTCATTGAGAACATTTCCTGGGGGCTTATTATGTATTAGATTCTGAAAATCTAATGAAGTTGTGGCTGGATAAGGCTAGGGGATGTTTCAACATGAGACTGACTCAAAATAATCACTGTAATTAACCTTTAAGATGTTTCCCCTGTTCAGACGCCAGTGTCTTCTATTTCTTGGGTGGTGGGGGGATTGCAGTGCCCTGTAGTGATTGGATTCAGATGAAACCTAGCCATAAAAATGCCATTTCTTGTATGACCTCAAGAAAGATACCTAATCAAGATGTACTCAGTTTTCTCTCCAGAGTATTAATGATGCCTACTTTATAGGATTTGGGTAAGGTTTGATAAGAACTGAAGCCTGAACCTAACATTTAGTCTGTGTATAAATGTTAATTTTTGTACTTATATGGTATTTTTGCATATAGTTTGCTAAATTAGAAATAAATTAAGGAAAATAAAGTCATTAAAATGGTGAATGATGCAAATAGATTTAGTCAAAGTAAAATACAAATGATAAATAAAATTTACTTATAAGGTCAAATTTTAAATCGAGAACCTAAAAAAAGATTAAAAGAGACAAAAAAAGATGCTATGACCTGATTAAAAATACGCGTTATGAAATAACACCTAGAAAAACTGGAAATCAATGAAATTTTGTTAATTTCTATTTTTTGAAAGGGAAGATGAATGCTTGTAATAAACTTAAATGAAAGACTTTTAGAAATGGCTCCCTGGGAACACAGAGGCACAAATAAATGCTCATAATTTTGTGGTTTGGGCTGAAGCATTTCTCAAATGTCCTTGAAAGTTCCCAAAGACAATCTTTCCTCAGGAAAGTATTTCTCTTGTGAGTAAATAATGTTCTTGCCTAGAAATGAAATACAGTAATATATTACATTGCAGCTGAGCTGATAGCAGGACTGGCAGAAGAAGTTCAGGAAAAAAATGTCACTTTGCAATTTGGCATTTGAGTCTCTGTGTCTAAATTTCCATAGCTTCTTAAGGGTTGCCCTCCTTCAATGAAAATCATCCAGGAAGGAGTTTTGGCTACTTTATTCCTCCATTAGAGGGACTTATTTTAAATTATTGTTGCACCAACAATGTACTTCCTTATTTTTGTGTGGTTTAGCTGCACAATTGATAAGCTTTGACCATAAAATCTCCTTTTCTGGGAGTGCTATAAATGACATTTGAAATATTTCCCTGCTTTTGAAGAGAGCTTTGTACTTTTCAAAGTGCTTTTGTTCTCATCTCTCTCAGGCAGGTAGAATTTTGGCAGATCACTGTTGGGCAGCGTAGATATCAAAGTGCATTAGGTGCCTGATACTCCCTTAATGTTAATTAAACACTAGTGAAGAACTTAGCCTCAACCTATTCTAGTCTGATTAAGGTGACTGTGTCAATCTTGGCAGTTGGTCATATTCATTTGAAATTTGCATCCTGACTCCAGAACATACTATTTGGATATACTTGGGGAAAGTTACTTAACCTCTTCAAGGCTGTTTTGCCTTTTATTAAATGGCCAATCCAATAGTGTCTTATGTATTTATTCATTTGCTAACTTAATAAACATTGATTAAGTAGCTTCTATATGTCTAGTATTCTATGAAAAATGACTAAATACCCTAGGAAATCAGAAGGCACTTTTCAGAGAATGTAAAAAATCACAAAAAGTTCTAAGTAAGAGTTAAACTGACCTTAGAGGAAGATGAGAAGCTCAGATAAGGAGATAAAAGAGAAATGAGCTTACACAGTGTGGAAACAGAAGCAGCCTAGGGACATTCAAACCGCACCACGTGCTCCTCAGCCTGCTGCACTTCCAGTCTGAATCTCTAAATGTGGGGAACGGGAGCGATGACGGACCATCTCATGGAGCTCCTTTGGAAAGGATTCAGAGAGGAAATGCGTGTATTATGGCATTGGATAAGCTGGTAAATCACTATATCTGAGGGGGTTTGTAAATAAAATTAATTTCCATGACTCTCTTCCATACTAGGTTATTCTAGCACTTTTTAGATTTCTAGCAGAACCAGGACACAAACTCGTGATTGTTCAGGTAGTTTATCAAATAGGACTTTTTCAATGTGGGAAATTCTTGCCCTCATGGTCTAATGAAATTTAAATTATTAAGATATGTTGGCATAAATAGGCTAAGTTTTAAAGAGAGATATTTTATTATTGAAATATAGAACGTCATTATCGTGGGGTTTTTGTCAGTATACCTTTGAATACGCTGATCAGCTATTTTTCTTCGCATTTGAGTAGATGAGAATGGGAAGAAAATACTGCAAAATTTACTTTCAAGTGGATGATTATGAAGGTCTCTACCTAATTTGACTTAGGTATATGCTAATCATCAACTTCAGGGCAGATAATATGAAGATTCATTTTAAAATCTTCCAAATTCTTTACATCTTGTCACTATGTTTAATTGTAGTAGGAATATAGAAACTATGTTAAAATACTTTCTTTTCTTGGATTTTAGCTTGTTCATAAGAGAATTTGTGCCTATTCCTCCTTAGGTTTTTTAACAATTTGAGTTTCTAAATCCAGAAGTGAAGTTTAATTTATGGTTACTAAGTACATCCACTGGTAATTTAGCAAATGTTTATAATGCACATTTTATAATGTGGGGTAAAACTCAATGGTTGAGAGTCAGGGCCCTTGGCCCTATCAGCAAAGTAATATGTACAGTGTAACTACTAAAACCTATAAAATAGTTTACTCTTTATGTGGTTTTCTTTTTGTTTTGCTTTAAATACATTTATCCTCTTCATTCTTTGAGAAGAATTTGGAGACTATTAAGCTGTAATTAGAGACAAAATAAGAATACATTTTATTAAGCTCTAAACCAAGATGACAAGAGATTACTTTTCTTGAAAATTCATAGGGTATTATCTCTGCAGATACAAACTAGCTTTCTGTAGCTCCTCTTGCATTGTCTAGTTTAATATCTGACATTCATTCACTGAAAAATAATCACAATTCACATCATTTGGGACTGGGTCTACTTTAAATATTCAGATCTTCTTAAGCAGCATTTCATATGCTCCTGCTCTATCTAGGAAAACCACACAACTGAGAAGTGATTTCCTTGTGAGCTTCTTCTATTGCATATATAATTTCATTTTGCTAGTGTGGACCTCGATATAGTCTCAGAATTGCACATTCATTCAATGTCATCAACATGTTGCTAGCCAATAGGGAGAGGCTGAGCCAAAGATAGAGACACTTTTTGATGACAGACACTTAAAACAAGTCGAAAGCAACAGGTAATTTAAAAAGCATTGCACACAACTTCCAGAGCCTGACCAATAACCTCATATGAAACAGCAAGAAAACTAATTCCAGAGGAATCTCTCCATTGGCTTAGAGGTGTCTGTTCCTTCACCACATGAATTAGCGCAAGTTGCATCCATACTTTGTTTTATCTCTGTGCTGTGCTTCCTGATTTCAGGAAAAACAGTTCTCTGAGAGGCATCTTGTTTGGCTTTGGAGAAAGCTCAGTGGGAAAAGTTTGTAGGCAGAACCAGAAAGAACAGCTGCGAGAGAGATGGGGGTTGATGACAGCTAATGATTAGAAAGCAATTTGCATGAGAGCTTTCTGCTGAATTAAGGTGAGGTAACAGTGCCTGGACAGTGGTTTACCGCACTGCTGGGCTGGCTTCAATAGCTTGAGTCTTTCAGTCAGTCTATGTATCTCACAGTCAGTAGCACCTACTTACTGAAATCGCATGACTCGCTATTTAGAAAAAAAGCTTTCCATCTATTAAAACACACAGATCTGTTTTATCCTGAGGCTCAATATACCTAGTCTTACATAAACTGATTTAATAACAAATATTTAAGTACAAATTCAAAGCCATCTAGCTAATAATTCTTTGACCCTGAACCATGTGCCATATACTGTGTATTTTTAAAAAATAGACCTCTAAAGTGAGTATTGAAAGTTTCTACCAGGAGCTCTGCGTACATGAGTAATAGCTAGATAATCTAATGCCAAAGTCTTGTTTATGAATAATGACCTAGCCCTTATTACATTCTGGAATTCTGTACAATCTCCCTCTCTCCTCTCAACTCTCTCCCCTGATTCTTTGCCCTCACCCTTTACCCCCCTCCCCTCTCCTCTCCCATCCCCTCCCCCTTCTCTATTCTGTCTCTGTCTCTGAATCTCTGTCTCTTTCCCTCTCTCTCTCTCCATCCCCCAAATCACATATGACTGGATTATAGGAGGAAAAGCCTAATCTCATATGATGTCTTATTTATCACATCACAGTTTGAGATACCAAGGCAGATATGTGACACATTTGTCACTTTGCAGTGTAATAACTCAGCTCCCCACTGATTGTGGCCATTGATCAACGGAACTAGCAGTTGTTCTAGCAGCCCAGGATGGAAGACATTGGGGATGAATTCCCAGTTCCCTGTCACACATGTAAAATCAGGAGCATTACCCTACCTTGTTTCATTCACTGTTTTATAGGTGTGCAAAGGGAAGAGAAGTCAAGTGTCATGTCCGTGTCACCTAAATATGCTCTGGATTTTACTACTTGTATTTTCTCTCCTGTCAATTGATTTTGTAACCTGAAATCTAACAAACTAATACTGTTCAGGATAGAAATATCCATAAATAACTTACAATTCATTTATATTTCTATTACCTAAGAAGGTTGGGTCTGTCTTTTGAGTAAGAGCTTCTTCCTATTAGTTACTCTGAGTTATTGACCAAGTTTCACTACATTAAAATAGCCAAGAATTCTGCAAGTATAATATTCCATAAGAAATGTTGTATTTCTTTAAGTTTTATATATGCTTTTTATTTTAGGCTCTAAATCAAATATGTTTCTGGTTTTCCTGAAGGAAATAAATACAGTATTTCCTTTAGCACTTCATAAATTCTTTTTTCTTACAGTGACTATTATTGGATTGATTGTTCCAAGTAGTGGGTTCAGGCATTTCCTTCACAAAATTACAAATTTTAGGGACTCTGAGTTGCATGTAGGACAAAGCTTTGTGCTGAGAGCAGGGGAAGGCTAATGTGCTAGAAAATTTAAACCAGTATTGAAGTAGAGCTTAGCAATACTTATTAGAAGCTCAGATTATGAAGGCCAGTTATGTAATGTTCTCTTCAAAGATGATAAAGGTACTGTTGTAGTATTTGGATTGTCGAATGAATGCTCTGATTTCAAACAGTGCATTATTTGTGCTTAAATTAATAAAGAACATTGGGTAAAGTGAAAATCTAGTAAGATACCTGCGTTCTAATCTTGTCTTGGCCACTGACAGGAATGATATTGACTTTTAGCCTTTTGTGCCTGCAAAGCATGAGACTGACTATTGTTAATAGTCCTTGATAATTTTTAGTACTTTGTTTCTAGAAGCCTCCGAATCTGATTTATGCATAAACTCTTGCTAAAGAAAAAGTGTTCTTTCATTTCCAAAATGGGCTTCAGATTAGATTAACATAGCAGATGAAATTTTTTTGAGGGTTGTCCAAAGCATCACCAATTTAGAATTCATATCCACTGTTAGTTTTTATTGTTTGTTTAACTTTTACTAGGTCTGTAATGGTGTTAATTTTCCACTGCACCTGGCCTGGTGGATGGGACCCTTGGAGAAACACATCAACACTTATTTTAGACACTTTGTTATCAAAGCCAACTCTGTGATCTTTGCTCTCTCTATGAATTATTTATTTCATTTGATGTGTTTTTCTTGGGTTCATAAAACTTCCTTTTGTCATGATGTTTCATCCTGTTTCTGGGATTGTAAATACAGCTGACTAAGCCTCGCTAATGGCTGAGGACGTCATGTCTTTTGTGTGAAGTATTTTAGCTTTCTTTCTACCCACAAGCTTACTGCATCTTTATTCATGGGCTTCTTTTTTTTGTTGATAAGCATTTGCAATACATGAAAGCCACCATTTCAGTAAAATATATATATAAGTGTGTATATATATTCATACCTTATCCCCTTATTCATATTTTATCCCCTTCTTACTATCTCTCTTTCCCTTCTCTAGATGCCTTTTTTCTATTCTGAGTGTGCCTTTATTTTACTCTATTTATTGAGTTTCTCATGTAAAAGAAATCATGTGATATTTCACTTTATGTATCTGACTTATTTCAAGATCCATCCGTTTTTACGCATAGCTCGAATTCATCCTTCCTCTGTGGTGGAGCAATGCCCCATAAACGCTACCTTCTCTTTGTCTATCCACCCACTAATGGACAACCAGGCTGTTAGCATAGTTAAGCTGTTTTGAATGGATCTGCTGTAAACATGGCTATGCATACATCTCTGCAGTATGATTTATTTAATTCCTGGGAATGTACTCAGGAGAGGTACAACAGGGTCAAATGACATTTTAACTTTCAGTTTCATGAGGAATCTCAACGATGATCTTCACAGTGGAAATCAATAGTGTAGACTTGGCACTAGAATTTGTAGTACTAGTTTACCTTCCCATCAACAATGTAGGATTCCAGTAATTCAGGATTCTGTTGCCCTCATGTGTTTTGATTTATTGTTTGTGTGTTCTTGTTTCTGTTTCTTTGGGTTGTTTTGTTTTTTTTGATGACAGTCATTCTCAGCGGAGTAAGATGGGATCTCAGTTGTTTTCATTTGCATTTTCCTTACGGCTAAATATATTGAAAAATTTTTTCATGTAATTATTGGACATTTGTACTTCTTTTGCAAAGTGTTTACTGAATCTATTTGCTCATTTTTAATGAGTTGTTGATTTTAGGGGGTGTTAACTTTTTCTTTTTTTTTTAGTTCTTTATTTCTTCTAGATATTAATTCTCTTATTAGAAGAGCAGCTGGCACAAAGTTTTCCCATTCTGTAGGCTTTCTCTTCACTCTGTTGATGGTATCCTTTGCTGTGCAGAAGATTTTGAATTTGATCAAGTCGCATTTGTTGATTCTTAGCATTATCTCTTGTTCTACTGGTGTTCTGCTCAGGAAGTCCTTGCCTGCACTCATACATTTGAGTATTTCCCCTCTGCTAGTTTGCGATAGTCTGAGAGTTTCTGTTTTCATATTCAATTATTTGATCCACTTAGATATGATTTTAGTATAAGCTAAGGGATATGGGCCTGATTTCTTCCGTCTGCATGTGGATGACCACTGTTCCCAGCACTACTTCTTAAAGATGCTCTCTTTTCTCCAGTATGTGTTTTTGGCCCCTTAGTCAAAATTCAGCTAGCAGAAAGGACATGCAACCATTTCTATATCTTCAATTTTATTCCACTGGTCTACATATATATTTTTGTTTGGTACCATCCTATTTTTTGCTACAATAGCATTGTAGTAGAACTTAAAGGGAGGAATCTTTTGTCCCAGTGTCAATGATATGAACAAAAGAATGATACCTTAATCTTATTTAATCTGGGGTAAGAAGATGTGAGCTTTTTCCAATTTAAAAAAAATACTATTTTCTAGCTCCATGCCAATGCACTTCACTTATCTTCTTTGAATCTATCTTCCTTTACTATAAAATGAGGTTAATTATGTCTACCTCACAACATAGTAAATACAGTAAAATAAAAGGATTTCTTCCAGGTTAGGGAAATGTTATTGGGTTGAATTGACTTTCTTTAACTTTGGAAATTTGCAGTGGTCTGTTTCAAAATGCACCGACAACATGGGATGCCGGGGAGGCTTTCTGAAAGCACTCAAAAAGATGGACAAATATCTCCAAAATCATTAAAAACTGAGATAAAATGAGAAACATTCTGACTTTTCAGCAGAGTGTGAATCTGTGGTGTAGGTGGTTGTTAATTTTGGCTACAACTTGGAATCTCTTGGGGGAATTTTTACATCGTGAAGCTCAGGCTGGAACTTGCACCAGTTAAACATGATTTTCTCAGGAGCTCGACCCAGACATTGCTCTATTTTAAGGCTTACAGGTGATTTTGTAATGAAAAATTGAGAAGCATCTTATGTGATAAAAAAGTACATTATCCAAAGAATTGCAAATGTGTGTTCCCCTGAAAAGTAACTCAGTTTCTTGCAAGGAACTCTGTAAGGATGGGTGCAATGCAGAAAATTTGCTTTTTAAATGATGGCCAATCATATACATGGGAAAAAAAAACTTTAGGAGGCCACAGACATTGATTAAAAAGAATCAGTTTATTAAAACCACATCTCCAACACATTTCTCAGTGGAAGGCATTGTAGTCCTGTGATCTGCAAGCCCTCATGCCTAGACCATTAAAGGAGATCAAAGAGAGAAAAACTATTAAAATTCCTGAAGAATGTCTGAGACCCTTTCAGAGCCCACATGTTAAGAGCTCACTGGCTTCCGACCTTTGATTCATATATAGGATCCTGAGTTCTATGGGAAATCAATACCTGAGATTTTTCTCTACTGTACTGTAAATGACTCTCTGAAAAAAGGAAATGAAAGCATGAATAGAGTGAATGGGGTGAAAAAGAAAGAAGCAAAGGAACCTATACACAGGGGACTGACTTTTGGGGCAAGCCTTATGCGTATGATCACCTTGGTAATTCCTCCTCCAGGATGCATTTCATGTTCTGCTCTGTGTACACATTTGATGGGATGTGTCCTACCAATTCTAATTCCCATTAGGAGGTTTGTTTCTGATGGGATTCAGTTCCACTGGATCCCACAGATGTGGCACAGTCTTTCAGTAAGGCATTGTTCAGTCAATCAATTTATTAATAAATCAATCAAACCTCAAACTCAGCTCCATTCTCAGTTAGATCGTAAGGAAATCATGATTTTGATTTTAAAAGCTGGAATGATTTCTTCTATCACCTCACTGAATGAAAGGACTTACTCTATAAAAGCAAGGTAGTTTTTACTACGTCTCATTTTGCTCCTAATGACCTGAATGCTCTACTGGATTATTTAACTTGATGTATATATAAATAGTCCTAGTAACCATAAGATCCTTCTTCCTGTCTGTCTTCCTGAAGCATTTCACCATTGGTCTCACTTTGATGTGGGGGAACTACATGACCAATAGTCCAGGGTCACACACACATTTGTTGACAATTCTAACAGTTAAAGGCCATTATCATAGCCCTAAGCACTTTTCTTCAACCTTTCCTGTAAATTGTGTGAAATTATGTTAAGACCTTTCATTACCTTGTTTACCAATGTTTGTACTGGATCTTATTTTCTAAGCTTCTCTTTAAAGCAAGTTGCACAGACTTTATCTAATCTTCCTGTTGTGGTTCATCTGAGACAGAATGAAACAATGCACACATGCACTAAACACATACATATAAAATTCATACATCTACTAAATGTAATTCTTAGAACATAAAATCTATGTTTCTTACAAAAAATAAATATGGCATTAAATATCATTGAAAGAACACAGCAACATTCTTAATAGCCAGTTACTGAGAGATAATCTCTTCCATATCATTGCAGACCCATTTATCTCTCTTCTTTTTTTCTGTATATCATGTGTTTTCATTTCAGTGAGTATCGTGAAACCACAAGCATGCATATACACGTAATTTTAATATCATGTTTTAAATCTATGTTTCAATATTTATTTATATGTATTGGCCAGTATACTTGGATATAAATTTATTTCTACATTAAAATTTACAAATTCATGATGGGTAATATGCAGCCTAAAAAATTTTATTTCAACCCAGACCTGAACAATATTTTAAAATACATATTTTAGGTGTGGCATGTATTGGGAATTGAATCTAGTTTTTCAGCTTCTCTTGCAATGTGAAAACCTGGTGATAATGAGTCCAAGTCCATAGCCCCATGCGGATATGGTGGAGCTGAATGGCTGGCGTCTTTTTACATGGACAGGTATACTTTTGTGCTTTGAATTAGTGGCTATTCCATCCTATTACTATTACTTATAAATAGGCCATGAGACTTCTTTCTGAAGGTGAGTTTGTATTCCCTAGACATTATTTTAACAGCAGTAGAATTTTATGCAACTGCTATATCAGAATTTGTTTCATAAATTCTCTTTTGATAGACTGAAATGTTGATTCTATACTTCACCTATTACAAATAAAGCTGCCTGGAATATCCTTGCACAATTTATTCACCCAGATCCTTAATAATGACAGAATCATAAACAGGATGTGGAATTGTTGGTCCAAAGTAGCAATTTTAGAACTAAATTTTAGCCTTTGATCATTGTGAGGCCTTCAAAAATAGCTTTAAGTTTTCACTTGCACTATGTTAAGCAAACAGTTGACCCTTATATTATAAAAATAAGTTCAAAAACAGAATTGTTCCAGCTTCAGGTTGTACACCTTAAAGGTACACTATAAAAATAAATGTTCAAAAAAGGTATAATAAATCAAATATTTTATTACAGGAAAACTATAAAATACAGAAAAATATAGAGAAAAAGTAAGTACACCTACACCTATGCATTTGAAAAGTTGTGTTCTATGTTTAATTTGCTTTACTTTATAAACATATATATTGTTACTCAAATACATTTTATTGATCCATATAGTATACATAGTTTAATAATGTTAATATATTATATAATTTATTTTTATTACATTTGCACCTTATAACATGAACAACTTCTATGTGTGCTAATATTTGAGATAAATTCACAAGTTGCCTAATGCTGCATTTTTATTTCTTGTATGTATTTTTTCCAATTTTTACCTTTTATCAGTACATGTTCCAAGTGCATATTGATTACATTACTGATCACTGTTTAATAATTAATTTTAAAATAATACCTTATTATTATACATTTGTGTCTAAGTTTTTCCATTTTCAAATAATATGTGGTTAATGTCAAGGTAGATAGATTTATTTGATTTTTACTCACACCCTTAAAACAAATATCTAAGTGTGTGGGATCACTGGGTAAAACATACAACTGTATGTCACATAGGCAAATGTAGAAAATCCAAATAGACCACATTGCACTTATTTCAGTTGTATTTCTTTTAATTTTTTGCCCCTTAGTCTTATTCTATTAAGATACGTATTTTAAACTTAACATATCTTCACATCCTCATCAGTCCTGTTTCTTCACCTTCCTGCCTTTCCCATGCACTTTGTGGTGTTTCAAAACTACCTGGGCATTTTGCCAAAACGTCCCTCTAAATCCTCCCAAGATAGTTGCTCAATATCACTTCCATATGCACTTGCTGAACATGCAGTTGTAATGATTTGTTAACAGATAAATTCAATTAAACACCACATTAGTCCCATGGGAGCCTAGGTTTGAGACCAGATTTAGAGGAACATCACAAGGTTTCCTGCAGAGTGAAGTAGGATCAATATCCCATGTGTACATCATGGCATACAAGAAAGCAAAATCTGTGAACAGATTTAAAATGTGAACGTAATTATGCAAATGTAAATATTATTTATTACTAAATATAATTAGTAGTTGTCAAGCAGATCTTTTTATGCCAGTCAAAGTGCCACATACCTTTTGAAATGAACATGTAATTAATAATATTTATATTTGGAAAAAATGACTTTTTTCAACTTTTTCATCATAACCCAGATATTGCCAGGGAAACAACTTGATAGAATCAATAGAAGCTTAGTTAAGCAGGTGATAATCTTCTCTTGCCCTCTAATTTATCACTAAAGGGCTTTCTCATGGATTGCAATCACTGAAAGGTTGTAATTGTAGCCTTCTGCTATATTTACTGTTACAAAATTTCCTTTTAAATAGAGCATGCTGTGCTAATAAGTAGTGGATTTGCAAGCACTTGTTTGTCACTCACAGTGATTTAGGTTCCCTCATATTTGAAATGGTTCATAAAGTGCCAGATATAGTATTTTAAGATGATTTTTTCCATCTGCATTTCTGGGTAGATGCTCTTGTAGTGGCTTTGTTAAAGTCTTGCCATACTAGGCCTCTGCTAGCAAGTGAGAGAGTTACACATGCCACCCACAACCTGCTCAGAAAGCTGAGAAAAATTTGGAAAGGGATGGTGATATCTGAAGAACTATCAATCTGTTGTATTCAGTGATATATTCTAGTACATGCTAAGCTGATAAAATTCAGAGTCAAAACAATACTTCAGGGAGGTGTATAAAAGATTTTTTTCAGTTTTACAAAGATAGATCCCTTCTTTAAAGAGGGTTCATGGTCACCTATAATGATGCCAAGAATGTAGATTCCCCTCCCTGGTCCGCATTCCTGGTCTGGTTAGATATCTGTGCCTTCCTGGCCACCTCCGCTAGCTACTTGTCTTAGGACTTGCTTTGTAATAAATACAGAAAGGAGCTCAGAGAGCACAGGCCTGATCTCTGCAAAAACAAGCCAGTCTTATATGTGCTGCACAATATAAAAGAAAATCAGGAAAAGAATCAAGGGATATATGAGCTAAAATTGAAAAATTAGGAAAATGAAACTGCAGATTACCTGCTGTATATCACCTAGAAGGTGTGATTCCCCCTGCCCAGGGAAAAGAGAATGGATTTGACTCTTCTGCTATTAGTACCTATTATATTGACCATAATGGTGAAATAAAAGTAGAGAAGAAGATACTCATGCATTATTTGGTTATTGATAAGGAAGATAGGCCATAGTAGAAGGCTTTGTTTAAAAAGAGCGGCATTAAAGTTAGCATCTATTAGAAAATTAAATTCATTAGAATCATAAATGATCTAAAGGCGTATGTAGAAAGCAGAAAGTGCCAAAGACATACAGCGTTTGAATGATGTCAGAGAGACTCTGATAGCATTCAGACAGCATTCTCTGGCAGAAAGGGTTTGGAACTGTCCTGGGGCTTTGTAGTATGGGATAGAACTGTGCTACACAGTCACCCTTCTTTCAGTTTCTACAAGGCAGATCTCTGCCAATGTGTCTACAGTGATCCTCCAAGTTTTTAATTAAGCTTATTTGTATGTTTTAGATACACTGTATGGGATGATCAGATCCATCATATCTGTACACGTAGATGAAATATCCTAATTCTTTTTTTCCATTCCTCTACCCTCTCCTCAAATGCTCTTCACCTCCTTATTTGCAAAAGCTTCACTGCCATTTTTCTTTCTATCCCATTTTATTTTTTCCCTTCCTTATTTTGCTCCTCTGCCCTCTCTAATTCCCTTCTCATTTGAGCATTTTCTGCCCATTTCACAATATCTATTATGTGTTTTTGTCCTTATTTACACTCTTGGTTTCTCACACCAGAGAAACAATTGGTATATATATATATTCATTCAATTTATTTTACTTAAGACTATGGCATCAAGGTGTACCCATTTACCTAGAAATGTCTCAAGTTTATCTTCCTTTATGACTAAGTCATACTCCACTGTATATAATAAAGACCAAAAATTTTTGGTACAGGGGACCAAACTCATGACCTCAGGCTTGCCAGGCAGGCGCCTAAGCACTGAGCCAAATCCCCAGCCCCATTCCATTGTATATAAAAAAAGATACATATTTATTCACTCATCAGTTGATGGGCATTTGGGCTGTTTTCAAGATTTAGCTATTACAAATTATAATGCTATAAACATGGGTAAAATAAATCACTGTGGTGTGATGATTTTAATTATTTCAGGAAGATACCAAGAAGGGGAATAGCTGGGTCAAATAGAATCTCTAGGTTCACATTTTTTGAGAAACCATCATGCTGATTTTCACAGAGGTTGTACCAATCTACACTCTTAGCAACAATGAACAAGGATCTCTTCTTCCCAGTGTTTGTTGTTGGTTGATTCCTTGGAATAGCCTTACTTTCTGGACTGACATGGAATTTCAGTGTCGTTTTTATTTGAAAAACTCTTGAATGACCAGTGACAATAATCATTTTTTTTCATATATTTAGTTGCTTCATCTGAGATGTATCTATTCATCTCAGAAGCTCATTTCTGGATTGGGAGTTTAAATTTGGGAGAGTACAAATTTTTGAGTTCTTTATGTATTCTAGATATTAGTCCTTTGTCTGAAAAACAGCTGGCAAATTTTTTTTCCACATGGTGTTGTCTCTTCACTCTGTCAGTGACTTCTTTTGTTGCTCAAAAGATTTTAATAAGATGAGATCCCAGTCATTGATTATTTATAACATTTTCTGTGTAATCAGGGTTTTATTCATAAAGTTGTTGCCTATACCTATGTCTTCAAGAGTTCTAGTTACTGTATCTTACAGCAGATTTAGTTTTTTTTCTGTTTTAATATTTAGATCTTTGATTTATTTTGATTTTAATTTAGTGCATGCTAAAAGATATGGGTGTAGTTTTAGTCTTCAGCATGTGGAAAGCCAGTATTTCCAGCACCATTTATTAAAGAGGCTTTCTTCTGGAGTTTGACCTTGTTGTTGAAGATAAGGTAGCTGAATGTTTTTGGAGTTGTTTTTGCAACTTCTAGTCTGTTCCATTGATTCTTGGGTCTGGTTTTGGTTTTTGTTTTTCTTTTTGTTCTTGCCAATAACATGCTGTTTCTATCACAATAGCTTTGTAGTATAACTTCAAGTCAGGGATTGTGAACCCCTCTGCATTCTCTTTTTGCTTTTGATATTCTAGGTCTCTTCTAGTTCCAAATAGATCTTAGGATTGTTTTCTCTAATTCTGTGAGTTGTGCTATTGTTATTTTGATTGGGATTGTATTAAATCTGTTTAATAATTTTGGGAATATGCCCATTTTCACTATGTTTGTTCTTTCTACCCAGAAAAGCAAGAAATATCTTGCTAATTTGGATATCCTTTTTGATTACCTTTTCCTGTGTACTGTAGTTTTCAATGTAAAAATCTTTACTTCTTTTGTTAGATTTTCTCCTAAATGTTTCATTTTTCAATGTTATTATGAAAGGTGTAATTTACCTAATTTCTCTTTCAGTGAGCTTGTTATTTGTATACAAAAATTCTATCGATTTTGAGTGTCAACTTTGTATCCAGCTGTATGACTGAATTTCCTTATTAAATCTATATCTCTTTTGGTGGAGCTTTTGGGATCTTCCATGTAGGGTATCATATCATGTGCAAATAATTATAATTTAATTTCTTCCTCTAGTATATATATTATTTTCATTTTTTCTTACATAATTGTACTGGCTAATATTTCTAGAATTATGTTGAATCAGACTGGTGATAATGGGCATGCTTACCTTATTCCTGATTTTAGAATGAAAGCTGTCTGTTTTGACCATTTATTCTGTTGGTTGCTGTTTTGTCATAGATGGCTTTTGTCAGGTGCATTCACTGCTGAATTATATAAGAAATTTAGAGAATATCTAATGGCACTATTCTTCAAACTCTTTAATGAAATTGAAAGGGGATCAGTACTTCCAAAGTCACTCTTGGAAGCAAATATTACCCTGATAACAAAATCAGAGAAGGATTAAACAAAGAAAAAAAAAAGGAATTGTGGGCCAATCTCCCTAAAGAACATATACACCAAAGTCCTCAATAAGACACTGACAAATAGAATGCAGCAAATTATCAAGAAGACCATGAACCATTACCAAATAGGGTTCATCCCAGAGATGCAGAGATGTTTTAATATACACAAATCAATAAATGTAATACACTGTATCAACAGAGCCTAGGAGAAAAAAAAATGGTATAATCATCTCCATAGATGCAGTAAAAGCATTGGTAAAGTCCAACATCCATTTATGATAAAAACCTTACAGAAAATTGGAACAGATGATCTTTATCTTAATCATATATTGTTTTCTAACCCACATACATACATAATTTGTGAGGTGAGAAGTTAAATTAATGTACAAGCAAACAAAGGCTAGTGAAAATGCTATGAGCTCTAGAGTGAAGTACACTGGACTACAATCCCACCCCTGTCATTGACTCACTTAGGTAAATTGAAAAAGTTCTTTAAATCCTCTAAACTGCAGTTGCTTTGTCTGAAAGGTAAAAATTGGGGCAATCCTTGCTGAGTTATTGACCACATTAGAAATAATCAATAAACAATCAATGCTCAGACATAAAAGTTATCCTAAGTACTAGCTTAACTCAGTACTATAAGTACTAGCTTAACTCAGTGGAAAAAAACTAATATAGACCATCATGAAGTAATGTGATATGTAATAAAAATCTATAAGAATTTAAGTCAGCAAAGTTTCAACTGATTGCATGAGTATATCCTGTGTTTACATCTTAATACATAAACTCAGATTCAAAGAGATTTTCAAGGTATACTGTAGGCAATACATGTCATTATAAGGACTAAGATTTTTAATTATTTGATTTCTTGTTGTTTGATTTTTTCAATCTTAATAATGCATTAGAGTACTTCTGAGTTTAATGTTTACTAAATTATGCATGCTATTATTTTATATCAAAGATGCATGGTTAACCCAATGCAGATATGGAAAAAATAAATATTTTGAACTGGTTGACTTTGATTCTCTTAGCTTTTACTCACAGTTCATAGACTAAAGTATCAAGCAAGCAGAGCTGTTGCATCAAACATTTTTAAGTATGGTTGTGTTACAAAAAGATGCTAATTTGGTAGCTATATGTGCTCTCAGATGGTCTCTTCTTTAGTGGAAGGATACTACTTTCCATATAGTTTTGACAGTGCAGTAGCTGATGTGTCAAGCAAAAACTTTGAAATCATTAAAAGATGCTTAAGGCTTCCCACTTGGTCATTTTCCTCACATTTAGGATTAGTCTTAAGTGCAAACCTCCATAAATTACTAGGATAGCCTCCTTTCCCTTCCTTTCTCTCCCTTTTCCCTATGTGAGAACTCAGGAAATGCCATCTTTACAGGTTTTGTATTTATATTATCACAGTATTTATTAGCTCTTGACTCCCTCAAACAGTTATCCATCCTTTGTTCGTCAGGTAAAAATTACACTAACTCGTTAAATTAAGAAGGGTAAGAGGGCCTTTTGGAATGATTGCTGATGGCTGCCAGAAGCACTCTTAATAATAGAAGTGCTAAGAAAAAATTTAAAGCTCTGTCTAGCCTTAGTGGGGAAGAATGCCATGATTAATGAGCAAGTCTGTCTTGGGTGAAAGAACAAAGAATAGATAGAAGAAGGATGATATAAGAGACTTAGAAGACAGCAACTTGCTCTGTGCAACCTTCTTGGAGACTGAAATCATGACCCCAGCTTCCATTATGGTCTTATAAACTTCATTTCCAGACCATTAAGTGAACTGTCCTTTTAATTCTCCACTAATTCTTGCCTAACTCTCCGGACTCAGAAACTTCTCCCGTACTCTTCTCTCTGACTGGGTGCTCTGCTAGCACTCCACGTTCTGCTGTGTCCTCCATAGAGAGGCTTCACTCTATTCTTCCAAGTTATAATATGTTGTAAAACACTCCTGTCTTGTGTTACACAAATTACATGCATTTGCATTTTCCCTTGATAGGCTTACTTGTATATTGATCATGCACTTCACCATACCCTCGACTCAGTGAGCTAAAGAACCATATTTATTTAGTCAGCCACATTGTACGTGGTATGCATCCTGTCTCAGAAAGAGTAGACTTTTGATGCTTGCTTCTGGAAAAATGACTGGTCTAAACTTAGGATTTAAACAATTGAACAGACTTTCTGGCTTCACAAAACTTATATTCCAAAGAACAAAGAAATTGATAAAGTAAAAGATTGTGATGCAGTGATATAAAAGTAATACAAAGATAAGGAAATGTTGCTGATTGGATGGGGAAAAAGGGTTGGGACAGCAACTCAGATGTGATAGTAAGATTAGGTGTTGAAAAATAAGTGCAAATAGACTATGACATTGTTACTTTAGAAAAACTAAGGACCAAATTATGTGTTATTTGGATGCTTTTTTATCATTGAATTTTAATTTTTATTTAAATCAAAATACTAGGTAAATTCATGTATACTTACTGTGTTTTCCTAAAGCATTCAAGAAGAGATAGTCATTTTCCCTATTGTGGGTACACAAAAAATGCCTTAAATTCAAGGCTATTCTTAGTCTCAACCCTTTATTCTGCTGTTGACTTGAGATACGCATTAGTTGTTCCATTCATTGGGCTTGATGGAGGTACAGTGCCATTTGCCAAAGGTCCGTGGGGATTATGGGAGCATAGACCTCCTGAAATTTTAAGTAGAAAATGACCTAGGCATCTTCTAAAGTTTCTGGTACTTGTAGTTGAAATAATTTAGAGGAGAAACGTTGTATCTGTTCTTTAGACTTAAATATGTAACTTGGGAATAAAAAGAAAAAAAAAGCAAGTGATAATAAAATAAAAAGTGGTTTTCAGAATGCCACTATTTTCTTACAGATTCAATGGTGAATTATTAGGTGTTGTGTCCATCATAACAGAACATAGCAGGCAGCACTACAGTTGAAGCTTTGTTTGAAACAGCCTGGGGCTTTTGCCTTGATCATTTTTTTTTTTTTTTGACAAGATGAAATGGAAAGAAGGGAAGCATAAATGAGGAAAGAATAAGGCAAAGATAATTCTTGTAATCACATTTAAATTAGATGAAGTTTAATAAAATACAGGAAGGAAGGCTGAGAAGCAATACCTGCTACAAGAAAAAGCTTTTCTATTAGAGTCCTTGTGAGAGATGCAGAGGGTTATGTGTAGGCCCCTAGAATGTCCCCGCAGCATGGTCATTCCCTCTGACTCAATCACGTGAAAAGGATAGTGTTTTTGTTGGTCAGCCCACCATTATCGTATTCAAGCTTTAACTGAGCTCGAACCTGATTGCAGTTCTGTATGAATCTTCAAGTCCTGAATAGATAAAAGTGGTAACAATATTTAAATCCAATGGCTGCTGCTTACTTGAAAACCAAAGCTCTGTAATAACTTTTAATTCCATCTTCTGATCCTGTTATACTCTGAATTCAGGAGGTTATGGATATGAAAGACATGGAAGATAAAAGCAAGGGTAAAGGCAACATACGGATTGCAAGAGCAAATCAGAACTTTTAGTCTTCTTGGAAAAATGAAGATCAACTGTATGCCTAATATTTCTTTTGTAATCATGCAGGTCACACTTACTGAAATGACTTTCAGGAAAAGCTGGTGGGAAACAGAAACATTGTCAGTAGTAATTACACTCAGGTCCAAAACTATGCCAAAGTGGTAACCAGAGCTTGGTACTATTATTCAGAAAATATTAAGGTACACTAATAACTACATTTAAAAAAATAGGTAATATAAATAGTATGTTATATTGACTTACAAAATTATTTTTTTCTTTAAAAAAGTAAGTAATTACATGGTGAAAGAGCCAATAGAATCCAAGCGAAATGTTAAATACACTGTGTGTATACTATACTTGTGTGTTTGCTTTATGCTTCAGTTAAAAGTAGTTTATTGCATGAATGAATATGAAATCTACTATGAAGTTGGTAGGTTTTATTTACAGAGGAAACTCTGCATTTATTTTATATTCACATTGTAGAAATATGGCAAATCTCAAAGAATAATGTCAAATTAACCTGTAACTTCCTATCCAGAGACCCATTGTCAGCATTTTTATAGACACATTCTTCCAATCTTTGTGTATTCTTTCTTCATTCCAGTTTCACCCTTTTTACTTGATTGGTGGCAGCAGATCTGGGCCCTTTAAATAGAATTCTGTTTTCCAGTGACATGCTATTGAGCTTCAGCAATAGTATTGGAGGAACATTGGAGAAGAACAGTTTTACTTCGTGCTTGTGGTGTGCTTGCTGTGAGGTCTTTATGAGTAAGCGCATCTCCTGTTCCTAAAGTATGATGCCCTTCCCAGTACCCAGATCTGCAGTATGTGCAGTTTCTTCAGCATTCATGGCTCCTCCTACAGTTCTCAGGGCTACCTCAGTTTCCTACACCTGCAATACAAAAACTCCTATAGCTGACGTCAGCAATGCAGGGCATCTGGTAACTTCCTTGACAACCCATCAAGAGGTTTTGTAGTAGAGTACCTCTGGGAGGCATCTCCCTAGGAGCAGCTGGAAGCCTAGAGGGAGGTAGTCATGAAGTTCATGGACACATGTCCAGAAACTTGCACCAGCATCATGTCATAGTAATGTCTGTCACCCGGTGGACCACAACTGTGAGTTTCCCAACCAGGTCTAGGTCTCCCAGTGAGGTATGGTTTTTATGTTCAGTCCATGGTGTAATAGTTATTTCTTATTTCTGCATTTGCTCTTTTAGGGTTCTATTTACTTATTACTTGCCATTCCCATATCATTTTAACCTTCCATCATAATTGGTTTGTTAAATTTTCTGATTAAAGTTGTGTGAATAACTGCTGACTAGAATAACTGATAAATTTTCTAACCCTTAGGTGTTATTACTGTTTTAATCCTTAGAAGAAGCATGATCCCCCTTCTCACGACATTCCATGAGTTCTTACATTAGTTATTTTAATTTCTACATAGGAGTTAATAATGGTAGAAGTTCATCATTTTTCTTCTAGTCCTTATTATTTTCATTTTCATCATTAAACATATATACTGTCTTTAAATAAACAATATTCTGGTGAGCATTTTTGAATATATATCTTTGCTCATATCTGTAGTGATTTCTGTATTAATAACTCTTAGACATATAGACATTTTAGTCAGGGGCAAATAATGAACATTCCATACATACTGCTTAATATAACACCAGAGGGATTTCAAATGTATCATTAAGTGGTATAGTGAAATTTCAGAAAAATGGATAAGAATAAAGAAAACCATGGTGCTTATTGTCTCTAGCAAGAATTTTGAGTCATGTAACACAAAAACTGAAACAAGGTTTGAGATTGAGATGTTAAAGAGACCAAGGATTGGAGTAGTTGGAAAAGGAAAAGGGGATGAGAGAAGAATTAAGATGTGTGGTATATGTGCACCAACTTCCCATAAGGAGTGTAATCATGATGTACTACAAGCATGTAGTAAAAAAAAATAAAAATTGAAAATATTGATTATAAACCACTTCTAGTTGCCTCTGTGATCAAATGTTTTCTCCATATTCTAAGTCTAGGTAATCTACCTCTTCAAAAGAGTGGTGAAAAAGAATAATAACTTGGTCATTCTTGCCAGAGAGTATTTGGAGAAAGAAAACAAGTTGTTAACATGAATGTCTTGAAAAAATTGGGTGTGTTCCCTGTGCTCAGAGAAAAGATGCTCTTTCTGCTTGGAATCCCAATCCTTTGACTTTTCCTTGTTGCTCTCTTGACTTGGTAATGATCTTTCTAGTTAGTTTGAATAAACCAAGGAATAAACCTGAATTTCAGCCACTAAAATTTTTCTTCACCTCACATATAGGTCACTTCTAAGATTTAGCTATCATGAATTGTGCTGCGAAAAACATAGGTATGTGTATCACTGTAGTAAGATGTCTTTAAATCCTTTGGGACAGTCCATAGAATGGGACTAGCTGGGACAAATGGAATTTCTAATGGTAGCATTTTGGGGAATATCACACTGATTTCCATCGTGGTTGTTATAGTTTACGTTCCCTCAAACAATGTAGACATCCTCCCTCACAGGCATCTGTTACTGACTCATACTGGAGTATTATTCTGCCACAGAGATAAATTTAAGTCATTTAGACAAAAATGGATGCATTTTTTAATGGACACATTTTGAAACCAAAATGGTAAATGAAAAAATAAGTTAGATACACAAGCTTAAATACCACACAGTTTCTTTTTATGAGAAAACCAAATTATAAATAAAGTGAAAAGTAGAGGTAGATAATAGGAAGTAGGTATATAGATATTTCTCACATGGGAATGGGACCAAGAGATGGAGGGAGAGAGAAAGGAGGAGAGGGAGGGGATCAAAGAAATAATCAAAGTATGTTCTGCACATATGCAAACTTGCCACGAGGAATGTGAACACTTGTACTGCCAACATACACGAAAAAAAATAATAAAACAATAAAGTAAAATCATTATCTCTTGCCAGGCTGGGCATGGGGCAACCCAGAACAAGATATTCTTCAGACACTACCTCTGCAGGTGACTGCCCCTGAACATTTATGCTTTTCCCTTGCTCGTAGCACTGTGCTCTAAAAGAACTTGTGGGAATACCACTATCTAGCAAGTCATTTGAAGGTTTTCAAGAGGTGCAATCCTAACCTCAGAAAAGGCGATACAACCTATTTTATATATTATCACAATATAATCATAAAAATAGGGACACAGTCATTGTCACTGTGGTTATGGTTGTTATCACTGTTACAGCACAATATCATCTCAGTAAGTACCTTCTGGGTAGATAACATTTATCTGAGGATTGTTTTAATTACTCCCCACAAATATCTCTGCAAGTGATATAGAGAAAAGAAAAAAACATTAACAACAGAGAAAAAATTAGAAAACAGAAAAAATTAACAATGTCCCCAGTTTGTAGATGAAGACATTGAATTAAAAAATGTCAAGACTGACTATTACTTATATATTCAGGTGACACAGAAAATTTAACTGTTTGCACTGAAGACAGCAGCGTGGGCCCAATACTGATTCACACATATGTTGGAGCTAAAAGAAAGCTAATGGTGGGTTTTAAACAGAATCATCCTCCACGCTCATTCAAAACACTTCAGCTTTTATATCAATGGAATCTGTAAAAAACAATATATCCAAATTAAGAGGTTCCTTCTTCCCTTTCATTAACTATTTGAACTGAATTGCTTTTATTTATCAGATGTCTTTTTGTGTTGTGTGTCCTGGTATAGTTATTATCAATCTCTTTCCTACCATCACACGCTTGATGAATAACCCTCATTTTTATGGTACTCTATCATGTGCTAACCTAGATAGAGCACACAGAGTAAAAATCTGCAGCTTTTTCCACAGTTTCTTCCAGAACAGCTGAATTTCACTTGTGTGCCCCTCACTGATTTTCTAGTTTGTAGCTGAAGCTCTTCTGTCTAGTAAAACTGAGGGAGATGTGCTGGCTTACAAACATTTCTTGAGCACTTATAATGTGGAAAAGACTAGACCACTGTATTAGTCTTATAGGGATGTAAAAACAATAAAACCGCAGCGAGACAGATGTTGACATCATTGACAAAATCCCTTTCATCACAAGTCAGGGAAGAAAGGAGGGGAGTAAGGAAAGTTGCATGTCACCAAGGAGGACCGAGTGTGACCTATTCATATCTATTTTTTTAACTTTTATTTTTATTAGTACATGTTTGCAGCACTTACTGGTTGCATTTGTTATGGGCAAATGGTCAATGTATAGAACACATCTTAATTCTTTTCACAAACCTATCACTTTCTTGCCCCTCTCCATCACCTGGACTCCCTTCCCATTTGCAAAAGATCTACCTCCCAGTTTTTGATTATAACTGGAATTCTGCTCTGCAAGTATGGGCCACTTCTGAAAACCATGGAATTCTGTATCTGAAGATTTTGCTTGTATAAAAGTTTGACCAAAAAGGGAGAGAGCTGGGGGTCATCTGAGGCAGAGCAAGGCAGGCAGCACAGCTCAAAACTGTGTCTCACAGACAGAAAAATATTAATCCTATGTTCTCCCTACGAAACTTGAGGACTATAGATTCTCTCTTATGGCATTTACTGTTCTTCATTAGTAGGCTACAAGGCATACAAGCCAACATATAAACTCATCCTTAATATATATATATATATATACATATATATATGTATATATATATATATACACATATACTTATATATGTGTACACATATATACACACATATATATATATATATACACACACACACACACACACACACAATAACTATTTCAGTTATTCTATATATTTTATTTTATTTTCTCTGTGCAAGTAATGCAAGATCACAAAACCACAAGATGGTTAAGGAGAAGCGTTAAATATTAACTGAAAACTCTTTCCTAGAGATGAGGAAACTCCAGCTCAGGTAAGAGAAGTAACTGGATCCATATAGATTCCCAAAACAAAAGGCATTGTAGTAAGAATTACCCACTTGTACTATTTCCAAATTTTGTGACTCATCCATCTTACTCTCAATCAATAAATCAGATTCTTCAAATACAGAATACTGAGTTGGCTTCATAGGATAACGCTAGAGAGAAAGAAAGAGAGACAGAGAGAGAGAAACAAATATTTTTTAAAAACCTTAAGTGAATGTGGGATTTTTTAACCAGGTATTCACACTGTTATTCTGAGTTCAAAGCAATAGATTTGTGCCACATTTAAATGGAAAATGTAACTATTCCATATTTATGAAAGTGTACCTATTCCATATTTAGGTCCTATATGCAATGAAACATGTAAGTTTTAGAATAGTCAGATGTATGAAATTAGTTTCTGCTGTGTCCTAAAGCTCTTCGATAGGCAATTAAAGCATAAAGCATCAGGGAATGATCCCTAGGGGATACACAGCCAGATGACATTGCAGAGCTTAAACCCATCATTACCCATTGCATATATGGGGGGTTTGAAGTCCAGAGGAGATATCTTAAATTAAATAGTTAACTCAGCAGCAGGCTAGGGGTGTCTTTGTATTCTGTCCTCACAACTTAGAGCAGAGTGTCTAGTTGTGAATATTAATATGTTACTAATGTACTAGGCTACAATTGCTTATTATTTCATGGTGTATGTAGAAAATGATATTGTTTATATTCTGCACTAGAGTAAGCTGAAGGATATTTCAATGGAGCTTGGTGAAAACAGTATTATACTTCTTTAACATAGGTAATTGAAATAAATATAACATGTAAGTTATTTGGAAGATATCGACTAACAACTTTTCATAAATATTTTTAAATTTAAATGAGTTATTCCTTTTTCTATGAACACAAGTTTTTAATCAGCTTTTACACTTTAACTTGTATATAATTGTGATCAATATACTTGGCCAATATGCTTTAATAATGTTATCTTCCATTTTTGATAGTCATATTCAATAAGATACTTCATTATTTTTATACATATTTGGAAATCTACAAATTTATTTTTAAAAGAATCTACAGTTCCTTTCACACACACAAACATCGAAATATCTTCTGTTAATGAGCATAAAATTAAATATAATCCAAATGAAATTTACTGTTTTCACAAACATACCATGGTAACAATGGTGCTCTATTTGATAGATGGTAGAGTCCATAAGAGGCCCACTTTTATGTATCCTGGGTATATCAGCAGGCATATTATCTTTATGTGAAGACACAGTAAAGTACAGTAATCACCTCCCCTACCTGTGTTCCTGGATTTGAGTTCTTCTGGTCTAGAGATTCCCAGTGTCCCTTGTTTACACTGAGCTTTGGCATGCACTGCAGGTAACTCTTGTAAAAGTTTTATTCTTTGTATTTCCCAGAATTTCCATTCATTCGTTTGTTCATACTTTTGTTCATGCATTCATTTCTATTCATCTATATATTTACAAAGCATTTGTTGTTGTGGACTCTAACTTGCTTTGATTTAGGTACCAGGCTGATAGACTAACAAATCATTCTTTACTTGGGAAGCCTTTTCAGTTTTGCATGGAATAATACAGGTTAATACTTAACTCATGCAGTTTAACAAATATCATTTTTCTCAGATAGACTATCAGGAGACAAGAATCACATTCAGTCTTGTTGGATATTTGATCATTTGATTGTCCAACAAGCAAAATCTACTTGATGTTGTAATTTTAAAGATGTGATCCATAATCTAATCACTTTTATTTTTAACTATACTTTCAACTATAATACATTATGTTTTGTCTATTAATAACTGTATTGAATATATTTTTGGTTATTTTTATTATCCCTCCTTCCTTTTCCTGAATGATGACTTCATAAAGTGGCAATAGTAGTAAGATTATTACCATGAAGACTGTGAGAATTAAAAACACAGGACATATAAAACATTAAAAACTTTTTAAGGTATGTGACATAAGATGCATGTTACTAAAATACAAAAGATTTGACTTATTTATAAATCTCTGGCATTGATCACAATGATATCCAAAGCTCACTGAAATTTCCTGACATACTTTTGATAATATAGATAACTTTTTATTTTCTAAGCTTTGATAAGGACTTACAATGTCATTCTTTTGAGCATAATGAATTTGAGATATATTCAATGTTATTGTCTATAGCAATAGTGTATTCATTTTAACTAATAAGTAGTATTTTATATCATTATCTAGGTGTATCATCATTTGCTTATTTATTCACTTATTGTTGTAATCTGGGTTATTTTCAGTTACAAAATTAAAGGCTCTATGAAATTTATGTGCAAGCCTTTGTATGGCTGTATCCTTTGGTCTCATTCCCACAGTGGAATATTTGTATAGAGTTGTTTCCTGGGAGATGCTAGAGCAGGTCTTTGTGGTGGACATGAAGTCCTCCAGGATTCTACATAAGTCAGATGCTATTGGGCACCCAGAGGTTGAGGAGATCAGTTTCTTGTGTCCAACTTTAGACATATCACTATTACAACTGTATGCAGACTGTTTCAAATGCTTGGCCTTAGGTAAAATCAGTCATTGAAAGGACCATGCTTAAACTAAGAAAATGTCAAACTGTTTCCCAAAGTTATTGTACCATATTTCCTTCCCATCAGCTTCATGCAGAAGCCCTGCTTGCTTTATTATGCTACCAAATTGGAGAGTCAAATCTTATAGAAAGTAGCTCTTCTGTATATGTAGAGTGATATCTCATTGTGGTTTGGATTTGAATTTATCTAGTTATTAGTCATTTTGATTATCTCTTTAGTTTTTTGCCATTCATATATATTTTTGATAAAATGCTCAACATTTTGTATACTTTTTGCTCCCTTATTGTTAAATTTTGACAATACTTGCAAATAGTTGAGAAATAAATCATACATATTAATCAGACATGCTTTGTGACTTTTTCTTAGGTCATGGCTTATTTCTTCATTCATTTAAGATCTTTCCTGAATTTTTTAGTTTGATAAAGTCATGTTTTATGGACTTCTGTGGCTTGTTTCTAGATATTGCCCACAAAGCTTCATGGTCTCATAGGTGGGTCACTTTAGAGGTGGCTGGATCTAGCATGTGTGATACTGGCATTAAAGTTCTGTGGTATTATTTTAGTCCAGTAACTTGTCACAGTTCTGGGTATGGATAATGGGACTGCTTAGCCTGGGAGTACATGGCACAGTCCGAAGGCTTCTCACCTGTGTGGGATAGAAGGGAAAGGGAGCCTGCTGCCTGCTGTATTGCTGTTGCCTCCTGTCTGCCCTGCGGTGGACTCTTTCTTCTCCACTATGCTATTCAGCCATGCTATCCTGCCTTCGAGCAAGGTAGCATGGACTATGCTACCTTGGACTATGCACTATGGACTGAAACCTCTGCAAACCTTGAGCTGAAATAAAACATGTCTTCTTTAGTTTGCAAGTGTAGAATATATTTTCTTAGCAATAAAAAAGTAACTAAGATCAATCATGTTTTTGTTTTATCTAAATCTTTGTCTAATCACAGGTCCCAAGATTTTCTCCTATTTTGGTTTAAATATTTTATAACATTTCAATGAGGTCTATAGCCTATGATTTTTTTTAATTTTTATATGCAATGCATGCTAAGAGTAAAGTTCAATAATTTGCACATGGAAATACTATTTTTCCAGCACCACTGTTCTCCACTGAATCCACTTTGTTAGCAAATTTGCTTCTTGTGTATGTGCAGGTCAATTTAGATGCTCTCTATTACTTCCTCTGTACATTAGTTTATCCTTATACCAACATTTTAAGCCATTCTACCAGTTACTTTAGCTTTATAGTGAATATTGAAGTTAGGCAATATAAATCATCTAACTTTATTCTTTGAAGTTATTTTGTCTTTTAGTACTTTTTCCATGTTTGTATGAGATTTAGAATCAGCTTTGCAATTTTGTCAAAGTCATTTGTTGGGCTGTATTTGGAACTGCATTGAACTTATTGATCACTTTGAACAAAATTGTCCTTTTAATAATATTGAGCTTACTGACTAGTGAAAAACTGTATTTCTTTAATTGAACCTTTGCATACTTTCTAAGCAATATTTTATAGCCCTCACTGTAACGTCTTGCATATCTTCTGTTACATTTATTTCTAAAAATTTCAAAATTGTGACTCTGCAGGATGTACTATTTTGAAAAATAATTTTACCTTAACTTTATTTCCAGCATATAGAAATGTTTGATGTTGCATATTGAACTTATACTTCACATTTTTTGGATACTCACTTTTTGTTTTAATAAACTTTTAATTGATATTGTCTAATGTTCTTTAAATATATATATATATATATATATATATATATATATATATATATATCATCTACATGGAAGAATAATCTCTCTGCTTAAAATTCAAATGATTTTCATTTCTTAATTTAGTCTGAATGCACTAGAGACTTTAGTACAATACTGAATGGAAATGGCAATATTCATCCCGAACTTAGAGGAAAAGTTTTCAATCTTTCTATATTAAGTGTGATGATTTATCTGTAAGTTCTCAATAGATGTCCTGTCAGCTTGAGGAAATTCCTTTCTATTAGTTCTCAAAGAATTTTAATGAGGAATAGATATTGGTTTTAACTAATTTTATTTCTTCTATGAAGATGATTATATCTTTTTGTTTTATAGTGTGTTAAATAACATTGATTGCTTTTTAAATATTAAATCAGCCTTATATTCTTAGGGTAAGTCCAGTTGATCATGATATATGATCTTTTATATCACTGGATTTTATTTCTTGAATGTTGTTTAGAATTGTTGCATTTATATTCATGAAAAATAGTGGTCTGTAGTTTTGTTTTTTTTTTCTTTTTAATAAAGATCCCTTTTTCCTAATTTTGATATCATGATAATGTTGGCATAAAAAATGAAGTTTGAAAGTGTCATCTCCTTAGATCTCTGGACTTAGTGTAGCACTGGTATTATTTCAGTCATAAGCATTAGATAGAATCTACCTTCAAAGCTATTTGAGCTTGGATTTGTTATAAGATTTTCCATCATAAATTTGATAACTTTAATAGATATAAAGTTATTCTGATTTTCAGTTTCAGGCTTGTTAACTTGCATTTCTCACCGAAATTCTTAATTTATAGCACAAAATACCCATCGTGTTCCTTTATTTTACTTCAAATATCTGTGCAATATGTAATTTTTGTTTAAATTTATTTTATTGGTTCATTTTACATATATATAATTATCATGTTCACGACAGAGATTTGTACCTGTCCATAACATATCTCGATTCTCCTTCATGCCTCAATCCCTTCAGGCCCTCTTCATATACTTATTTACAAAAGTTTTGTTTCTATTTTTTCATCCTTTTTTCTCCTTTCCTTCCTTTTTCCATCCTCATTTCCATTGTCCCCTTTCCTATTTGAGCACTTTCTTCCTATTTCCCAGTATCTATTATATGTTTTGTTCTTTTTTTAGCATTTCAGGTTCTCATACCAGAGAAGCAGTGAATTATTTAAACATAAGTATCCAGTTTATTTCACTTGAGAGTATGGTATCAAGGTGTATCAATTTACCTAGAGGTATTTCAAGCTTCTCTCTCTTTATGACTGAGTGATTATATATATGCATACACACATGTGCGTGCGCACACACACACACACGTTTTCTTTATACATTCATTCATCAATGATTGTTTTGTGTTGTGTCCAAGATTTATCAAGTGTGCTGCAATAAATACTGGTGTGCATATATCACTGTGGTGTGATGCTTTTAATTCTTTCAGGAAGACACTAAGAAGGGGAATAGCTGGGTCAAATAGAACCTCTAGTTTTACTTTATTTGAGGAACTCATCACACTGATTTCCACAGTGTTTTCCCCAATCTACACTCTCTCCAACAATGAAGAAGGGTTCCTCTCCCCGACAGCCTCACCCGTACTTGTTATTGATTGATTTCTTGATGATAAAATTCTTTCAGGAATGAGATGGAATTTCAGTATCATTTTAATTTGCATCTCCCGAGTGACCAGTGATGTTTTACTTTTTAAAATATAATCCATAATTAAGTTACATTTCTAATTAGTGATACTAGCAATGTGTGTCTTCTCCCTGTTTTCAACTCAGTTTGATTTTTCAGAGCATCAGCTCTTTGTTTTTTCTGTATTTCTTTTATCTCTCTAATGATGTTTTCAGACTGGTTTTTGTTACTCTTTTGTAGCTTACTTTAACTTTACTTTTCTTTGTAGTTTTTAGAGTGAAATCTGCAGTCACTATATGAGATCCATCTGCTTTATTTTAAAATATAACCATAGAGTGCTATAGGTTTCCCCTAAGCACTGTTCTAGTAGAATCCCTTAAACACTAATATGTTATATTTTCATTAATATTTGGCAAAAGAGTTTAAATTTTCCTCAGAATTTCTTCTTTCTCTTATGCGTATATGGAAATGTGTTACTTCTTGAACAGCTATTTGGTATTTTTTCAAAGATTTTTCTGCTGTTTTCTTTTTTCCTTCTTTCTTTTTTTTTTGTCTCTTTGAGACATGGTCTCTATGCAGTTCAGGCAGGCCTTAAGCTCACTTTGTAGCCCAGGCTGGTCTCACTCACAATGATCCTCCTGCCTCAGCCTCCCGAGTGCTGGGATTACAGGCATAAGCCCACGATGCCTGGCTGTTTTCTTATTTTTATAAGTGAAAATATTATATAAATCAGTGATATTTTATACTTATAGTGTTTTATTATTATACTACTTCCTGTTTCCAGCACATAGTGATTAAGGTCCTTGTAGAGAGTTAATACACACACACAACACATTTTAATTCTTTTTATATTGCCTTTCCCTTCTACCTTGTTCTCTTCCTACACCCTCTAAACCTCCCTCACTATATCACCTGACATTCTTCCCATTTGCAAAAGATCTTCTTAAAAAATTTATGAATGTTTGTTTTGTGGCTCTGAATATTGCAGATTTTGGTAAATGTTTCAGATGTGCTTCAAAGGAAAAATAGACTTGCTTATTGCTAGGTGGAGGATTCTATAAAATTCCGTTGGGTCAAGTTAGTCAATAGAATTACAAAAGCTTACTGATTTTTCTATTTTCTTATTCTATCAGTTATACTTCATACATTTTGTAGCTCTGATATTTCTTACATAGACATTTAGTACTATTGTGTAGTCTAGATAAATTGATATCTTCATCATTAAGAAATCATTTTCTTTATCCCTGGTAGTATTCAGGGTTCTGGCATCTACTTTGACTCATTTTATTATAAACACTCAGCTGTCTTTTTCCAGTGATTGTTACTATTGTCACATTTATTATCTTGGTGTTTTCTATTTGTTCAGTTTGTTTCATATCTAAGATTTCAAATGTTAATGAATTTTGTCTGCAAATACAGTGACATAACAGTGAAATAGCTCCATTCTTTCTTACCTGGTTTTTAAGAGCAGTAAGGAAGGACCCCAGCCATGTTTAATTTAAAATTAATGATCTTCCACTACTGAGACAAGACTTTCCTGAATTCTCTCTCCAGCGTCCCATCAACTATGAGATATTTGGGTCTGAATCATAGAAATCAGCACTGTCCCTGGACTTCTGTGCACCTGGCTCTGTTACCTCTACACATTCCTTAGTGTACTTTTTCTGCTTTCTGATAATATTTTGCCATCCTTTTTCCCCTACTGGGAATTGAACTCATGACCTCATGATTGCCAATCAGGTGCTCTGCCACTGAACCGTATCCCTGGTCCTTTCTTGCACTTCTTGTGTCAGTCAGTAGTTTGCTAACTTCATGAGGAGACTTCCTCATAGGCCTCTAAAACCGCATCTGTGTGAAGCTCTCTCCTTTCTGATGTTTTGCTCTGGGAACTCAAGCTGTCTTGATATTTTGTGGCTCTCAGCTGTGTGTCTTCAACTCACAGAGTCTGCTGGATTCTGCCTCCCTCTCTTTCCCTGCTTCTGGTTTGAAAAGTATTTTCCCAGTAAGCTGGGGCAGTCATAGAATTCACCTTTGTCTCCCATTTCTCAGGGGAAATTTGACTTTGTTACATGTTTTAAATTTCGTTTAATGTTTTATTTCCTACCTTCTCTCTTTCTCTTTCCTTCTCGTTCCTCCCTTCCTTCCTACTTGGCTTCCTTCCTTTCTTCTCTCCCTCTTGCCTTCACCCCTTCTTTTCTTTTTTTCTTTTTCTTTCTTTCTTTCAATAAATCTAGCCCTCATTATTATGAATCTTTGTGAGTGTAGTGAGTGGGTGTGTATGCAGAATTGAATTAATGGCACTATATTACTTTGTTACCAATATCCTTATGGCTAAAATGAAGTTTAATGTTTCCCTGTGGATTTCCCTAATGCAGTCGTGATGCAGAATCCCAATGAGAATGGAAAATTGAACATTACAACATCTGTTCTTAATGAAATAAGGAAGATTCACATTTCTACATTATGTTAGCGAGGGTAATATGCGCTGGTGTTACAATTCCCTATGTTTTAGTGACTTAGCATGAAAAAGGATTCATTTCTTATTCAAATAATAATCAAGCATGGCAAAAAACAAAATTAGAGTAACCAATAGGTTTCAGTGATTTACTGAAGGCTTTCTTCCCTGAAATGAATCAGAGACCATCATTTCTTCCATCTTGTGGCGCTGTCATTTCCTAGGGAGGGCTTCAAGATTTTGTGTTTTTGTTTGCTTATTTTTTAAGTACATCTGGAAAACCTTGAAGAAAGTATAGAATTCATACTATTTTCAATCACCTTAGCTTGAAAGAGACATTCATTACCTCAGCTCAAAGTCCATTGGCTGGATAATCAGGGGTTCTGGGAAGTCAACATCTAGCAACAGTTTTACACAAAAGATGATGAGCAAGCGCTTCTGAATTATTCACCATGTTTAAGCAAGCAGAAAGGCCTTTTTGATCTTTTGGTCCTTTATAAGTATGCGTCATTTTTTCCATCCCTTCCACTCTGAGCATGGGCTGCAGCCTGAATGCTTCTTTAGTGTTTAAATGGCTCTGCTGTTCAGGGACTCTTTCTCTTTTGAACAACAAGCAGAGCACAGCGACTTTCTTGTTATTGCACGTTTCCCACATTTGGATCAAAATCATACATAACAGCTCACCAGCTGATTGCTAAATAATTTGAAAACCGTGGCATCCTCTAAAAGAAAGAGATCATTATCTCCCAAGGCTTTTGTAGACCAGAGCTGCTCAGCTCCCTTTTAACCAGGGAGGATAGAACCTGTTGGAATTCTTCGAGATTTGTACACTACTCTTTTGATTGATGTGAAGAAATCATTAACCGAATAGGGAGGTGGTGAAGATAAAGTGAGATAATTTATCCAAGGTGCCGAGCGAGCGTCTTACAGCACATACAGAAAGTAATCAGTAATTGAAACTCTTGTAATTACTAATTAAGAAGAGGCTATTAAGCTGAAATTGAAGTGCCCTTCTTGTGAAAGATGATAATACACTGAAAATGTAAACAAATTACTTCCTGGAACTTTTAATAAACTTTCACTCTGATTTCTCAAAGGAATTGATTTGCCACCTCACTTTATCCCACTCATGTTACCTGAATAAAGTCCCACACTTATAGCTTAAGGTAAACTCTTGTAACTTAATGTGCTTGAAGACTTCGCAACTCTTTAAGTGGTGGCAAATCAGACTCATAAAGAGCATTGGTTTTACACTAGGAGTTCAAATCCTAGCTTCATTACCTAGCAATTGTGTAAGCTTGAGCAACCTGTGTTTCCAATTGGTGAAATTCAGTCATGTTCCTTTCTTCATAAATAAGGATATTGTAATGAGAATGCAATGTACAGCACTTAGCAGAAAAGATAGCAGATCCTACATGTTTATAATGATAATATGATTATAAAGAAGAGGCAGTATAATGTAGTAAGCAAAATACCAGAGTTGTGGCAGATAACTCGAATTCATATCCATTTTTGCAGCTTTTCTCTTGGTTGATCTTCAATATCCTCAATAATATAAAGGGGCTAGTAACACTGTGTCCTGAGAGCTGAGGTACTGATCCTACTGCAACGTATGTGAAAGTGTTGATGGAACTCTGCATAGAGTTTATAAAATGCCGAAGTCATGCTAAAATTATCTCTGTGTAAATATTGATGATTTTACATAAGCCTAACATTTATTTTCTGTATTCTTTATTAACTGGTTATACAGATTAATGATTTTCATTTTTGGCAGATTGGTACATGCACATAACACTTTAATGAGTTTCTTCTCCTCATCACCTCCTTTCTGCTCCTCCTCATCACATTTTTGGAAGTTTCAGGGTGTGGAATATATTTTGCTTATCTCCATCATCCTAACTGCCCACCTTTACACAGATTCCTACCGCTCTTATTCCCTGCCTCTTGTCCAGTAATGTTTCCTTTCTACTTTTTTGGCATCTTTTTCAATTCCATATATTAGAAAGAACATGTAAAATTCATTGTGTACGTGTAACACTAGGAAAATTGATCATTTCTTGTAAATTATGTCTTCCTTGCCTGCTACGGGTAATATTAAAACATAATAAAACAAAATTTTAAGTTCTGAGAAACAGTACTTTACTTCATGTCACTATGTAAAAATAAAATTACATGTTTTCCCTAAAGGACTTGGTGCCTGAAATTATGGGAGGAAATCATTGCTGAGTTTGTCTGGTGATACTTTGAAAAATATAGTAGGAGATGGACATTTGTAGTTGCAAACAAGAAAAATATCAGTATCTGTGAAGATACAAGCCCTAACCTGGATTAACTGTAAAATCATTATTAGAGACAAATTCCACTTGGAAATTATAACACTTATAACAAGATCTCTCAGTATTAGGGCTGAGGAGATAGCTCAGTGGCACAGCATCTGCTTGGCAAGCACGAGGTCGTGAGTTCCATCCCTGGCACAAAAAACAAACAAACAAGCAAACAAGCAAACAAACAAACTTACACTATAAATGTTTGACAACACATAAAAAATGAACTCAGAAATAAGTTAACAACTAGTCTATGCCATTGAATATCACATTTCTTGGCAATTCAAAAAGAAATATGACCTTTTAATGAAGGGATGGAAAATAAGTTTTACCTTATGGACCAACTCTGATGTATTAGAATATGTTAGGAATGATTCTGAGCCCAATTTTGAGATCAACATAAAAAAGAACTTTAGTCTATTAGTGTTAGTGAGAAAGGATGGGGTGATGCTTATTTTTTACACTCTACTGCTCTGAAATGGTTTTCATTAAGTTTGGAGGATTGTCTCCTTAAAGAGAGACCTGCTACTCTCAAATATCTCCCTGTGAGACTTTGGATAAACTCAAGTATCAAAAGATATTTTAGAAAATTTTTTGTTATTTGTTCAAGGTGGAAACCTAAGAGCTTTTTGGCATCTTATACTCTTTCTGCTATCTCTTATGTGGATGCTTTTCCTCTCTTTACTCTCATTTCCCCAGAGTTATCTCACAATGAATCTCTTTTTTTTAAATATTTACCCACTCAGCCCTGCTTTCATGAATCCCTTCCTCTCAGAAAGTTTGTAAAGATGTTCCTCTGTCTTCTGTTTGGTGCAGAATGTTTTCCATGGGTTTTCATTGTTTCTAACCCTTATTTAAGTACTATGGAGATGACAGAATGAGGTTTGAAGAGAGGGGCTAATCCTTAAGGCACCTACAGTTCATCTCAAATTTCAATATGGACTCTCATGGTAACGACTACATATTGGAACGTGTGATGTTTTAGAGCAGCTCTACAAAGAATAACAAACTAAATACCTAAAAATAGGTAAATAGCTGTAACCTCCAAGATAGATTGATGATAGATAGATAGATAGATAGATAGATGATAGATAGATAGATAGATAGATAGATAGATAGAGACTTGCCCATTGCAATTTTATTTTTCATAGTAGATTCTCTCAGTTCCATAAGGGACACTATGAACACATTTTTAAGAATATCTTTGACCTCTAGTGTTACATTTTTGTCCAGAAACTATGTGTAGTACTAATATTTTCCATGAAGAGTCACTTGCTTTTATTTCACTGAGCTATGTCCATTTAGTTAAATTAATATCCTTTCTGAAGCAATGTTTCTCGGGACTCAAAGCAATGTTTCTCGGGACTCAAAACTTTCCATTCTCAATTAATCTGCCAGTTTGCTGATGGCTGTGAGCTCAAAGTGTAGCTCAGAGGCAGTAGAAACCCAGTGTGATGCCTGACATGGCTTCGCTCTAGGAAGGGTGCTCCCTAACGGCGGCATCTAACACACGCACAAAATCCTTCCCTCTGCTTTTGCATTTCCAATGCTGATACTGAAATGTAAGTCTTGTTCTTTCGTGTTCCATAGGCACCACATTTGCCATGGTACTTTTTATTTGTATTGTGTCTTCATATAGAATAGTTTTTTGAATCCCTTGGTACTGATGATAGAACCCAAGACCTCATACATGCTAGGCAAATACTTCACCATGGGGTTATATCCTCCACCCCTGCCATACAAGATTTTTACTGATGTTTTTGAAAATTTTCCAAAGTTGAAGCATTGTTCCAGACTATCTCATACCTATTCCTATTGCTTCATCTCTCTCATTTGTATACTCATTCACGGTGAGCAAACAACTTTCCTAATCTCAACCTTTGATCCATCCCTGCTGCCTACTCTCAAGGGACTTGACTTCATAAGAAGGGTTATTGATTCCCAGATATTTACTAATGCAAGTGAGATCTTCAAAATGCCCTCCATTTATTCAATATGCTAAGTGTGAAGAAGAAAAAGGAAAAGGAAGAACATGTTCAGAGGTTCATTCAGAGCTGACTTCCAGAGTAGAAACACATTAAGCAAATGGGTTTGCTGCTATATTACAAAACACAGTTGATACATTTTGTGGAAACAAAACCTAGGTTTTATGATGTGTTATAGAATGAAGGAGAGGAGTTAATCTGATTTGGAAATAGGTGCTATAGTTTGTGTCTGGATGTCCACTCAAAGCCTCACGTGGTCATGGGGGCAGGCTTTTTGAATCTAGAATTTGTAACTGATACATGGTCTAATGCTGGGATTACAGTGTGAGTGCTACACTCGCCATAGGGTGGGTAGCCTGCACGTAATATAAGGGACAGAAGGAGGCTTGGTCTCCCCTCCTTGCTTGTTACTTTTGGTATCTTACATTGCCATGAAAATTTGCCTTTCTGCCAACCACTCTGCTTTAGAGCCAGATTATCATGAACTGAAATCTTTACAAATTATGAACTAAATAAACCTTTTCACCTTTAATCTTGGATGTCAGGTGTTTCATTTCAGCAAAGAGAAAAGTAATTAAGACACAAGGGATAGCAAAAGTACTCTTTATATAACTCTACTGAAATTCTCATATGGTACATTACACATGTTTAAGGTGTACTGTTTGATCATAGGCACACATGCAAAACCATGTCATAATCCAAACATCAAGTATGATGTTGCTTCATGGAGACTTCCTTTTTTTTTTTTTTTTTTTTTTGTATTGGGGATCGAACTCATGACTTTGAGTTTGCCAAGCAGGCACTTACACCACTGAGCTAAACACCCGGCCATGGAAATGTCTTGTGTTCCTATGTAACAACTGCTACTTTATACATTTTAAAATATATTAATTTATGTTTCCTGGAGTTTTACAAAACTAACATCATGCTTTTATTTTGGAAAAGTCTGGCTTTTTTCACTCTGCATAAAGATGTTGAGATCTGTCCACACTGTATATATAAATAGCTTCCTTTTTATTGATTGATTGTTTATTTCCAGATAGTATTCCACTGTGAAGTAATTCTACCTTTTATTTATACACTCCCCTGTTGATGGACATTGTTTATTTTTGCTAATTTATCAATAGCAAACAAAGCCTCCCTACAAATTTTTGTGTCGTCAACAAGCATTCTTTTTCTGTGGGTAAATACCTAGGAGTGGAATTGTGGGACCATAAATATCATTATTTAAGACCTTTTGGTCATTGAATGAGCATCAGCCATAGTGAACTGAGCCTTACATACCACATGCTTGAGAATTGAAACTGAGTTAAACTAAATTTATTTATTTTTAAAAATTTTTTCAACTAAATTTATGAAAACATCCCCAATAATCAATGTGAATGTCACCAGTCTCATCCTCTGAAGCCCATAACGTTGCTCATAAAAGACTCCCTCTAGCTCTCCTTCTAATTCTATTTTGCACTGTCTTTATACAGTTCTGGTAAGTCGAGAGGTCACATTCTTTTTCCAGAGAATATGAGCAGCAGTGAACCTAGTGGCTGAAGAGAACAAATGCAGATCCATGAAGGTCCATGCTGCAGCAAAAAGTAACAACATTGAAATATACAAAATTGTAAATCTCAGTAGTTTAGGGCCACTGTATTTAGAGGCATATGGGCCAAAGAGATTATTTAATTACAGTCAAGAAAAATTTTGATAATGTTAATTAAAGTTGCTCTGATGAGTGTACTGATATTGACAGATATCAATGATTGTATACAGTGTGCCAGAATTGAAACTTAAATTTCTCTATGCATTATCTCACTTGCATATGATGTGCCTATGAAGTGGGTATTGATACATTCATTTTACAGAGGAGGAAATAAAAACTTAGAGAAGTCAGATATTTTCGTATTGGTCACAGAGCTCTTGGTCATGATCCTATCCAGTCCCAGTCTATGCAATCAAGAAAAGTTTAAATTGTATTATTTTAACTTGTGTAAGGAAAGAATACATTTTTAAAGAAATCTGTTAAAATCGTATTATTTCTTCAAATATTTGATTGTCTGGGGAAATGGTTCAAATGGAATTTAAAGTAGAATAATTTAGATGTGGGGGTGCGTGCATGTATTTCTCACACTCAGAAGGCTGAGGCAGAAATACCAGTGTGAATTTGACACCAGTCTCAGCTACGTAGTAAGTTCAAAGTCAGCCTTAACTGCGTAGTGAGACCCAGACTCAAAAAAAGAAGTTATTTCTCTCATCATAAAAATATAATGAAATTTTCTCTAACTGCTTTCTAATGATCATATAACCTTTATGATTATCCAAGACTATGAAAGATTACCATAAGCTATACTTTCTGAAAAGTGCCAAGAGTATAATGTTATTACTGGGTAATATACTGCCCCACGTGGGATAATTATGATATTTAATTGCAAAGAACATATATCTATCATGTGAGTCTGTAGTCTTTTTAAAGTTGAATTACCAGAAGTGTAAATAAAATATATCCTTGGGTTCATTTAAAACCAACCAATGTATGACTATCTATGCTCTAGATCATCAATCCATGCATCACTCATAATCCTTATGTTGTGTTTAAAATGTTGTGTCACTACTGGGAGATGTTTTTTTATACTTGTGAGTGGTGGACTATTGAAATTCTAAATATTCTTTGCTTAAAGTTATTCCAGTGTTACATTGAGCAGACATCTGCTCGCAAACTCATTTTAGAAATTCTTCCAATCCCAAGGTACATTCCAGGCAGTGACTCAGGTTAGGGCCCTAATTCCTTCCTCTGATATTCCCAAAATCATCACTATTGGTTCCTAAACTCCCCTCTTTTTGCTATTTTCATTGTCTTGGATTTGAGAAAGTTCCAAATAATTCTGTGTGACCCTGATGACCCTGTAGTCCTTTGGAAACCTATAAGCCTTGCATATAACAACTCTCCCTGCCAATCCAAATCAGCACCTATTAACACATGCTGTACTTTTATTACTAATTCTTTTTTCATCAAAGCATGAATAGGATTAATCCTATCATGGCTTAATTCTTTTTTTGTGTGTATAACCACCAGGAGTCCAAGTACCTCAGGATCTGTAAATATTCAGAATGCATCTTCATGACCCTTTGCACTGGTTACTCTGAAATATCCTCTTATCCTTTTCAATTCTTCATTCTTCAAAAAAAAATCTTTCAATGTATATTTTGGAATATACAGCCTGTTATTGCCAAAATTCCTAATCTTCAGTATTTTCTTTTACTATTTACATCATTTTTAAATTTATGAATAAAAAACTGATTTCCTCGGTGACATAGTTTCTTTTACTGTCCCTTGGAAAGAAGGAACTCTGTACTACCTACAAAGGGATCTATAGGATAGATTGTCATTTCCTATTCCCTCACTGTTATTTCTAAGACATTCCTGAGTAAACCAAATTCAGCATGTCTTAAATACATCCAAGCAAAGTGTCTTATCTTGGATGCCATAATTGTCTGCTCAATTTCATTCATTTCTCCCAGTTTCTTGGATATTTACCTTGCAGCCTTTGTCTTCCTTCCACAAATTTTGTCATGTTATATGACTTTAAAATTCTAGCTGGTTATGGTAGCACACACTGTCATCTCAGCACTTGGCAGACTGAAACAGGAGAGTTCCCACAAGTTCGGGGCCAGCTAGGCTACAAAGTCCAGGACAGCTTGAAATACACAGCGAAATCCTATCTCCAAAAATAAATAAATACAGTTCATATGGCACATTTGCATCAAGTTCCATTCTTGCACTTTCTCAACCTCTATATGTGATGATCTTGTCTTCCATCTGACTCCTGCCAATATTTCCTTCAGATTCATCCTAGAACTTGGCCTCTTAATGAGAAGTGCATTTTCCCAAATCCCAGATGATAACATCTCATGTTCTTATTGCTGCCTCCTATCTTTCTATATCATGCCAGTTATTTGCCTATTACAACTTCCCCACCCACTCCTCCTGATCTAGGATAATTGCTACTACTGTGTATTCATCATCCTTACATTATTTCTCATACCTCCAATTCCTTTTCTCCTTTTCTATCTCTTTCACTTTCTTGGCAGAACCTATCCTAACTCTACCTGTTCAACTCTGGAACCTAAGCAAAAGAATGTATGTTGAGAAAAACGCATGAATGTGCTACATCATATCACACTAGTGTCTCCACACTCACCAAAAAGTCTGCCCCACATCCCCTGTTAAGGGACCTTTTCATTTCTACTGAACCATCCAGCATAGCCATCTTCTTTCATCACAACTGATTCAACTTATTTCACTGAAAACTAGCATTGATACTGAGGAAAACTGTCTTATCTTCCTACGGCCACATCTACTTTCCCAGCAGTATTTTCCCATGGAGGGTATCTCCTTGTTCTTAACCTAAGGCTAGTCCCTCGACTCTGTCCCATTTGGCTACTGCTAGTACAGCTTTTTTCTCCTCTCTTTTATATGCTCAATTTGGGTCTTTGTGGATTATCTCCACCAGCATATAATCTTGATGTACTTTATCATCACACCTAAGAAACTAAATACAAACTTGCCATAGCCTTGGTTTCCTTTATCTTCTCCCCCTTTTTAGTAAAACTCTTAAAAAATGTCTAAATTAGCATAATTCTCAATGTTTCCTTAATCTACTTCAGTTGAGCTTTCATTTCTACATCTTCTATCTTGATTATTATTATTAGACTTTATTATTTCTCCTTCATCACTTTACACATAGTTTTGACATCACACTAAATCTGCCTTTGTGCAGCATATTTTTGTATATTCTAATTATTTGTCTACAATCGATTGAATTTCTGGAATTCTACAGTGAACATAATTTTCTCTGCATTTACACAGCTTGCATAATATTGGTGCATAGTAAAAACTGAATAAATTTTGTTAAATAAATGAATGACAAAAGGAGTAGTTCCATTGGCTAGGGATATCTATAAAAATTATATATGTAAACACTTGATCAAAAATCAAGGAAAGGTAAAGAAAAATACATGGGAAGCAGTTTAATGTTAGAAATGGTCAAAACAGTAATAAAATTAGTGATTCAAATTGTATAAGGGAGAAATGAACCTACAAAGGGAAATCTGAAGAACATGAAGTGATATTTTCCACATTAGTCAGTAAGGGCCAAAGCAATATAAAAAAATGTCTAGTAATGATATATTTATTTTTTTCTAGTGATGCAATTATTAATGGTGATAAAGGGTTAAATGTGAGATGGTTCAGTTAGTGCAAGTAATTCGTAGGGTCACACAGTCAAAACCTGAACTGTCTGGAAGACTTCCTGGTCACCACTGTGTCCTGCTAAAGCAGGAATAGCATTGCCAAAGTAGCAGAAGAGGGGACACTTCCAGGATCCATTAAGAAATATAGCGATCCATTAGAAAAAAAATGAAAAGAATTTTCCCCTTGAAAAATAAAAGAAAAGAAAAAAGTAAGCAACGCTGTAATCATTTTACTTTTCAAGTTTAAACTGTTTACTTGTCTCCAGCTACGATCAATCACCAAGTGATTGTAAGGAAGTACACTTCAAGGTTAAATAGAGGAGGTAACTGCCTTTGTCTCTGGAAAACTGCCAGAAAAGCCCACATAGAGTTCATTCCTCTGCAGTACATAATCGCAGCTTTTACAAATAAGATTAAAAAGAGCCATGCGTGTGTATGGGAGCTCTTATTTTCTTTAGGGCTGTTTTCAGGTGGCTGGTATTCTGCAAAGTGGGTATAGCTGCTGTTTCAGCATAAACATGAAGCTCTGCAATTTTGCCAGGAAAGAAGTAAATTGTTTGCCAAAATACGAATGTGTAAAAAAAAACTCAGAAGTTAAGGTTCTTAACAACTTGTATTGGCTGATATTCCTGTTTCCTCGAGCTCAGCAACTCCCAGTACCTACTGTGTAATTATAAACAACAGCCATATCATAGTATTGCCAGAATCCAGATGTTTCTGAAATGTCAAATCATGCACAAGAGTGTACAATAGCATAAAAAGTATATCCTTGTGAATAATTTAAGCCAACATAAGCTGATGAAGCAACCCTGTTATTTCAGTACTAGATTTTGTCCATTTCAAAAAGCATGCATCCACACTTAGACTCTCTGGAACTTACTAGGGCACTTGCAGAAATCCACAATTCTTTGACCTTCAACTGTAGTCTCTGTGTAAGTAGTGCCCTTTCCGATCACCTCTTTCTCCTGAACATTGCCGTCTCTTTCATGACCATTTTTACATATTTTGTTCGTTGGTTAGGTAGGTAGGTGAATAATTTTTAGGCAAAAACTGAACTCAGTCTGTTTCTTAGGCACCAGCTGGTCCTTCAGCCTTCCTGGTGTCTGATAGCAGTGGTATTTGCATTCTTCTTATGTCTTGTGATCAGAATCTCTGTCACTATCAATGGTCTCTTTCCTTGAATTTACCTCTATCTGTTGGATGCTCTGTATACTTTCTTCCACATGTATATTTTTCCCTGTCTATGTTTTTCTATTTCTCCTGCCACCAGTGTGTCCCAGACCTGTGTTTCTGACCTATTAACCATTGTTGGAGTTCTGAGTACCAGAGTGGCATCATTCTGCCCACCAGCTCTTGACTTTCCCAGGCAGCCTGCTCACTGCTGGAGGACAGCACCAGCTCTGCTCGGTTTACAGAAGTTGCACAGTAGCCATGATTTGTCTGTTAGAACTGAATTGTGCCATAACCTGTAAAGACTAAGGATACTGGAGAGATAAAGTTTGGGAAGATGGTATTGCTGTGAAGTCTATAGAGTGAATTGGTCAGAAGGAACCAGAATTGAGTTTGGTTTTGAGTGTAGATAAAAGGAGGAGAGGCATGTACAAATGATCATCAGATGTCAGTCATAAACCAAAAAAGGACCAGACCTGAAACTCTGAAAGAATTTTACTACCTTCTGCTGTCTCATCTGATAAAGCCACTTTATTTTTAATTTTTTGAGATGATAAATATGAATGCTTAAAATATCAGTATCTTTTTTACTTTAAGCCCTCTCGTATTGCCAGAAATATTTATGGAAATTTTGAGACAAATTTTTGAGAAGACTCTATATTTAGAGTCACAGATCAGAGAGTTTATTCCCATTCGCTAGCTACAGGTTTTAATATGTTATCACCTGAGCCTCATTTAATTTATCTTTACAATGGAAAGAATGCCTGTCATACCTAAATACCTTCTGTCACTCTAGATACTTTCTCAGTTAATATATGTGAAAATGTTTGATTTCTAATTTAAGGTTTTCCCCAACCCCCAATTCCGAACCCTGTCCTTTGAGAAATGTGAGCCAGGAAAGCCTGTTGTTCTATTATGGTGCATGTTCTACAAGGTACATGAAATCACACAATATACATTTCTTTTTAAAATTTAATATTCTTCCAAATGACTGTAAATTCCTATTCTCCAAGAGAACTTCCAAACCCTCTTTACCCCTAGCTTAATAAACACCTCAAATCAGTTGTGAGCTTTCTCTTATTTAGATGGCCCTGAATGAAGTGAACTCATAAGTTAATTCATACTAAATGTCAGTGGGTGATTGCCAACATGATTCACAAGAAATATGACCAATATGTCCTTTATGTAAATTTAATATACTAATTAATGTAACCGACAAATTATAAATAGTCTAAATACAAAAATTATAACTTTTTATTTCTGGGGTAGCATTGTATTAAATACAGTTAATCCTGTTTCTAAAACCTTAGTAAAAAATATGAGAACATTTTAATTCTTGTACAACATTCCATTATATGAATTTAATTCCATTTTGTAAAACTCAAGGCCTCTAAAAAGAAGAGATCAGTTAAATTAATTCCTACTCAATCACTATAATGATAATATAACTTGGAAAGATACTTGCATTATTAAATTCATACAGTATTACACAGTATCTGGAAATACATAACTGGCCCCCGTGGTATGTGATTATTCAGAAAGGTATGCAAAGCATATTAATAAGTGATGATGTGGTTTCTAATTATTATTTTTGTCTCTGAATTTTCAGATTTTCATGTTACTCTTTCATAGGATATGTTTTCATTTTACTTGTTGTGTGAAATCATACATAGCTCTGAGGTCCAGGTGAAAATTTGATACTGATGAGTAATGATCACATCAAGGTAATTAGCATTTATATCTCCTTAAGCATTTGTCATTTCTTTGGTTTGTGATGTCTAAACTTCCCTCACTTAGTTCTTCATAAAACTTATAATTAATTGTGAACTATGGTTCCCCTGTTGTGCCATAGAGCATTAGACGTTGTTCCTTCTGTATTTTGTTCCTTCCATCTAACTGTTCTCTGGTACCTGCTGTCCAACTCTTTTCTGACTGTCCTCCCTACTGGCCTTCCTAATTTCTGCAGTCCACTCAGTTAAAATCGTAGCAGTTAAATTAAGTAAGCTAGGAGTGCTTCTCCGAGGGAGAGGATTTTGTGAAAGTACTGGTAGTAAGAGACTTTATCATTTTTACTGTGTCCCAAAAATTGATGACTTTATCCAGATGATGCTTTTCAGTGTGTGCTGTGCTGAGCCCTGTGTTAGTAATGGGTGGGAAATGATGGGTAAACAGACCCTATTTCTACTCTTGTACATTCCATTGTTTAATACAAAAGACTGACAGAATCATAAACTTTAGAAAACATATATATGGAAAATGTAAGAGGTTTCTATTTATAGCCCTGAAATATGGGAGCAGGAAACATGGGAATGGGAGGCATATGTTTCACAAAGGCTTCACCTTCACCAGCAAATTGGCATTTTGGCTGAAATCAGAGGGGTGAGTAGAATTTGAGAGAAAAAGAGAGAGAGGAGAGAGAGAGAGAGAATCATAACGGGAATTCCATGTCCAAAGAAGGGTGGCTGTTTTGGGGTCATGCCAGGTAGTAGCACTTGAGAAGAATGTGTTGAATCACATTCTCCTAGCTGATGGAAGAATAGTTCTTTTAAAATTAAATCTCAGGTTACTCTTAATTTCCTCCAACTCACTTTCTGCCTATGAACATCCAGTTTCCAGTGTTTGGAGGGAAGCTGTGGGCACCGTTCTGTTCTTGTGCGTCTAAGCGTTGCTACTGACAAAGAGTGCACTCTGAATTCTCTCCAGCCCTAAATTTTGTGTCATTAATGTGAATTCATTGAGTCCACCAATACTAGGTGGATTCAAGACTTTTTGTTTTGGGATGCAGAATTTATGTATGTTGATGGCATCATTTTAATCTCCTTCTCTATCAGACCATGTAATTAGAGTAGGCAAGAGGTAACAGATTGATGACAATATAATCATCCTTCACATTTGGTTGTTCTCTTTTGCAGATCAAGTCAGAATAACCTTAAATATGAAGAGAAAGATATAAGGATATGAGTTTGAACCAGTAACACTGAAATTTTCTAAATTAGTGCTTTTCTGGGGGCTCCAGTTAGCATATTAAAGTGACTACATATTTGTTGCTTTTATTTCTCAGAATAAATACATCTTCTAAGAGAGTAGAGACAAATTTTACTAATTAGTGAACTTTCCAAAGATGATTTGTCAGCTTGGATTCAGATACGAAATTTTAAACCTCTTCCTTGTCTTTTGACACCCTTACCTTCTGAAGACACTTAAAAATTGAAACTTCTGTCTAAATTCAATCTTGGTGATAAATTTTTGCATGTACTGAAATGTTTCAGTTTTATTCATTTGCTCTTATTAGTGTGTGTTTTCACTACATGTTTCCATTACATGTGGAATTGGTACATGCATATACCGCATCTTAACTCCTTTCCCTTCCCTTTCTCCCCATTATCTCCTCTTGATTCTCTTTCCATTTATAAAAGATGTATCTCTATATACCCTATCATTTATCTTTTATTTTGATTCTTTTTCAATTTGAGCTTCTCACATAAGAGGCATCATCCAATATATAAGCTCACGTCTGATTCATTTGACTTAATGTTGTGTTCTCAGCGTGCATTCATTTTCCCACAAATGACTCAATGTTGTCTTTCTTTATGGAAAGATAGTGCTACATTGTATATAGTTACTGCATTTTTTTCTCTATTCACTTGTTGATGGACATATAATTTGCCTGTAAGACTTGGTTAGATATTCTCAGTTGTGCTGCTATAAACATGAGTGTGCAGGTATCACTGTACTATGGTATCTTTAACTCTTTCAGAAAGGTATCTGTGAGGGGAATGGCTGGGTCCAATGCAGTTTCTTGTTTCAGTTTTTATTTATTTATTTTTATTTTTCAAAAGCAAAACAAAAAAGGATAGAAATGATACAGAATTTCAAACAAGAGTAGGAAATTAACACTAACAATATTTTGCATATTGTTATCTTAGAAATAGTTGTTCAGGTTACAAGATTTAGGCACAAAAATGATCAAACAATCAAACAGTGAAAGCACAAACTGTTCCTTAGGATGAATTAACAGATAGTTAATTCATTAATAGTGTATTAATAATATAGCTATCTATCTTGTGTGTGTGTGTGTGTATAATCTCTTCCCTTATTCCTTCTCTCTGTTCCCCTACCCAAGTTGTTCTTTCCTTTTGAGCATTGTCTTTCTCTTTCATTATCACATTTGTAAATATTATATTATCTCCATAGTGTTAAAAACAAAACCCTGACAGAGTGTTGGGACCTCGTTTCAGTTTTTGAGGAATTTCTGCAGTGTTTGTGCTGGTTGCACTCCCACTGACAATGTACAGGAGTTCCTTTTATCCCTTGCCACCTGGTCAGCATTTGGAATATTGTTGGAGGTGAAAGTAACTTAAAATCAGGTGTTTAAGGGCACAATTTGAAACTGTGACAACTGATCAGTAATTCAGGAGAGTTTCTGTGATTGTTCGTAACTTAAATAAATACAGCCTGTAGTGTTGACAGGAGTGAGTTTTGGACTAAATATGTAGGATTATAAATTTTGGCTCTGTTGTTAGTTTATATGACCACTATCCACAAGGTTTATCCTTCCATCTTCAGGTACCTCACCCTAAAGAGAATTAGCAACATATCTCACAGAATTATTATGAAGTTTCCGGTTGATTAAATGGCATCAATTATATGAATGTGAGGTATTTCACTGGCTTGCAGCCTGTGTTACTGATCACTACAGGCACTGCTTTGGGTAGCTAAATAATAGTAAGACCTTAAGCCTTCTTTGACTTTTCCCTAATGAAGTGGCTCTGTGGTTTCATACAGATGTCTTTCTTTTCATTCATAGAAATCGGAAGGGGGTTATATAATGCACACTTAAAGTTGTATTTCTTCCAGTATTCATGAGAAGGGAGGCAGTGTTTGGGTATTTTACCTATCAAATCAAAATAGAAAATGTTGTTATAGGTATGATTGATACAGAACAACTGTCACAGCACAACTCTGGGTCAGATTTAAAATGTGACATGGCCCTGTATTATTTCAGTGCAGGGCATTGGAGGCCAGACAGATACAGGTTGAAATTCCTGCAAAGTGCCTTCATACAGAGATACTCAAACCTGATTGCATATCCAAACCTTTGTGAGTTTCCAGTCTAAGCCAATTAAATTAGCATTTGGGGTAAAGAAGAGAATGGGACAAGGAGATTTGGGCTTTGGTTTTTGTTAAAAAATAAACAGGAATGCAACAAACTTGTGACAGCCAAGTTGAAAATTTAATAGTTATGTAAGATGCTTATGCTTTCTGAGGTTAGTTTATTAATTTCCTAAAAATGCTGTGATAAACAAAAATGTATTGCTCTATGTCCCAGAGACCAGAAGCTATAAAACAAGGTATCAGCTGTTTTTCTAGAGTTATCAGAAATAGAATTGTCCAGCTTCTCAGCTCTGGAGCTCTGGCATGTTCCTTTCCCATTGTGTGGCAGAGAGAATGGAGTAGAGGGTGGTCACTAACTTAGAATGCCTGTTTCAGTAGATAGCCAGAAATAAGCAACTTTAATGTTAGCTGTGTACAAGAATTATTTATTGTGACAGTTCACTCTCATGATTATCATTTACATAGTCCCTTTTTATTTTTCCTGTTTCTAACAATAGAAATAGTGACGATTTTTGTGCTCCTTTGCTAAAAGGAAAGTTTCATTGCAGGAGTAGTGGCTGACTCAGGAAAACTTTCCTCTCTATCTTTTGAAGCCTGTGAAACATTTCCCAAAGCGAAAAACTCTAATCATTCCTATCTGCTCTATGTATTTGCCAGGAGACTTTTGCAGCTGTCTGGGATATGGGCCCAGGATTGTCAAATTTTGTAATTTTTAAACACACTAGAAATTCATGTAAAATCTACCCAAAATTAAGTACTAAAAAACTAATTCATCTGTTCCTTAAATTTCCTAGACAGATATAAAAGAAATGTCTCCTTCTAAATTCAGAGAGCATTGACAATCCAAATAACAACTTGGACAAGTCAAGCTTGGCCAATAACCGAATTTATTAGTGATACTTACAGAGCAGTGGCAGACTTGTAGAGCTGCAGCATTACCAAAAGCCCTAAATCATCAAATCTCCTTTGCTAAAATGCTGGTTTATATAGTTCTCAAATTTCAGCACCAAAACCAGAAGCAAAAGAGAAAGAGTCCTTAGGAAAATTATGTGTTCTCTTTTCCCATCTCACATTTACTGGAGATTCCGCTGGGACTTTCAAGTCCCAGTGGTGGGTGACCCTGTTATGCTGCTGGTTGGCACATGGCCTCTGCACTTGACAAGAGCCCACTGCACAAACAGTGACCTAGTATAAGTAGAGGTACTGTAGCAATACCTCACAGGACTTCCAGTTTAAGGCTGTCATATTGATAGCGTGACACTGGCCATAGGAGAATCCTTATACCACTGAAAACAGAACATTCTGCAAATCTGTTTTTTATTATTTTCTGGTAGGAAAATAATTAAAACATTTCAGCATACCCCTATTTTTTCTGAAATTTTTAAAGTTAGATAGATAGATAGATAGATAGATAGATAGATAGATAATAGATGGATAGATAGATAGATAGATAGATAGATATGTATATGTGCTCTGTTTAGTTTTGTTTGAAACACACACTAGGGATTGAACTCAGAGTCTTCTTACTGAGCTGCAACCCCAGCCATTTTTAATTTTTTAATTTATTTTAAGACAGACTCATTAACTTGCTAAATTGCCAAAATTAGGTTACAATTTGCCAACTTCCTGTCTCAGCCTTCAAAAATGTTGTAGTTACAAGACTGCATCACCAGACCTAGATAGAATTTATGATTTTAGAAGGTGAATGGATGAGGAAAATGCAGTATATATGCACTACAGATTACCACTGTATTGTAAAATGAATTTGACTCATTTTTTCAAAAATAGAGACATATTGAGACCACAAAATTAAATAAAATAAATCAGACCCACGAGCTTAAATAGTACAAGATACCTCTTATATAAGAAATATAAGAGCAATATAAAATATAGAAAATGTAAAATATAGGAAATAAGGAGATAGATCTTTTGCAAAAGAGAAAGTAACCAAGAGATAGAAGAGAGGAGAGGACAGGGAAGGAAAAGGTATAAAAAAAATACCTAAGATTTGTTATATACATGTACCAACTTCCTATAATGAACGTTATCTTGTGTACTGAAAACATGTGCTAATAAAAATAAAAACTTTAAAAGTTGACCCCATTAAATTAGTATAAGTAGATGTCTTACTAATGTCACAAATATGTTATACTTCTGCTTGATTCAAGTAGTCATAAATGTTTTCTTTGCAGTACATCAGTAAATTTTTAAGTATATTATTGGTGTTAATCTTGAGGTACCAATGGGAGGTAGCTGCCGTTATCTCTGTTATGTAAATGAAGATACTAACTATATGGAGAAGATAATTGTTAAACTTTCTGAGGTCACATAGGTATGAATGGTTAGTGACCGATGAATATAGACTGTGGATTTGAGCCTAAGTCTTCTCTGGGTCCAGTGTTCTGGCAGCTGTGACTGCTTTTATACTTAGGTCCCATGAAAGAGCTCTGGGAGCACCAGCCAGTGAGCACTGCTTCCTGACCTAGCAGAACAGGGCATTAGTGGGTAAAGCATGAATTTGCTGTGACAAAGAAAATCCATCAGTCTTGAGAAGTCAGTGGAACTCTGTCACTTCATCCTGAGACTTTCAGAGACAGTGGGTCATGATGGCATAGTTGAGGACACAGTGGCCCTCCATCCCCAAATAAACTGAAGACACTGTGCTTTCCTAGAGCACTAGGGAGTTGCTAAGAAAAGCAGAGTCCTGGGTATGATTGGGATTGTCACCTCTTGTTTCTTTCATGGCCATCTTCAGATGTGTAAGAGAGATGCAGGTGGCCTTTCCTAAAATCGGAAGCAATTTTCTCCCGCTGAGGACCAAGGGAGGACAATAAACACTTTTCTCACATGCTTTCTATTGCTGCTCCTGTACAAAATGAACCAGACTAGAAAGTAAATCTTTTGTAAAACTACAAAAATTTTCCTTGGTACACCTGATTCCTAGTCCATGATGGCTCAGGACATCTTCCAGCTCAGAAACCAGCCTCCCTGCTGAAGCCTGCTCCAAAATTTTCCCTTATAATCCACAGGTTGTAACAAATGTGTAAGGAGTGCAAGAAAATTAGGGGCTGTTGACCCATCACACTAGAGCTTACTAGGTTTCCCACCTAAAATACATTGTTCAAATACTATTTTAGATTCAAAGCTAATTGCTGTGTTTAAAGTAAACAGATATCAAAAATAATAATAAAGCACTTGACCAGTTGAGCCTAAGATGCATAAGTGAAAACCAGTTACCTTATGACATAAATATCACCTAAAGAAAATTCAATATTTAGTGGATTTTTCTATCAATTTTAATTTATTACTTTGAAACAGTCACTGCCTTTCAGGAAAGTTGCAAGCACAGTTACAGCTGCTGAATGGTGCGGATGAGTCCTGACCAGTGTTGTCATTGTGTGAACACTTTAGAATGCACTTGTACAACCCAAAATCTCAGTAGGTGTTACTGAGGAATGACTGGTGTCCTTGCAATATCTTGATCAAAACATCATTGTGAGTTCATGACTGGAGGACAATCAACCATTCTTCCTGAGTCATTTGGGAATGAATTGCCTGCCAGTACCCATCTCCTCTCTGAATATTTTAGACCACAGGAATTACAAAAGAGAAATTCCTCTGGCAAAACCTCAATCTAATCAACAGATTAGAAAATCAGCGTGTAAATATGAGGACTAATATCACCATCACCAGTTGTTCCAAAAGTGTCCTTGACAATAAAACAGTCTAGTTTAGGAGCATTCATGGTTGACTTTGATACACTTTAGCCACATGAATATCTGCTGTATTGTTTACCTTCACCAATTATTTAGCACCAGTTCTGTTGTTTGGCTCTGGCCGCATTTTATTATGTCATTGTTTCATGGACATTTTTCAGATAAAGAAGGCAAGGATTAAGAAAGTCTTTAAAGCAATGAAAAGAAAAATGCACATTGGATAAATGAAACAAAACAAAACACTGGGCCGGGGGATATAGCTCAGCCATCCAGGGCCTGCCTGACAAGCAGAAATTCCTGAGTTTGTTTTACCAAACAAACAGAAAGACAGATAGACAACAACAACAAAATAGCAGCGCTTAACTAATTTTTTAGAGAGTTCATTCCAGATGTTTTAGTAAAATTTAGAAATAAATGTAATTTTTAAAAGACATTTTTCATTCCATTTCTTGTGAGAGTGAAATGGTTAATCATGATAACACATTGTATGAGTTAAGAAATATACTAAACTCTTTATAATAGGTCAACTCATTTAACCCTCACACAGCCTAATACGTAGGCACTATTATTATTGTTTCTGTTTCACAGCTGAGATATCTGAGTGTCTCTCTGCAACCATTTCTTGCTCTATATGGAAAGAAAATCTATCATGTCTGAGGAAAATTTTGAGAGGTGTTTAAGTTGTGTTAGATGACATTTTCTCCCTTCAGTGATGTCTGAACACACAGCGCTGTTACCTTTTGGTGTGTACCTAGCATCCAAGAGTAGAATGGTATTCAGTTTGTCTTGAGGATTCTTGTGGGTTTTCTCCAAATTAGATTTTGAAAGCATAGGTCCTTCCTCAAACTCTACAGGCTTCACAGGGGTTTTCATATTGAGAAAGTTCTGATTTTCCTCATCTCTTAAGTCTTCTGGTAGAAAGTGAAAGTTCAAGGTGAGGTAGTAAATAGATCTCTCTTGCAAAGCTAGCCAGAAATATAGCATGAACTGCCTACAAAGTGGATATGGATTAGTCCCTTACCTAGTTTTCTTTTTCAGCCAGTGTCATGTAGAGTGTGTCTTATGTGTCATCTTGTGATGGTTAGAATTTTCTGAAAGGTTAAAGCTGAGATAAAGATTGTCTTGCAGAAAGTTTATTAGATAGGATGCAAAAGATAAGTGGGCATGCAGGATTAAGCAAGGTTTCTATAAGACTATGGCTTAGATTGGATGAAGGCTCTGCCAGGTCAATGGAAATGTCTTGGGCAAAGGTGGCCCCATAGCAGCATCTCCTATCAGGCAAAAATGACTTTCCTTCCTTGCTCACTGGTCTCCAGTTTAGCTTGATTTCAACTCTAAATCTGAGTTAAGATTCTGCTAAAGCTAACAGCTGAGGCCACCAGCAAACCACATTGCTAGGAGCAGAGCGATAACTCATTTCTTGGATCTCAGTGGCATATTTGTGTGTCTGCCACATGGCGATGTATTTATGGAACATTTCCAGTAGAAACTGGAATGAGAATTAGAGCTACATTGTGTGAATGTCAGTTTTACTTTCTCTGTTTACTAGTTTTAACAGTTAGGGTCAAATCAGTCTACTTTATCCTCTGTAAAATGAAAACGGAATTTATACCAATATGAAGCATAAATATTGGTGAGAAGGTACAAATGATATAATGCATACGTAGATGCTAAGCTGGGACATATCAGCTCTCTGATATTTTATATGTTTTATAGTCACCATTATGATGCCAAAATAACACTTTAGTGAATTAAATGAGCAATACTTAATTGAATAACTACTATGATCATATGGACCCATAGAAACTGTTAAAGACATGGGTTTTACTGATAAAAAGGAGAGCCATTGCAGGCATGCGATTAGGGTAGGCTCAATCAGACAGGCTGATACAGTAAAAATAGAGTGTGGGGAGAACCTAGCAGAGAGACTAGTGACAGAAAACTCCACAACAATCCAGAAGAAAAACAGGCTAAGAAGCAAACTTTAAATCTGAAATAAAGAGATCAGATCCTGTACATGTATTTAATATAAAATCAATAAGAACAAGGGAAAATGATGCAAAATTTAATGTCAAAGAAGAACAAAGATGACTCACTCCATGAGGTTGATAGCCTAAACATAAGAAGCTGTTTCCAGCGACAGGAGGAGATGGTATGCACAGCACGGCTGGGAAGCTATTGAGAATAGTATGAGGGGAAAGATCAGTGTCTAAGTGCAAGAGGAAAAAGTTGACATATCGTGTTCATTATTGAAGTAGTGTTATTGAACAGACAAGGGGAATGGGCTCTGGAGGTGCAGAAGAGGATAACTGTCACCCTTAAAATGGCAGTTAATGCCTAGAAAAGGTGCTCATTGAGATTTTTAACAAAGCGAATTCAGATTTGAAACAAATCTATGAGGACAGAGCCCAGAACTTAATGTTTATCAGGTGGTAGGGTGAAAGGGTATTAGTGAAACCTATTGAGAAGGAGCCTCTTTTATGGCAGAAAGAGATCAAGAGAAAGTAGTGTCCTAGGATCTAGGGAAGTGGCTGTTCCAAGGAAGGAGTTATCACCTTCTCTATCAAGTAAGATAAGATCTGAGAATGGACCAAGGAACTTATTCTGTGACCACAACAAGAGATGTTAGGGAGGAATGGGACCTAGTGATAGGAACCTATTAGAACTATGCTTTTGAGAAAAGAGAAGAATGAGGAATTGTGTAAAGAAATAATTTAAAGAGGAAGAGGGGATACGGTCATGGTGGAAAGTCGTGTAGAATTAATAAATTGTATTTTGAAGACATATTGGGAAATATTTGAGAATACTTAGATATAGACTCTTTTGGTCCAGAAGCAGATATCATGCAGGTAGCTTTAGTAGAGAAATTACTGAACAAGAAAAGGGGTGGCATACAATGCATAAGAGGGGTTGAAATGAGGATTGGGGTAGAACATCTGCCAGAATATGTCAGGTAAAGACACAAGTACAGAAGTGAAAAGTTGGAATGGGGAAATGTACCAAATATCCTGGAAGTTTTCAATGTCTTGTTTTCATTTTTCCCAGTTGAAGTTGTTAGCTGGATTTTAGATGGTAGAAAAAAATATTAAGAAGAAAAGTAAAATGATTTGATTAAAATCTACCTTTAGATCTCAAATTCTGGGCTGAGGATTTAGCTCAGGGGCACAAGCACCTGCCTGGCAAGCATGAGGTTATGAGTTTGATCCCCAGTACAAAAACAAAAACAAAAAAATAAAGAAAGAAAAGATCTCAAATTTTTGCTTGAAAGATCACAAACTATGGCAGTTATCTCATCATAACAGAACAAATACCTGAAGCAATCGCTGAGAAAGAGAAAATATTAGTTTGTCTCATTGTCCCTGTTGTTCCGGGCCTGTGCCAAGATACCACATCGTGGCAGGGAGTGTAGCCACCAGTCACTTCATGGTGGCTGCTGAGAAAAAATTTCCCAGTAACCTGCCAGGGGCCAAACTTATGAGAAAAATAACCTAGAAGAGAAGAGGGTTATTTAGACTTACAGGTTCAGAGCTTGGCCCCAAGAGAGGTGGGGAGAGCAGAAGTAAGCTGGTCCCCAAATGGTGACCAGAACCAAGCAAAGAGAAAGGGAAGGAGGGAGGGAGGAAAGGAGAGAGACAGAGAGGGAAGGAAGCAGAGAGAGGGGAGAAGGGGGAGTGAAGGAGAGAGAGAGAGAGAGAGAGAGAGACAGAGAGAGAGAGAGAAAGAGAAAAAGAGAAAGAGAAAGAGAAAGAGAAAGAGAGAGGCAGAGGCAGAGGCAGAGGCAGAGGCAGAGAGACAGAGAATCCTTCAAAATCACATTACCAGTGACCCTCCCTGCTGGCCTGGGCCTGGGCCTAGGCCTATATACTAACAGCCTAGTCATCCATGATCTCATCAATTCATTAATCTATTGGTGTGTTTAGGGCCCCAAGATCTAATCTCAATTTTAAATCCTAGAATCTGGGAATATGCACTTATTGAGGGAAAAAAGGACCTGTATAAAAATCATAAAGGATCTTGTGATGATTAACTGAGTGGATTGTCTGAATGGACCCTATTTCTCAAGACGAATATATTTATTAAAAGGAGTCAGAGACTTTGTACATTCAGCAGGAGAGATACACAGAGCAAAGAAGGCCTCACAAATATCAACACAGAGATGGAGCTATGCAGAAGCAACACAAAACTCCCAAAGCCACCGTACTCTGAAAGACTCATGAAGGGGTTTCTCTTGGGGACCATGCAGATAATGAGGCCCTGCTAACAATTAGTTTGCACATTCAACATTCATAGTGGTGGGATAATGAACTTCTGTGGTCTTAAGTCATTGACTTTGTAGTATATTTTAATGGCTGGTCCACAGGAAAATAATACAGCAAGAACATTGAGAATTACTGTTTCAGCATTTCCCTCTCATTTGATTCAAATATTGCTGTGGGCGTTGATTGACACTGATCTTCGTTCTTGTCCAGAATGACTTTCCATCATCAGAGAAGTTAGTCAAATGAATTCTGGGTTAAGCCAACATCGCAAAATGTAGCTTTTTTTTTTGTTCCTAACTCTTTACTTTGTGGGGTTGAATGGAGAAGATGATTTATTCATTATTTCTATTAGGAAAAAACAGTAGGATTACAGGAAATTAAATGATCTCTTAGAAAATTGTTCTTTCTTAAAATATAATGGGAAATGTTTTGTTAACAAATGGAAACATTAACCATGAGTTCAAATGTCTCTTGAGTATTCCATGTTGGGAAGACAGTCTTCTCAAAACTTCCAGAATAATCATACTTCCAGAATAATCAATCAAGACACGCATATAACTCTTTTTTACTCTGACCAATTTGCTAAGGGAAGAAGTCGCTGAGATTATATATTCATGTTTCAGAGTAGCCACACAATCAGATAATGAATGACAAGATAAAGAGAAACCTAGAGAATCTCAACATGCTTATTACATTCTTGAAAATCACCTCTAACTGATTAGCACATATCTACACCAAAATATTGTGCAGATTACAATACAATTGTAATTACAAAACAATACAATTGTAATTACAATTACAATAAATTGAAATGACCTGACATTTCCCTGAAAATTTTCTAATATCACCTAAGTCTCCATTTTCAGATAATAAGGATATGAATATAAATGTTATCAAGAACTTCATCTCTACACCAGTATGCCAGCGGTGATATTTCTAAATCATGCTCTGTTCAAGAAGGAATTGGCTAAACCACCCAGAAAAACAAAACTTTTCTTTCTGCTCGTGATTAATGAAGGTTGTTTGATACATCTCATGTTTACCAGTGTCTTTAGAAATTTATGGGTGACTGTGTTATTCAGCTTTCTGTCCTCATAATAAAATACCTGGGATGGATCAACTTGAAGAAGCAAGGTTTATTGTGTGGCTTGTTGTTTTAAACATTTCTGTCTGCTGTGTCTTGGAACTGTGACTTTAGCCTTGTGGCAAAGCAGAAGCATCATGCTAGGAACATGTGGTAGAGTGGAGCTACTCAACTCATGGCAGCCAGGAAGCAAAGAAGAGAAGAGGCTCTCATATATGCACTATACCCTTCAAAGACACAACCTTGACCTCATTTCATTCTGCTCGACTCCATGTCCTGAAGTTTCCACCTCCTTCCAAAGGTGCCACCTGTCAGCCAACAAACCTTTCACACGTGAGCCTTTGGAGAACACTGCAAATCTAAACCATAAAAACAACCATGGTCCATCACCATGTGCTTTCTTGACTTCCTAACCCAACCACCTCCAATCCAAGACTACTGCCAAGCATAGTCATGCATAGAGATTTATCTATGAAGATGTCTAAGTATTGTTTAAAATAAATTAAAAATAAAAACAAATTAACTTCCTAATATAGAAACTCGCTGAAAAATTGCCCCTAGGGATCACAGAATATTCAAAAGTAAATTTGAAAAATTACAAAAATTTCATTATTGAGCATTGAAAAGGCAGATTGGAAATCATTGTTCAGTGCTTCATTTTGCTTAAAAAATATTCACATACACAAAGAAGGGTGTAGAAAATTATATATGCCAGGTTATTATCTGTAACCACCAATGTAGACAATCTATGCCACTTTTCCCTTTATGTACCATATGTGTGTGTGTAAGATTCTCTGAGAGGCAACATTTATTTATCATCCAGCTTATATTCTAGTATTTCTAAATTTTTGTCTTTAGAATTAAATAAATTTTAAAAAGAAAAATATTATGACAGTCTCTCTCTTCTTCCTAACTCCTTATGCCTAGAAGGGAAAAAGGAAGTAAAACTCTAGCCTAATAATCAGAGCATGACATTAATGATTAATACTATTTAATTTTTGTACAGTCACATATTCTTGTAAAATTTGATGAAAAATATTGATAGTCTCTCCACAAAATGAAAAGAAAAAATTCTATGTGGTGTAAGTATTCTTATTAGTTACTTTTCTCTCATTGCTTAGATAAAATACCTAACATCCAAAGTTAAAGAGGGAAAAGGTTATTTAGCTCATAATCTGTAGAGGTTTCAGTCCATAATTGATTGACTCCAAGAAAAGGTGGCATCGCAGGCAAACATTGCAGAGGAGAAACAGCTCATAGTGGAAAGAAGGCAGCACAGCAAACAAGAGCCCTTATTGGCTTTTTCTGACCCTTTCATATTCCATTTAGGCTATTAGGATTAGAGCAACGCAAAATCAATCAGTAGACTGGTGCAGTAATCACCTACCCTTAATCCAATACCCTTAATCCTAGCATTTCACCATTAGTCAATCACACAATCTAGATCCAGCCATCTCTGAAAAATCTCCCTCTATGACTGCTTGAGGCATGAGGGGACATCTAGACACAAGCCATAACAGTATTCATACCAAGAAAAAAACCTAGGTGTGGTATTTCCAACCTGGAGATAGGGAGGAACTGTAATAAACTCCCTGAGAAAACTTCTAGAGTCTTTCTTCAGTGAGCATTTAGAGTTTGGGGAAAGGGAAGGGTTACTCTCTTTAATGGTCTTAAGAAGCTGATTTTTTTTTCCCCTTTGGTACCAGGGATTGAAGTCACAGCCACACACTTGCAAGGCAGGTGCTTATGCCACTGAGCTAAATCCCCAACCTCCCAAGAAGCTGAATTTTAAGGGTCAGATAGGGATACCTCATTAACACTGTGAATTAGATTTTTACTGGAGATCTAATTATAGCTCATCATAACTCTTATATAAAATGGCCCAGGGTTTATTTAAAAAATTGTGAAGTTTCCTATTTTACCAGAGCACTGCAAACTTCTAAAATATTTCTATTATCTAGGTTGGCATTGAATAACACATGCATCTACACATGAAGCATGGTAGGCAAATAATACTTTTACCAAATTTCTATTGATAACCTTAAGGACATTAAATGTTTTCTGTATCCAATCCTCAGGTGATCTTTTCTATTTTTTTTTAAATTTTTTACTCTTCTGAATGGTAAGAATTTTGACAGATTTTACTAAAAATTCCATTGCATAAAACAAAGAAGACAAACAATCAGCAGTACGGATGCAGTAATCACCCACTGCAGCACGTGTCTTGTTTACCTCCTTCTTTCACGATAAAACAAACAGCAGATCTGAGGCATAGAACAACAGCAGGTGACCTTCTCCATGGAATCACCTGAAGGAAAAGTCAAAGTCTATCTACTCAAAGATTTTTTTTACTACTTTGATACATTTTACATTTGATGACTCTTAGGCATGCTTTGAATACATCACCTCTAGGCAATCCCTAATAAAATATTCATATATTTATTTGCATGTCAGCAATGAGGCAGTAGGGCCTCTTGTTTAAGAAAGTGAACTATAAAGTCCAAAGCTCATTGAATGTATTTTTATTAGTCATGTCCTTATGGTTTTACTAGTTACTATCTCATAATGAAAAACAGAACATAAAAGAGCTGGGGAGACAGAATATTTCCTATCTGCAGTTAATGTGTCTTTTGTTGTTAAGTCTGCTTTTATAAGTAAGTCTAATCCTCTAACTCTCTAGAAAGCTAATGTATGATGATGATAGTCCTCCATAACAATTATATAGATTTCATTCCATCAGTGTTTATTATGCTCACAGTTAGTGAATGACTGACACATATTTAATAGTAAAAATTACAAAATGTGCCATTGTTTACTAAAGAAATTTTTTTCATGACTATCTTTTCTACCATGTGAATAATGTAGAATTTGTCTTAACATGACTTATATTCAGATATGTCCATTGCAGAGCAAGAGTTCTTTTGGATGTTTTAGTCACTCTGAAAGTTTTCTTCAGCCATTTTAGAGGGATATTGTCACACTGCTCTTTGGATATATAAATACATCTACCTAAGGTAAGGTTCGGGCTTGCAAGAAAATGAAATGCAATATACATAAGGTATTAGACTATGAGGGAGGCATTCCTGGGGTGAAATAAAATTTTTCCCACTGAGACTAAAAGAATCAGTTGCCAACTTAAATGTTATATCAGAGGCAGACATATGTGCCCATATTGATCATGTGCCTATTAAATGGTCTCTTTCAATTCCTCAGCTCTTTCTCCAGTGTTAGACAAAGCAGAGACACAAGCCACTGCAATAGAGAAGCTCAGGCATCCCAAGGTCCCCGTCAGCCATTGTATTTTCAATGCATTGTTATCAAACCATTTTCACAAATTCGTGCTGTTTAATTTCCACCACCTACTTGCAGAAACGCCCTAAAAATCCAAGTGATAGATGCAGAAACTGCGACTTGGGGGGATCTAGTGATTTGTCCAATGGCAGGTGACTAACATGAGATGGACTCTAGATGCGAATCCTGTTTGTTGACTGCACTCCATTTTTCTATCCACTATTCCGTAGCTTCTGATACTGCAGTGACAGGAAGGAGATGTCAGTACTGCCTTAAGCAATTGGGGCTACAAGTAGAAAAAAACTTACAAACTCTGGAAATGAGTTTCATTATAAAGAGGCTTATTTACACTTTAATACTTACCTAAAATAATGTGTAAGAAGAGTTGCTCAAAGATGCTACTATAAGATACAGAAGGATATTACTAGTTACTCATTTGAAGGCTTTCGAAAACTCCCGGTAATCCTTTGGGGTTTTTTGGCTGTTTATATTTGCTTTATTGATAACAGCTGCCTTAACAAGCATGAGGTGCTACATCATTTGATTTCTATTTAGACATCCTGGATGATTACTGCTTTTGCCCTACTTTATAATACCTGGTGGCCATAATAGGAATAAAATGTCAGTTATACAAAATAAACAAGTTCTAGAAATGTGGTATACAGCATAATGTCTATAGTTAATAATTCAGTATTATGTCAATAACTATTTGTTAAGAGGATACATCTCATGAATCATATAAGCTCAAGGCTTGCCTGAACGATTTAGTAAGACTGTCTGAAAATAAAAGAAAAATTGACTGGAGAATCTAACGCAGGTTAGAGTAGTCAGACTTGTATAGAAGTAAAAAACATACATACACATCTCAAAAAATGCATTTGAAGGTCGTGGATATGTTTATTAACTTTGTTTATTTATTTATTTATTTATTTGTCCTTGCCGGGGATCGAACTCACGACCATGTGCTTGCAAGCAAACGCTTATGCCGCTGAGCTAAATCCCCAGCATGTTTATTACCTTTAATATGGTGATGGTATCATGATATATGTGTATGTCCAAATTTATCAAATTTAAGTATGTACAGTATTATATATAATATGCAATATTATATATACGATATTCTCAGGAATCTCATTATAGATATTTTTTCTCACTTCACATCCTAAAACTAGCTCCTTGTCTCAAAAATGTTTATACCCATCCTTTTCAAAACCTTCTCTTACTTCTGCCTCATATCCTCATTTATTATTTCATGATCTTAAAATAACCATGATGATTTTCTAAGCACTCTCTGCCTCTTTCCGTTGGAGCCTTCGTTCTGGAATAGACTCCTATGGTCTTTTACTTAGATAACGTCTGCTTGTTCATTAGGATTCTGTTTTTCCAGGAAATACTTCCCTGGTTCCCTTGCATCTGAATAGGCCCCCTCTGAGTTCTGCTGCGTCCTTCGCGTATTTTCAGCTCAGCACTCATCAGCCTCGGTCACTCACTTTCGTCTCTCGTGAGCGAGTGAACCGCCTGATTGAAGTTAATGTGTTCTTCCATCTGCACACATTCAATTATTAACATAGCACCTGTTAACTTGCACTTACGTGCTAAATGGATGAAGGAAGGAATGAAGTAATTTTCCAAAATCTGAATCTGCCCTCTTTCATTCAATATATTCTTACTATTCAAATTTTTTTGTTTACTTTAATTCCCTTCCCTTCTAGTTTCCTTCCTCCCCTTCCCTTCCTTTTTACCTCTCCCCATAGTTACCCCTCTCCCTTTTCTTCCTGGTCTTTTGCCTTATTGACAACTGTTTTTCTGAGAACTTACTACATGGCAAACAATAAAAGAAGAGTGCAGACAGTGTCCTTGCCTTCAGGGTAATAACAGCAAACAATAGAAAATAAAATGATTTCAAGAAATTGTTAATGCTATAGAAATAATAAATTGTTTTGGAGTGTGCCTGATACAACTTTAAACAAAGTGTTTAGGAAAGACTCTTAAGGAAGTCATTTGTGTTGAGATTTGAATGATGAGAAGAAATAATATTACCTGGCACGGGTAAGGACAAGAGCAAAGATCCTGAGTCAGGAGTGATGCTGGGGCACACAAGGAGCAGACACAAGAGGATCAGAAATGTTCTGAGCTGAAATGTTAGGGCCTCTTCAGGCTGGATCATGACAGTCACTCCTAGGCCACTGTTTTCGAAGGGCAGTGGAAAGTCAGTGGAGATTTTGACAGTGATGTGGCATGATCAAATTACCATATTTAAGGTCAAAATGATTGCTAGATGATACGTCGAGTTTTGGGAGCATCAAAGTCCAATATTTCCAAAAGTACAGTAGGACGATCAGAAAGGTGGCTGTAGACATGGTCCAGGGAGAATCCGGCATTGACGCGGGTCTGGATGTTAACAATGAGATGGAAGCCTCTGTTTCACACTGAAACTGCCATTCCTAAAGAGCAGAGCATCTCTAAGGAAAGCTGATATTCTAAAACCGCGTGAACTGCTGCTGAGAATTAGCCTGGCACTGAAGGAGGAAAGCAGTCACACCTGCACTCTGGTCACAGACCACACTTTCAGGACTTAGGAGATGGACTTGTTAGGTATTTTCAGAAGTTCTAGTAGTCACACATGGATCCATGTTCTTCAGAAATTATGTTCTCAAGCATTCTATTTATTTCTCTAGTGACTGATTCTTATGGTTCAGGTCTTAGTGTTGTCTCTATGATTACTAATGGTAAATGCTTAAAGAATCAGCACTTCTCAACCATACTCAGGTATACAATTGAATATGCTTACTGGTTGGTGTTGCTTTCCACCCATCCCAAAATTTCATAATATTTCATTTATCTTTCCTGATTTTACTTTGTAACAATACAGATTGAGTTCTTAAAATTTAATTTTCATTTGCAATTCTTCAAAATAACATATTCATACTTTGCTAAAATTTTTGTTTGGAGTATAAGTTTCAAATCATTTTTCTTATACCTTTAATTCACAAACCATCATGAAAGGTAACTATTTATTCTCTCCACACATACCAAAAGTAGAATTATTCATAGGGCATGCAAATATTATTAAGATAATTTTCCTAAAGGGTCTAGTTGATTCAAGATATTAATATGGATAGCAAAAAGAAGCACCTTATTTTTTTATCACTTTTTGAGTGTGATTTCTTTAGTCTTTCAGAATGAAAATAAGGTTTTTTAAGGAAGAAGCATGAGTGGAATATATTATAATTTTCAGGTAATTTGAGGAAGAAATGCTTTGACCAAGCATTTAAAAGTAGTATTCTAGTAAGAGATTTTTTTGAGAGTATTTTTGTGTTCAAATAGCTAGGAAACTCACTGGTCAAAAAAATATCTTTTTTCTCATGGCCTTTGACCCTGGCTAATACCATAAGACAAGAAGGAGCAACATACAATAGTAACAGGTCCATGAAGTTTGAATTTTTTTTTGAAAGCTCTGATCATCATAGGAATGAGAAAATTTAGTGACTAAGGCTGGATGAGTTGAGTAAGGTCACACATCTGGGCAGGGGGCCAGTGTTAGAACTCTGATTCTGTAGTTTAGAGTGTTACATCCGTGCCTACCGTGCTAAGTGCTATTCTGTGGGGAGCACTGGGCATGCGGTCCAGGGCTGTGCTGCCGGACTACAGCTCCAGCTTCGTTTCGTTTTTTGTTCTGAGACAAGGTCTCACCAAAACTGCTAAATAGTCCAGGCCTGGGATCCTCCTGCCTTGGTTTCCCAGAGTACTGGGGTTACAGGCCTGTGCCACCATAGTTGTCTAGAAGACCTTGCCTTATACCAGACTTCTCTCCCGACTTCATGATTTCTCTTTCTTTTTACAACTTTTTAATCTTGCCCATGCAAGTAGGAACTACAACTATGTGGACAGATACACAGACATCTGAATCTGGATCCAAAGAGTGTTGGAAACATTTTTCAAGCCTAGGAAGTCTAAACAAAATTTAGATAAAGGGGAAAAATTCATTTAACCTTTGGATGCAAAAAGCTAAAAATTCATTTGACTTGTGCAGTATTATTGGCTAGAAAGATGTGGTGTCTTCACTGATCAATTATTCCATATATATCACCAGCATAGCATAGCTAAGAAGAGCTGAAATATTCATACTCTATTCCAGTGGAAATGAAGAAGCAGCCTGTCTCTATTCTGGGCTAGTAAATCTTCTCCAGAAATGTGGACAACAGTCACACCCCTATCTATATGGCTCCCCTTCCCTCAGGTCTCATTTTGAGACCTCAGATATACAAATTGATAGCTGACTCTCCATGTCCTTTCTGGATCACCCCATTTCTGTATACTTGGAGTATTACCTCTAAAAAATCTACTTATCCTCTTTATATCACCTGGGGCATCCTCTGGATTTACTAGATGATACAAGCAGACAGCCTTCTCCATTTTCTCCTTGTATCTTGAGTTGCAATGGAAACTAAAGGCAGGTGGTGGGATTTTAGATCTAGTAGCTGTTTCTCCAAACCTTTAAAAAGTCCTGGCCCTGTAACTATACATTTAAATCCATTGCTTCCTTAATATTTATAAGTTCCATGGGGAAAATTTTACAAATTAAGCAAATGAGCATATCTAATGGTGTGACTTCATGAACCCTTTCAATAAGATCAGAATATAGGTATTATTTTTACTTTCCAAGATCCTTTTTAGACCATATTGGGAATCTGTAACTAGGAATTGCATATGAATAAAAATAGAAATTTTATGTCCATACTCCTGACACTCAGGAATTTAAAGATATTTGTAGAAGTATCATCCCTGTTTTTGAAGTTACTAGCAGGGGATGTAGAAACATTAACAGACATCTCGGTCTCTATACCTTTGTCATTTAAAGATAAGCAGGAGAGAGGATCAGCAATAAGAAAACACAAATGCAGAGATGTTATGGTAACAGAAATAAAGAAAGGGCAGATGATAGTGAATGAGTAGGGCTGCAGCCCATGGTGGAATAGACTGACTCAAAATATGGGACTTTGTCCAGGATAATTATTCTTAATACTGAATATCTCCCTTCACCTGATTGTTGTGCTATGTGCTCTTTGATTGGATTTGCTGCTATTTAATACACTAAATTCCACAAGTTATTGAGTCTCTGCATAAGCCAGGCTGTGCTTTGATACCTTAGAGTCTTCAAAAATGAGTATTTAACCTGAACTTACTTACAGTAAGGTAGAACAGCTAAAATGGGCCTCAGAATTGAACACTAATTATAAATACAGGAAAAAAGATTGTCTTTGGGAGTTGGTAAGTGGGTCCTGTAACCCCTTTGTATCAACAAGCAGAAAACAGAATCCAATTCAGATGTTTCAAAAATCTTTAATAGAGGAACTAGTAAGAGAAGTAGAGTTTCACAGGAAGTTTTAAGGTTGCAGTGACCAGCCACCACAGGAAGCTGTTAGAACCGTGGCCCCTAAGGAAGTGGGAGAAGAAATAGTGTTCCTAAAACCCAGTAAGAGCAGAAGGGTGGAGAAGCATGCTCTATGAGAGCTGTAACTGTGAAGAAAAGCAGCCATTGCCTTGAGAAAATAGGGAGCAGGAAACAGGGACAAAGGCAAGATTACCCCAGTTGCCTCTTTGCACTGCTGGTCTCTTGCTGCAGTGAGGTACTGACCGTGCCATACTTGACGTCAGTTGCTGCCGGATGCTGAGTGATGTACTCAGTGGGATGAGGCTTCCTCCTGGGACCCAGATCAAGGCAGGTAGGAGCAGAAAAGAGATCGAAGGATGAGGGAGCAGAGACCTTTTGTTGAAAGTACCAAAGTCTTTCACAACTCACTTAATGATACAAGACTTGGACAACACTAACACGGCCAATCTCAGGGTAGGACATTCTTAGGGCTGTGAATAGAATGAAAAAAAAAAAAGCCAAGGACATAGAAAATGAAAGATAATAACTTAGTGGCTAGAAAAGATGTTGTTTGTGTCAGAAAAATGATTTTAAGAAGGAATAGGGGGAAAAAGCATTAGATACCTTCCTGGGGGTCTTGCCCTATGGTTGATAGTCAAATAGTCTTGATTTATAAGGAAAAGTATATGAGAACAATCAGGAAGGAGAGCTTAGAAGAGGTTAAGGCTTTTTCCAGAGAAATCAGTCAGAAGAGTTTCACAGTAACAAAGGTAAACACTCAAGTTGGTTTGGAAGTAGTAGAGGGAAAAACAGGAAATTATGGTTCAGGAATTAACAGCATTTAGCAATTAAGTATAGGTGGATATGTGAAGCTTCTAACTTAGGCAACACAGGAAAAGACAAGACGTCGCCATGAAGTGAAACAAGAAATCAGGGGTGAATTCATTTCCAGTTACTTGTGCTTGAGACTGGAGGACTTGGACCAAATCACAGCCTAGAAGTTGCATATTTTTGGGAAATAAGCTGCACAGAGGTGGTAGCTGCTTTAAAATAAGTAGCTTCCAAGAATGGGAAACAGTAATGGATTTCTTAGTGGCAATTTGGCAAATCATGTCTCAGTAATGTGATTACTTAAAGGAATCAATATAAGATGTAGAAAAGGGATGTTTTGAGGTAGAAGGCAAAGAAAATAAGCCAGCACAGTGGAGGCCATGAAAAGAGGGATTTTCAGGGTAAAACGTTTCTTAAAAGAACGAGGACTGTTGGAGGGGACAGTTATGCAAATTTTCATTTCCAAGACTTTGTTGCTGAAGGAGCCCTATGAGAAGAAATCCATGTGCAGGCAAGAACCAGAGGGAGGAACAGGGTTTTGTTTCTTTGATACAGGGACTGCAGCCATCTTAGAAAAGAGGGAAAGAAAGTCTCTTATTCTCCTATTTTTCTGCCTGTTTTTGTGTAAATGATACGTTTACATAATTGTGAAGAAAATTTAGTAACAGTATACTAAGAGTCTATAGGCAGGAAATGCTAGTTTTTAGAAGTTATCTGATGAATAATTAAATTTCCATAACAGCAATGCATAAAGCAAAAAGCCTAAATTTATTTTCTGTTGAAAATTTAAAAGAAAAGTTTAAGTGACATTGTTACATTTATCCGGTACATGTTGATATTTTTTCCTTAATCTAAAATACTAGGCATTTACTATTAATTGAGAATGATTGTTACCTTTGTGGATCTTGAAGAGTATCCGCTCTTTCTAGTAATTATATTCCCCAATCAGGTGGCAGGTGCCTAAAATTTATATATAAGTAACAGATATAGATGATATTGATATAGTCTCAGAAGGCTTCCATAGTGAAAATATCATGCCATATATATTTTTTACTGAAGTTTTCCACAGTGAAAATATTAATTTAGATCACTTAAATTGTATTTTATATTATTATGCTAAAAAAGTAGATTTTAATTAAAGGTGTGATGTTGCTATTTCTGGTTAATGATAAGATGCACTTTTCTACCATTTTGCAATTAATCAGTCACATGACTAGCTTTGCATAATGGAAAATATATAGGAGAGATGCATTTTAAATATGGTGTCTAATTCCTTATTCTCCATTTGGTTCCACCAATAAATCCTTGTTGGTATCATGACAGAGTGAAGACTTCTGTTAGGAAATGATAGTATTTGGGGTCTTCATAGATAACATTATCTCTGTTACAACTCCTCAACTCTATCATTGTAACTATTTTAGTTCAGAAACAATCATAACAAAAAAGAAAACAAGTAGGCACAGCTGTTTTCTACTAAAACTTTATGAAAGCAGACCACAGTTAGATTTAGTCCATGGGCCATAGCTTATTGCTTATAGTTTATTGTGTTGTTGAGGTTGTTTCAAAAGCATAACCCAGATTATGCTAATATAACTACTACTGTACTAGTTAAAGGGGATTTGTTTGAGAAATAAAGATACAGTAGCAGTTTTATATTTATCTGCCACAGTATTTGTTAAGACAGGATCATGTAAGGTTGATGTGGGCTGAGCTCTTTAATGTGAGTAGCATCAGGAATCAATGAAATAGGGTAAAAAAAATCTACCAGGGCAGTTATTTAAGAAAAAGTTGGTCACTTGCAATATTTTTCTCAAAATTAAATGTAGAAGAAAAAAAAATACCAAAAGATACTCTCCAAGACACCCATAGTAATAACCAGAAAAGTAGTACCCAGGGAGCAAATTTTATCTAAGCAAGGATCCATGTTTTCTGACATTTTCTCTGTAACTTACACCCCAACACAAATAATAATTGTACTTAAATTGTAGAGATTTGGAAAGAAGTAAAACATGTTGCTGGTTAACAGATGTGCTGCTTTATGGAAAAGCACCCAGCAGTATACCTGACTGCATGCGTCCTTCATTTAAGTTCTACTTACATGAAAAATTTTAATTATGTAAAAGATTATAGTAAAGTAAAGGAAATCCATCTTAAATACTATGTAATAAATGCAAAATTTGGGTCTAAGAGTGATTTGCTATGTCAGTTAATTTCAGCTTTCTGTGGTAAAGTCCATGGCTTTGTGAAAATGCCATATTGGGATTTTGTGCCTAGATTACCATATTTTTCTTTTAAAAAGTTTCTTTTATGGTTAAACTTCACAACATGTGGATGTATTTTTGATGCAAAAATGCCCCAATTTCTCTTCCAATCAGCAGCAAGGTGCATGTCAGCCAAATTTATTACATCCCTCAGACTTCTTGTCACAAAAGCAAAGGGCATCTTCCTTTCCTCCAGCCTTTATTTCTTATCTCCCTTCTGTCACTCATTTTGTGGTTTCCTGCTCATGCAAACCGAAGCCTGAGCCAAGGATTCCTTTGGGGAGATGAGAGGGTCTTATTCACCTGAATCAGAATCCCTGGCAAACAAATCCTTGCAGCTTTATGAAAAGCCAAGGAACTGGCAAGCACTAAAGGTAGTCTGGCAGGAAAAGTATCCATCCAATTCCTTGACCTATAAACAGATCGAATCCAGATGAAATGCTGAGGAATGGAAAATTATCAGTTATCTGCAATGGAGTAAAATTTTGTAATTGAAACAAAAGATGTGTTAAAAAATTTAGAATCCTATTTTTAATTATTATTTTTCCAATGATAGGAGAGATTTAAAATTTAGTATGAGTATGCTTAATTCATTATTTTGAGCTTTTTTTGGCCTGTTATTTCATTGTTTTCATTTTTCAACTTGATTTTATTAACTACATTGGACAATTATATTTTTTATCAGGCATCTTTATAAGATTGCCTCTCTAAAACAATAAATTATCTCCTTTAAGTAGAAACAATATTTTAATAGCACAAATGAATATGATTACTACATTTAAGATAAAAGGTATATTCCTCTCAAATTTTAAAATATATCTTTACTTTCAATAATAAACCATGTTAGATTCATTATGAATTACATGAACACAGTATTGGAGCTCACAATATTTTTGCAGAATTGTTTTCTCATATGAAAGTATTTTGTAGCTACTGTTTCATCAACAAATGGAACCACAACAGTAATATTATAAAGTTTAACGTTTTTAAAAAGCATAGTCTGAAGTTTTGGGTGCAGTAGTAGGTAAACACGAGCTAGAAACTGGGTCCATTAGAACTGAACTTTTTATCTGTATTGCCATCAAACACAGTGAACTCCTATCTTGGCAAAAGGCACACCAGGAGGTAGAAGAGTGGAGGAGGATTTATTACCTGGGAAGACACAGTAACAGGAGGCATATTTCTAAGCATGCTTAGTTTAAGATTGTTACAGTTGAAGAAGAAAGGTAGTAGACACATTTCTGGACGTACTTAGCTCCAGGTCATAGATCATATGTTTGAAAATGAAAGAGAGTAGATGGGGATGCTTCTCGGCATGCTCACTTCATCATTACGATGTGGCATATTCTCTTGAGTTGGTTAAAGTCATGAGTTACAGCGGCTTAATGACATTGGTTGCTTCTGCAAATTTTTCCAAAGGCCTTTAGGTAAAATAGAAAGAAAAGACAGTTCTGAAAGTACATTAATGTAGGAGTTTGCACTTGCTGCAGTCAGGATTTACAAAGAGTTTAATACAAAACACATAATTTATAGGATGATTTTATGATATTCATCCAAAAAGTCAAATGCAGAAGAGTTCAAAAGGTCTCACCACACACTAGAGACCCCAGTAATCCAGGTGAGGGTGTGGCTCCCACAGTAATGTCATTCATGAGTCCAGATGAAGACCTAGAGCCCATGTCAATGTCCTCCACAAGTCCAACTGAAGAGACCTAGAGCCCATGACAATGTCACATGCAAGTCTGTGTCAGCGATCTTCAGCAGGAAGCCCAAAGGTCTGTGGTGGAAGCTAGAAAGTCTGCACCAGCAGAATGAAGGATCTGTGCCAGTAAACTTTGGGTTCCTCATTAGAGCCAGGAAATGATGCTCAAGGTAAGACCCACAGTTCCCCAAAGAGAATCACAGCTGTCCTCACCAACAGTGAGGACCTGAGCTCTTCCAGTGACGAGAACAGCTGAGCTGATATCAGGAAAACCAGTGTGACAAGCTTCTCCAGGAGAATCAGTGGCATACCCCTTACAGTTCTCTTTTTATGCTTTTGGCAACAGCCCTCAGTTAGGTCTTCCTCACACAGCACCACGATGACTTAGTCCATGTAGGTGTTACAAGTTCTCCATTAGTTAGTCCACCACAGCCCTAAGGTCTGTTTTACTTGTCTGGTTAATAGTACTACCTGTTCCCTTCATGATATGGAACTTTAATTTTAATGAGCATCCACTTTCTTATGTATGGGAACACAAATTCCACTCTCACATAGTTATTATCTGGAAAAACTAGTGAAGTAGGTAATGATAAATGGTAATTTCTCTTCTTTTGCAAAAGCTTTATCTCATTTAAATTGTACAAAGTCTTATTGGAAGATTATTTATCAGTCCCCAACTTCAAGGAATAATCCCAGAATTTTAGTGTTTCATAACCACAAGCAGTTGCCAAGTATGTCAGCGGTTATGAACTGACACATTTCAACTTTCCTTCTCTTTTAGGAATTCAGGTTGAAGGGGTAGGTACTATTTAGGACAGATTCTCTTGAGTTGGTTAAAGCCATGAGTTACAGAGGAGTGAGGAAAAACAAGAGACTGAGTCAAACTTCCTTTCCAATATGGCCTATTTTACCTCTGCTCAGCCTCCACTGCCCATAGCAAGGCAGCTGAAGGAGCCTGACAAAAGAGCAGGGACCTGCAGTCTGTCCAGAGGAATCTTTCAAAGGCATTTGCCACCGCAGAGGAAAAATAAAACCAAGTAATGGGCAAAATGCAATGTGCTTCAATGACATTATCAATCAGTGGTCATGCAATGGAGTAATGATGTTTTCCTGAAATATCTTTAGTCAAGTAATAGTGATAGTTGATTACCTAACCATATGATATAGTCTAAAATGAAGAAAAAAACAACTGGAAAATTTAAAGCCATGCAAAAAAATTTAAAAACTGTATCTGAGTGCATGTGAATGTAGCACTTTGAAAGGTGTGTCAAACAAGCTACCCTTCCACAAGTGTGATGCATTGATGAGCTTATTTGTGACTATTAAGATCAAATGAGACATACACCTATCTGCAAACTGGTGAAAAATGTTCTTCTTACTGTTGGAGAACAAAAGTTTCAGAGGACAAAATACAATGTGAATAGCTTTAAAACTGGGTTACAAAAAGACTTAAGTTACAGATTAATTGAGTTACTCGCGTAGTTTTACTTTAAGAAACTAAATTAAGGGCTTTGAAATTAATTTAGTTTTGAACAGAATGCGCTTGGTGTAAATTTTGTTTATTAATTTATCGTTGGACTAACTCTTTTGAGTACAAAACAAAGCAATTTTTAAAACTTTGTTTTTCATATTTACAGCCCTGCATCAACGTTTCTCTGTCATAAACATGAATAATGGGGCCCCTGCAGGTGGAAGCCCCATTGGCATACACAGTCACTCCTGCCAATGGCATGCATGTGCATGGGCTCTCGCCACAGCAGGTGCTGACTTTGTAATTCAATCACTTGGTTGAGATATTGAGTTCATTTTCATCATTATTATATATTTTTCATTAATGATGGAAATACTCCAATATAGGTACAAATTCCCATCTAATTAGTGGGGAAAATTCCAGACAATTTGGAAGGCTTCTTATGTATCTATTGTTTTACTTTAAAAACACTTAGCAATAGGAAAAAAAAACTAAATAATTCTCTTTGAAGGTTGAATGATTAATACTTTTAAAATATGCAGCCTAGGAACACAGGTTTTGAAACAAACAAGTTTGTTTCATTTCTAATCTTACTCCTTTAACTGTTCAGAGAAGCTTTTACAACCTTTTTTTTTTTTAGATTTGGATTTCTCATTTAAAAAATAGGATAATCACAAATTTGCTCAGATAATTAAATTACAATTATATGCCTAGGAGGTAGTTTTGCTTATTAAATCATAGTCATCCTATTATTCTTCATTTAATGAAATACATGACACTCAAAAATATGCATCACTGACAAAGAATCACTAATATACATACACGTGAGATATTTAATGATATTTTGAATATGTAAATGAAAGGATATTAAATTTGAAGAGCTACTTTATCCTGAGTACTTCACTAGTCATTGGAAATATACATATATGAAAACTGCAGACAATCCTTAGCCTGTGGTAGAGATTTCAGGAGTTATAATGCTTTTCAGAGAGAATGTTTAATAGAGCACTGCAGTATATTGATTTAACACTTTTGATGGTCAGAGGATCATACCATACAAAGCTCTAAGATATTGCTAGTCTGTAAATAAGACTTTTGCTCACTCTGAGATTCATATTTGGAAATGAGCCAGTGAGCCAAGATGTCTGTGAAGCATATGCTTCAATTTTGTTTTACTTTATAGTTTCAGCTAAGTGCAGGGTGATCGCTACTATAGTAGTATTTAATGCAGTATAGTACTATAATAGTAATATAATCCAGTGGAGCAGCTATGTATTCCTACATAAAAGTTTTCCTTAACTGTTTAGCTTAAAGCAATGATAAACATTTATTATTTCATACAGTTTCTGTTAGTTGATGATTTTTGGAACAGCTTCTCTGATTCAGGGTATTTCATAGAGTTTTTGTCAAGATTCCAGCTAGAGCTGAAGTGACCTGAAGGCATGGCCGGACCTGGGGAATCCATTTGCTAGATCGTGCTCTCCTGTGTGTAGAAAGTTACATGGGTTGTTGGGGGGAGGAATCAGGTCCTTGCCATGGATTCTACCCTGGCATGGGGCTTGAATGTCTTCACATGCTGGCAGCTGGCTTCTCCTAGTGTAATAGTGGATGCCATGTAGCCCTTTGTGACCCAATGTCATGTGTCATACTCCTTCAAGTAAGCAGTTCTCATTATTTTACAGGTCAGCCATATTCAATCTAGGAGAAAAATGAATATGAACATGAATAACAGGAACTGAGAAAACTTAGGTCCATTTTAGTACATGATAAGCATTATATATGCTTGATGTCCTGAAATTAATTAGAAAAACTTGAAAGTATACAAATTCTATTTATTGAAAATGTCACCATTATCATTTTTGTGTGACATTGTTTAAAATTTCAGAATGTAAGTGTGGGTAGAAAGTAAATCTGAATTGGATAATACTTTTCAAAATGAACATTTTAGGCTATTGTTAATAAGAAACATGAACTTTTAGTTGGGAAAAACTATCTTTAAGAAATTTGTTTTATGCTTTAAATGGTGACAGAAAAGACTTTTTATGACTATCTCTTCAAATTCTTGATAAACATATTCAGTGAAAATTGCATTCATGTAAGTAGATATTAAAGTGATCAAAATCATTTTTATAATCTTAAAATTCATAGCAAATTATGTTCAAATTTGCAATAGCTCTTCCAATTTATTGTGCAATGTGAATAGATTTAGAATCTAATTGATTTTTTCTTGTCAAGTGTTTCAAAATAATAATGAATCTCTAATGTGCTGAGGGCCATAGTCTTAGTGGTTCCTCAGGGCTGGCTGCCTTCTATAAGACCTAACCATGTGGACAGGCACCAGGAGTGACTCTGGCCAGCGAGGTGTTGATTTGCTCCCCTTTCATCCTGGAATCATTCAGAAAACATTGCAAATTTTCAGTAATATTTACTCATATGCACTTTAAGAATGAACTTGTGTTCAATAGTGAATATGTTATTTTTATCATTTGCAAATATTTTAAGATACACTTCATGAAAATGTTTCATGAAGTTTCTCTAACTTGACTGATTAGGAAACTCATTTGGGAGGATTTCTGTGAGTGATTTTAAAATATTAATAATCAAATATTGTTAGTGGTAGTTCTTGTAGTAGCCACTTTCTGTTTTCCAACTGTAATTGAAAAGTCCAGGATAACTGCAGGAAAATACCGGAGCACCAACCATGACGTGAAGCTGCTTGTGCTTCCTGGCGCTCAGAATTTCTCTGCCGCTTCTCCTTCTGGCCAGCCCCAGGCTTACTTTCTTGTACAAGAAATGCAGAGTTTTACTCAGTGGAAATGTCCATGGGATCAATTATGATTTGTAGCTTTTGGAATGTTAACATACTTCTTTCCATTAAATTACAGAGTTGTTTTGTTTTTTTAGTTTTCTTTTTGCCTAATTGTGTTTCTGTTTTACCCTCACTGCAAAGAAACACAGAAGAAAAGTTATTGGCTTGCCATGTAAGTATTAGTTTTGGTGGATATTATGTCCTTTTTCCCTTCCTTGTGACTTTTTATCCAGTGTATAATTTTACAGTAGTAGCTTAAGCCACACTAAATATTGTGGAAAATGTAACAACTTTATAAAATTAATGTTAATATTAGAGTAGTAACTCCTATAAATATAACTACATATTGCCATTTATGAATGGAATCAACTGAATATACATATATATATACATATAATATGTGTATATACATACATATGCATATATGGCAAAAGGAACTTTAATTTCATTTATAATGTGAAGTATTTCTAATAAATTAAGATGAGATCAACATTTGCTCAGCACCTACCTTGTGTTAGAATCTGAAAGACATCTAAAGTCAAAAAAGAAGTGACCCTCCCCAGGATCTGGCAAATAACAGTGATAATTAGGACATGCTTAAGTAACTTCAAATAATAGAACACCATGTCTTAGATAAAAGAGGGTCTGTTTATTAGGAAAAACAACTTTGATGGATAACTTGAGAGAGTTAATTTGAGAGTGATAGACTGTATATATAAGCCAGAGGTATTTCTATGTGGGTCTCCAGCATAAACTAGATTCCTCAAATGCCGAATCACAGTGTGGATGGCTCTTTACTTTGACTCTGCCATTTAAGAGGTGCGGTGTAGCCCTCAGCAAATCTCCTTGGCTGTTGGAACCAGGGTTTCCCCATCAATCAAATGGAGTCGGAGATCACATTTAACCTTTAGGGCTATTGTGATGATTAAATGGGAGACTATACAGAAAATTGAAAGCATCAAAACAGACTATATCTCTATCTATCTATCTATCTATCTATCTATCTATCTATCTATCTATGATCTATATCTATCTATCTATCTATGATCTATATCTATCTATCTATCTATCTATCTATCTATCTATCTATCTATGTCTTTGACATCTTCCAGTGTAACCATAACTCTCCTGTAGCAGATATTATATCCCCAAAATAGAGATTATCTGTAATATTTTCCTAAATCACAGAGATTAGGGAAAGAATGTGAACCTCCCAATATTTAGGTAGTTGTAAGATGCTGAGCAAAATTTTCTCATGATTCCTTTTCTCTGTGAATTACCAGCCACTACAGCTGTGCCGCAAGGTATCCTAGTCTCACAACCTAAAATGGAAAGTTCTGAATTAGTAACACCTGTCTGAGTCTGCACTGCCCCAAAAATGTGGCACATATTCCTCTCCTCTCCTCTCCTCTCCTCTCCTCTCCTCTCCTCTCC